>OX453277.1:2055000-2640000 GCA_949710005.1 Ricordea florida | reverse complement strand
TATTCAATGTCCATCAACCATTCAGGTTATGAGAATAACGAAAATGATCACCAAAAGAGAGTTGTATTGACATTTAAACAAATTCTCCTCACTAGTACTGTACCAAATATATGAGAACAGTTAGGAGAAAATGAAGATTGATATTGGGGCTTCAAGCGTTAATCGTAATTGCCAAAACTTGCGTTTACAGTGTGAGGGTCAAAAGTTGAATGGCTACTAAAGCACTCTATATCAACACAAATAAATTCAAATGCAGCAAATATTGTAGCACTTAAATTTGTCTTAACTTGCTTTACTACACAGCGCTTTACCTCTGATCTTTTCTTTTTCTTGGAGTGCATAATTCTATCGTAAAGTCTTCTGTCTTTCTTCTTCATTGCCATCACGGCGAGTTTCTTCTCCTCTTTACTTAGTTCCTGGCTTGATTTGTCTGCAGCTGGAAGATAAAGCAAGTAAGAGTTAGCTAATTCACAAACATAGGAATGTTGAAAGGATCTGCACCACTTACAACAACCAAACAAATCGAAAATATGGAACATGCAGTTTTCACTGGCAAGCTCGGAAAAAGAAATTCAAGTTCACAATGGTTAAATGTACGACCCAAGATTACTAGTTCGAACAGTCTGCGAATGATATATAGGAGACTCGTGGGAGCAAGGTCATTAAAGTAGGTCGATGATAAAAATCCTGAATACTGCTAGGATGTGAGTATCACAGTGAAAGTGTTGCGAAATAATAAGGACGGTAATAAGGTTGTTATCTTTCACAAATCTAATTGCTTTTTTAAGTAGTACACGAGATAATAACCAACCGGCAAAAAACGGTTGATCTCAAAAGTACATGACCTTAAAGTTGACATTGTTGATGATGAGGGTGGTTCTCACCTGTTTCCTTTTCGTCACTGTCCTTCTCTCTGCTCCTCTCCTCGCCCTCCTTGTCCAACATAGCCTGCCTCTCAGGGGGGATGTAGTCCCCTTCCTCCTCCTGCACAAATGGGGACAGGTGTGGTGGCAGCTCCACCCCTGGGAAGTAATCCTCTACTGGCAGAAGCTTGCAGTAATTCACACAGTCAAAAATCCACTGAGGTTGGACATAATACCTGTAAGAAGTAAATGGTAATAGGAAATAACTTTCTGAATTACACTGATGTCAAAGATTGAATATTCTAGAAGACAGGAGTACTGTATACAACTCGTAGGTTGTGGTAATTTAAAAAGAAAAGCAGAAAATTGGGGAGCAACTAATTCACTTTGGGTATACATTCCAGTGCTATAAATCAATCCAGGATTTTCACTGAGCGCTAGAAATAAGGAGAACCACAAGATACAAAAAGACTTCTTTGCCGTGGCCACGATGAGAAATGAACCTACTGCAGCATCTTCAGAGAAAAGAGCTACTGTTGTTCTTTCAACTATGCTACAAGGCCAGAAGAGAGAAAGTTGAGAGTGACTAAGATAGCAGGATGCTGTAAAGAGAATGAAGGGTACATTAACCGTTGTGGAGCATAGCACTTTGCTCATAACATAAATAATAGGACAGAGAACTGAGCGTAAATCGTTGTTATAACAAAAACTCACTTCCTCCCTAAACCTACTTACAGTATCACACATCCTAAACCTACTTTGTCCTATCTCTCAGTAAGTACACACGCAGTGATTGGTCAATTAAGCGGGCCATACTTCACAGTACGGCCCGCTAAATTCAAAAGTTTGTTTTGAGATATAATAAATATCAAGTACAAACCTTCTTTTCTCGGTCCGTACTGTAAGTTACGGATCCTCGTTTTTTTCTGCTTGGATTTAAAAACCAAGCAGAAAAAAACGAGGATCCATAACTTACAGTACGGACTTCGAACTCTGCTAGTACCAGTAAGACAGGACCCCTACCCAATAAAACCTGGATGCAACACTGGGTATGTACTTCTCATCCATTAGCATGTGATTAACAGTCTTACAACGTGTTCTCCCACCATCCTGAATCATTTTATCACATTAAAAAGCCTACAAAAATGTATTTTACAATTTAAAATCAATACTATACTACCATTCGCGTTTTCTATATAAATAACCAGAAAGGGCAAACACACACAGTCAATATAGACAGATAGTCACATTCTAACTAACACATACACTGGAGTGGTTAATCTGTGTCACCTGGAAAGATAGCTGTGTCCTCGCTGTGGCCTGTCTACAATCTGGTGTGTTATTGTTTCATTGCTTTCATTAAATGTGGCTCCAATAGCATCTAGACTGTGCCACGACACTTCGCCACCAAAACACCTACAACACACCATGTACAAAGAAAAAGTACAACAGAACATTTAGCCCCACATTGCTACAACAAATACAGATGAAGGAATGCAAAAATGGTGCACCAAGAACACTCTGCTGGTCTTTCATTACCTAATAACAAACACAAGAACTTCTCTAGGAACCTCCCGCGAAAGGAAAATTTTACAATCTGAAAACAAGTTCTTAAGTTTTTCCATTTCCTGAAGTTCCTTCTTTCTAGTCTCTTCAGCTAATTTGTCTTCACTCTGTATGACAAAAACAAAAGTTAGCATTTGTGCTTATTGAAGAGCTGAAAACACAATAAACTTGTCGTTCTGGTTTAATGTTTTAATGCTGTATCTAGCCACAGGTGTATATTGTTAGCTGCTTAGTCTGTTAGTCGATTTAACTGCAGAAATTGAATAAAAATAAATATTTAAATTATACACTTACATCAGGATCCATTGGAAATTCATCCAGTTCAACATTGTCATCTTGTGCTGTACAACGAAGAAATAGTATATAACTTGTCTACATGTAGTATTATTTGTCTATGTGTAGTATTAAGTATTATTATACTGTAGCTATCTGTTGTTTCTTTTTTTGTTGCACATTTCACTCATTTTACTGTTATAGAGTATTTTTGACGCGAGTATTTCATTGACTTTTTTTATATATTGTGCATTTTTCACATTGATAATGGAGGCATCACAAAAAGTGCACATAAATTTCAAACATGAAAAAATATTTTGCATATTGCACCCAGTTAAACTGGAATGTCCTCTAATCCTATGCATAAGCACCTGTGCAAACCATTACTGACAAAAAATGATTGAAGCTACAAAATGTACATAGGATAGCTATAAAATACCATTTTACCTGTGCTAACTACATTTTGGTTTAATGAAGACAGAACCTAAACAAAGAAAAATATAAAAAGACATATTGTCATTTACCACAAAGACTGAAAAGCTAGTTTCCAAAGAAATTGCATACTCAAATCATCCTACATAAATTATCTGATATAATGCTAGTAAAGATACAGACTTGTCTCTGTACAATCCAATTTACACTAAATTAACACGACACTGCTGAATATACGAAAACTGAAAACCGCTATGTGGAAAAAAGGAACGTATACCCCCATCCACCGCAGTGTTTCTAATTCTGGGGGGGGGGGGGGGGTGAGCTATGATAACAAATTGTGCAATCCTGAGAATACACATAATTAATTCACATTAAAAACATTAGGCACTAAATGAATGCCGACCTAAACTGAATTTCAAATGACAACTCATATCCTTAATTCCTCTCACACAGCACCATTCCTCTCATCTGTACTGGCAAAATAACTATTTCTGTCTATTTTGCTTTGCTTCTTTGTTAGAAATACTACTTTGTGTCAAGAAAATACCACCAAACAGTGAAAATTGTAAACAGAAATTCAATCTCTATTTTTCCTCCATTTTTAGGCAGTTTCCCTCTATAGAAATCTTGATTCATACGATTTCATACCTCATTTTCAAATTCAAAATCCTCACAATAACTTGTGTTCTTGTTCATGTTATATTCCCCGGCAAGCTATAAATGAAAAAATAAACTGAAATAAATTAATAAGCCTAGTAAGAAATTAAAAAGATTTCCTGCAACGCATGGGTAAAGCCATTCCTTGTGTTGTCTCCCAATGAAAAAAAAATGGTCAAACTAATATAAGTCACAAGTTGGTTACAAAGAACAATCCCCTCCAACTATCTTCAATTAAAAATACTGCATATGCAGTGTTGGTAAAAATCTTACCTTAGGTGGATAGTGTAAATTAAGCATATTGTACAATTTGAAGTTTACAAATCCTAGCATTGTTGTGTAGAACTCTACAAATGTTAGCATCACTCTGAAGTCAACATCAGATGGTGGCTGTAACAAAAAAAATACATGTGAGTAAATTCAAAATTTGCAGACAACAAATATGAAATGTAAAAATGCAGATTATGTGACTATGCCGAAAAGTTTACAAACCTCTTGGCAAAACTGATAAGGCGCAATCCATGTGACTGGTTGATCCTGTATTTCAGCTTGGAAATACACCCCTTTTATAGAAAGAAAAACCTGAAAAAAGTTGAACAGTATAGTCCTTGTAAGTCTTCATAAATGTTTGGGAGTAATGAGTGCTTTAAGTTGGAGTATTTGGGGCTGACTTTGTATGGCTTAACATCTAGTAAGTCATATTATTATATCTCTCAGTTAGTACGCGCGCTGTGATTGGTCAATTTAGCGGGCCGTACTTCACTGTACGGCCCGCTAAAGTTTGTTTTGGTCGCCAAAATGACTCCAGAGATATAATAAATATCTTATTAACCTCGTTTTCTCGGTCCGTACTGTAAAATATGGATCCTCGTTTTTTCCCGTCGATTTATAAATCGACGGGGAAAAAACTCGGTCCGTATTTTACAGTACGGACCTCGAACTCGATTAATAAGAGGTATGTATATTATGATAACTTTGTGGATAAACTTCCTTGGGACAACAGAGCACCAAGAAACTGACAAATGATAAAGAAGAAACACTTCCCTTGCTACACACAATGGAGATTGTTTGCTCAATGCAGCTCTATCAATAGATATACTGTACCTAGTATACACTACAATAAAGTTCAATTGATTAAAGGTGATAAGTAACTACAATGAAATTTTTCCAGCCTGTTAATCTACGTAATTATAACAAAATAAAATAGAAGTATACCAAATAACTGCAGGGCACTTAATCTTTAAATAATTATTTTGATACTGCAGAGGATAGTTTATAAGGAAAAATTCATCTCACTTGCGTTCTACTGAATTACCTTTCTTAAGGATCTTGAGGCAATAATGTAATGTTGAAATTCAACTGCAATACCACAAAAATAACATCAATAGAAACTATTAAAACTTCTTTGTTTACTTTGGGATTCATCCATCAAATTAAAAGCAAAAACTAAAACAGAAAAGGTAAGACAACAGCTTAATCCCCCAAAAAAAAATGAAATTAAAGTTCTTGAATATAATGGGATACCTGACAGTCGTCTGCACTGTTTAACAACTTCAGCCTGAAAGAAGTGAAAACTGACATCAACCACAATATCACTGAGCCACTTGCAAAAATTACCTACTGAAGTTTACTGAAGAACAGAAAATTCAACACTATGATGACAATACAAAATATAATCTATTTAAAAACATCACTTAACATGCCTGTATTTTATCAGTTTGTGGCATCGTAGAGAACAAAACCAGCATAGAAAGAGCATCATCTAAGTCTCTCACTGCATCAATAAAGGTTGGATACCTAATTCAAATAAGTTGAAAACTTGAGTTAACATTTTATAATTTGAGGAAAACAACATTGCTAGCATAATAATAATAATAATAATAATAATAATAGTAATAATAATAATGTATATTCACAATTATAATCTGTATAAATATATAAAAATATACCAAAAACTTCATTTTTATAGCATCAGATAGAGAAAGGGATATATGCTTTAAAGAAAAAAAATAACTAGTAATAATAGAGGACTTTTAGAGTGCCATATCCACAAGATCATAGCACTTTACAACATAATAGTTCAAAATGTCATTAACTCTTTGACTCCTGTGATCAGCGTGGAGATTCTCTCCAGTAAGAGCTAACACTTCTGTATATGGAGAAATTGTTGTTAGATCATTTCATCTTCAAGCTTGTCATTTCCTTACTTCTCCTACGGATGTATTTATTTGATATTGTTACAGTTGAAGGATATCTGGTTGCAGTCCTACCATTTGCCAGTACACGCTTGAGAGCAATTCAATGGATCAATGTAAGTATCTGGGTAACTGTGCACCTACCCCTTCCCTAACCCAACAACTTATAGTAAGTTTTAAAGTTAGCGTTACTGTTGGGTTAGGTGAGGGTTAGGTGCACAGCTCTCCAGATACTTACATTGATCCAAGTCAACTGTATTGCTGCATAATTATTTCACTTCAAGCCTGGATTTCATCTCTTGCAGGGCTAAAAATTAACTCCAGTGCCAAAATGAAGTAGTCCTCAATTTTTTTTTTTTGAGAGTCATATGGCAATCACAAAATAAAAATGGCATCTACAAGTTAGGAATGTGGATCGCTCGTGAAATCACTGTTAAAACAGCTCGGAATTTCCACTTCAGAACTAAAAATGCACTAAAATGGATAATCTTGGAGTCCAGGCAAAGAAATGAAGAGAAAGGTAGTCCAATGAAACTAACTATTGAGTTTTATTTTTAACTTTATACTTCGTATAATTTACATTGCAACTTTTCGAAATTCTGTAGCATAGTCGCACGTCGGGTGTTCAAACCTTAACTTTTGGTAGCCCTGGTCAGTTTTAACTCGCCAATGGCGACCGTGCGACCGCCAATTTTTAGCCCTGCTCTTGCAACTGGACTTTCATTGAGTCAGATCAACTGTGCTCATAGGCTACATCTAAAGCAAAATATGCAAGACCCCCTCCAACAGGGGTTTCATTGAAGTTTGTACCAGGAAGGCATCCATATTTAACACCTGGGAAAACTTAATGCAGCTGAAACCACTGCTTCAAATGAAATGATCATCAAATGAACCATACCTTTCTTTTAGAATATGATCTAGCCTGTAAACTGGTTTGTTGTCTTGTAATCTCTGCGCAGTTCCGGGTTCCTCCTTAGCGATAGCTTTCTTCAGTTTCCTGAGAAACACTTTAAACTCTCTGAACTTGCTCAATATTGGTTCATGAGCTAGGAACTGAATGTCCTTGGTATAGTAGAATGTCTTATTTGCTGTGCTTCCTTTGTTGGCTTTTTTCTTGTTTTTGGGTTCTACTGGGTACACACCCTTCAAAATACACAAACGTCTGCAAACATAAAAGTATCAAAATAATAATGATAATAATAATAATAATAATAATAATAATAATAATAATAGCAATGATAGTATTAGTAGTAGTAGTGGTAGTAGTAGTAGTAATAATAATGATAATAAATTAATAATGATGATGATAATATTAATATTAGTCATAATTATAATGATAAGATAACAAGATTGGCTATGCTACTTCATCCATTAAATTTCTATTTGAGGTATTTACTAGACAAGACCAACACGAGATATGACGATGCTAAACTTAATGTCAAAGTCATATTACTGTGATCTCAAGGTACATTTAGTTCCAATCTCTAAGCGTAACAAGATATTCAGTCCGTCTCAAGGTACCTGAAATCGGGCAAGCCGAGTTGTAATTTCTTCAACGCTTGATTTCTTGAAATATAAATGGTTGCCGCTCCCCGTTCACCCTGTAAGTGGTAACGTGAGATTAAAATCGTGTAATGAAAAGAGAGACACAGGAACAGAAGGAAAGGCGGGAGAAAATGTGCGTACTTTTTTCTTTTCCTTTCCCATGTTGTTTTACTCCAAGTTCACCACGTGAGTCACTGCAAAGATGTCTTGCTTGCAAAGGAAAGTGGGATATGATACTGGAGACGCCTGGTAGTTTCTTACCGCAACCTGACGAAAAATGGCGGGCAAGAAAGATGCAACCGAAAAGTTTCTCGTTCCTGCGCATTTCAAGGTCAACCGCGCCAAAGATATTCCTCTAAAGAAAAATGAATTGTCAGCTGCTAAGTTACTTCCTCCGGCGGAATACAAAGCGCCGAAACCAAAGGAAGAGATGGAAACGATAGCTTCCAAGACACCACAAATTGACAAGTTGCTGGAAGAAAACAAGCAGCTTAGAGAGCAGCTACAAAGAGCAAGTGAGGAAGAAATACTTCTATTGGAAGAAATAAGAAAGAACAGGATCCTTGTACAGAGAGGTCGAGTTGATGACGCGCTTGATTTGAGAAGAATGGCCGAAACCCAAGAGGAGAATTTAGCGTTACAAGCAGAAATTAAAAAACTGAAGGCATTAACATCCAAAATGAAAACAGAGGCGAAACAAGCAAAGTTTAATTTTGAAGCAGAAATTGAAAAATCGGAAGTAGAACTTGAGTGTGCAAACGCTGTAATCAAGGAACTTAAAGCTGACCTGAAACAAAAAGAAGAAATGTTTGAGAAAGAGGTGGAGGGGTTTGAAAAGCGATCCAAGAAACAACTCATGGTTATTAAAAATATGAAAGCTGAGGTTCAGAAAGTCGAGGAACAAATCCAAGTTGACAGGAAAGGATTTGAGGATGTGCTAAGTAAAAATGAATTTGAAAAATATGAAGTAGTTAGAACTTTGGAGAGAAGGTTGCAAATGTGCGAGGAAAAGTATTTGAAAGATGTACAAGACATGAAGGATGAGATGGAGAGGAACCAATGCCTTTACTTGGAGACCAAAGATAACCTCATGGCAAAGGAGGAAGAAATAAAAGGTTTGAAAAGTGGCTTTGAGTTGAAAGAAAAGGAGCTTGTAACTGAAGTCAGGGAATATCAAGAAAAACTCCAAGCCAGTGAAGAAGACTTTAAAAAATGTACCTCTCGATTAAGAAGTACACTAGATGAAAAAACTAGTATTTATCAAAGGGAAGTGGAAGAACTTGGAGGTAAAAATCAGTTTTACAGTAAATGGTTTGAGTCAAGGACTTTCGGCAGTTGTCCTTGGATTAAAAAAGCTCTACAATTGGAAAAGAACTGTTTTTATCAACTGATGTTTCAGAAACATGAGCAGTAGTCATCTTCCCATCATACTGCTGAAGTGTCAGTCAACTTACTTGTATAACTACCACAAAGACAATAACACTATAAAGACAATAATGTTTACCTCAACAAACTAAAATCATACATACATACACTTTATTTAGCATCCAAAAGGGTTTTTCAGCATCAATATAAAAATAAATTAAATAGATGTATAAATTAATTATTTAATTAAATCTATGCACAGCAATAACTAAATAGTAACTTAATGTACAAAAGGCATCATCTGACCTAGTTCATGTTATTAATCAGTTTACTTCGACTTGTTGATAAAGTACATTATGCTGCCATTAAAGGTAATAAAAAAACTGCTATTTTAAGAGTTAATGCTCCCCTATCCACTTTAGAAAAGGGCAGTTTGGCTGGACTGAATATCCATCCTCTGATGAAGGGCTAACGCTCGAAACATCAGCACCTCCCTTCTACCTTACAGTGGCATAACTTACTTTATCAACTCGTTTGATTATGCTAATTTCTTGTGTTTCAATTCCCCACCAACGCAGCACCAGTTTCTTTAGAAACTATCCCCACAATAGCTAATGACTACAACGTAGCTGGCTCTGTAATAGATAACAATCAAATGAACAGTCAAAATTTTAGTGTTTGTTTTTAAGTAGCTATTTCAAAAGTAAAATCTTAGAAGCATTCATTTCACTGGTATTTATTCTTCAAGGTAAACACTTAGTGTATCATAACATAATCCTTGTTTTTTTTTTCCAGGAAAGCTAAATGAAAAAGAAGAAGAACTTAAGGGTCAGTGTTCCATTGTCAACCAGTTGAGAGCATACATTGGGGAAAACCTACCAAACACGCAGATTGAAAAACTGCAAGCTGAAAACAACGAAGTGAAAGAAACTCTGGCTAATTTAATTCAAGAAAATGAAAATTTAAGATCAACTGTAGGATTACTTAATGTAAGACTGTCATCTATTAATGAGATTCTGTTGATCCAAGAGGCAGAATTAATGAAAGTAGCAAACAAAGTGAAAAGAGACATCCTAAGTGATCAGAGTGATGACTTACTTACCAAGTGGAGAGAGAAGGTTTTTGCTTTATTGGTTCAATTGAAATCACAAGAAATTTTGCAGGAGAAAGAAGAGAGGTCACAGAAAGCAGAGGTATAGAGTAACAAATCTTTACTTTCAAAGGTGCACATCCCAACCTTGTTCCCAGGGTACTCCGCTACTCAGCCCCATGGCCAGAGAGGCTCAGGGGCAAGAAGAGGAGAGACCCTGGGAACAAGGTTGGTGCACATGATAAACAATAAAATTCTAAATCTGAGATGATCACAATAATGATAACTGAAGGGCTTGGTGTAAATTAAATTATGCGAAGTGCATTTCATGAGTATCTTATCAATTTGCTTTTCAGTGTTTTTGCCCTTTACTGCTTTGTTCTTCCATCTATAAAGTATGGTAAAACAAAAAAAATACTTTTATAATTATTATTTTTTTATTATTTTGTAGGTCAAGAAGTTGATAACTGAATTGAATGAGTCTCAAACAGAGAAGAATATGTTGTCACATGCTTTGGCTGACAAGAATGCTGAGCTGCAGATTAAAGTTAACAGATGCATGTCTCTGGAAAAAGAACTTGTCAAATGTCAAGCAGATGAGAAAAGGCTTGAGTCTATTGTGTCGCAGTTTCTAAAGTCATCCTTGAATCTTCAAGATATTGCAAAGAAAACTGAATTATTTGTTGATCAAATAAGTACTCAAATGAATGAGGCCTTAAAAAAGCTTGTTGTGTTTTCTCAGAGAATTAGCTTTGCTTCTGGAAGGGTAAAGTTCCTTCAAGGTTGGTTGTTGGTGTGTCTGACACATATCACGCAATTGTTTCAATGTACTACCAGATCTTGAGCATGTTTTGACTTACCACAAAACAAGAACACATGGTAAACACATTGCAAAACCACCAATTATTGTGTGGTGAAAACTGGTACCATGCGAAGTCCAAAGCTTCATAAGATTGTGTACATGCATTGTGATCAGTTAATGAAATGGCTTAATTTGTTTTTGGTTTTATTCAAGTTCAAGTTTAAGTACAAAATGAAAGATAAGTGTACAATATACACTACACACAAGTAGCTGAGCTAATTGAGACATGTAGTGTAATAACATACATGAAATAGGAAGAAATAAGAAAAAACAAAACCCATAGAGAGAATTTGAGCAAAAGTACATAATGCATTTGAGAATTTGAGTAAAATTACACACTTATTACAATCAATTAAAAAATTACTCCATCACACTCTGACGGCAATTGATGAAATGTCATAGAATGTTATAAATTAATTATTTACAGTATTTTCTTTACAAGGTCTGAGGAACCACCATGAGGCACAGCTGAGAAGAAAACGAACTGAAGAAATTAATACTGAGATCAAAGAAACACTCACAAGTTCTGAAGGTAATTTTCCTATCCCCTACCCCCTCCCACACACACTTAACCAATACTTGAAGATTACAGAAAGTGACTCAAAGGTTCATCTATTGCAAAGTTTATTTATACTGATGAAATGGTTACAATGTTATGATGATGACATTGTTGTTGATGATGATGATGACATTGATAATAAATAAATAGTGATATTGAAATACACTGCATGCAAACTCAAAGGTTCATCTATTGCAAAGTTCATTTATACAGATGAAGTGGTTACAATGTTATGATAATGATGATATTGCAGTTGTTGATGATGATGATTATGCTGATGACAAATAATAATGGAAAAGTGAGTGTCCAAACCTTTGGTAGATTCAAGTAACCTTATTTCCACAGATGAGACTTCTGCTACACAAGTAGAAGCAAGTGTGTCACATTCACAACTGACTGTAGAGGTTGACAGACTAACAAAGGAAAGGGATCATCTGCTACTGCAATTCAAGAAAGATTCTGAAGCTCTGCACAGAAAAGAAGCCGTTATCAAGGCTCAGTGTGAGAGTCAGCTTCAAGAATCAGCTGTAAAAATATCACAGGTTATATGTTTACTGAATGCAATGATCATTGTGATACTTAATTATATGGCTGGTTCTGCGAGCAGGAAAGAGAAGGCAAACTAAGTTCTGATTGGTTACCTGAGCAGGCAACATGGGCCTCATCCTGCCTGCTCTGGATTTCCTGCTTTGTTCTGCGAATTCAAGCAAAACAAAATGGCTTCATGTATATATGTAATAAATCCTTTATTGACCAAGCTTTCTCAAGTTTGCTTAATTAATATTGGTCAAGCTCGTTTTGCATTTTTATGGGCCTTTTTCGAAAATACCATAATTATAATACTCTTTGTTGTCCCTCTGAAATTTTGCATTGGCACTGTTAGCAGTCTCTCTTGGAACTTAAACAATCATCCCAAGAGAAAATGAAGACAATGCTTGTGGAAAATGTTGGAGGGACAAGAAAGAGTATTTTGGTAATTTAAAAAAAGGCCTATTGACCTGGGCATAGTGGAGGAAAAAAGCTGCAAAAAAGTTGAGTCAGCATTGAGTTGTCTTTCCCCTCAGGGTACTTATACATGTACATCTAACTTCCAATTTGTCAACATTTTCCTTCCCCTACAAAATCCTGTATTTTTGAAATTCTGATTCCATTTAAACTCCAAGGGCTAAGAATTTGTCAGTTTTACTGATAAATTGATAACAATAATCTATAAAGCAATTCTAACCTGACTGACAGGCACCATTTTCCTTCACTTGGTTCCAGCTGGAGTCATCCTTAAAAGATGAAAGAGAACGTACAGCTGCTTTCAGGCAAAAGTTAGAGACAGCTGAGGCTGAATTGACAGAGAGAATGGAAACAATAGAGAACCTGAAAACAGAACTGGCCAAGCACAAAGATGTTGCTGAGAAAAGTAAGAATAAATCCACTCCAGTCTGTTTCACTCTAGGTGTTAATGTGTATATTAATAACTAAAACTTATGTATCACCAGCACATGCACTGTACCAGATGCAAATGTTTGATCCATTTGTCTCTAGACTGTTATGCAGGGCATTTCACAACCACATGAATTGGTTTAAGATTTAAAAATATACATGCAAAAATTTCAACACACTGATTGGTTGAGAGCATGTCAACAAATCCCAAACGATGCCAAAAGTTGAAATAATCAGGGCTCTCCAGAAAATTTTAAGTAGCAGTTGGCAGTGGGTCTATTTAAAATGCGCAGAGTGCCTTTTGATTAATGCAGGTATGGGAGGGGAGTTGCCCCCCTCCTGTTGGATGGGTCTGGGAGCAGAGCTCCCCCAAGAGAATTTTAATTTGGAGGGGGGGGGGTGCTGAATAAACATACCACTAACTGAGAGCAGAAAGTATTAAAGTGAATCTCATGGCCCAAAGATATCAGTATGTATTTATTTGATATTTCATCTCACCACTGTCAGGCTCATACAATTTTTTATTCCAAATTACACTCAAAATCATTTGCTTACCAAAGTATAGTTACAACTATTGGTGTGTTGTGGTAGTTAGATATTAGCCAGTTAACTCTTTCACTCCTATCTGTTATCAATACATATGTTATATAAAGCAAGACCTTACATACCCAGTAATTCACTACTTCAGCTACAGGTATACTATTCTGGCTGCTGCTGGCTGAGGCTGGTGGCTTTTGAGCTCAATTTTTTCAACTTTTTTTGGTAGCAACAGGATTTTATCCCTTCTACTGGTACTGTCGCCTCAGTGCGCATATGTGTGGTTTGAACTTACCCTTATTTACATGTTCATGTTGTCATTTCAAGCCACATCCCACAACCCTACCATTTTTCATCACCTTGACATTCATAATGTGGGAACCCAGAGCTCATCTGCTAGCTGTGCCATGCTGGTGAGGCCAGGCCGAAACAGCTGTCCATGGCTGCTGGCTTTTGAGCCCAATTTTTTCAACTTTTTTTGGTAGCAACAGGGTTTTATCCCAAAACTACCACTGTTGCCTCAGTCCGCATATGTGTGGCTTCAACTTACCCTTATTACATGTTCATGTTGTCATTTCAAGCCACATTCCACAACCCTACCATTATTCATATACTATTCTTTAGTTTATCCATACCTTACCCATGTGTAATACAGTATGGAGTTCCACAGATGTACCCTACGAACCTCACTAGAATCTACTTGTTACAGAAAAGAGCTTCCTGAACAATATTAGCTGCAGATTATAGGGCTCCTAGCAAATATCTTTTTCAAAAACTTGGTATTCTGGATTTCTGTAGTTTACACTCATTTACTGTTGGATTGTTTATGGACATGTACCACCATGGAATGCTCTTTCCAAAACGTATTTCAAACTGGAAGCTAAATTCATAATTATTTCACCAGAAATGCCGAGTTATATCATCCTCACTGTTGCAGAACAAACGTCAAACAATTTATTTTGTACCTGGGTCCAAAATTGTCAAGCAGCTTGCCCTATTCAGGGTTTTCAAAACAAGCCGGCGGCCGCCGGAGTTCCGCCGGCTACTTGAAATTATATCGCCGGTTACTCTGGTCACAGCAATCAGCTCAAGGCTCCGGCCCCAACATTGACACAGCCGCCTACTCTTCCAGTTGCTGACGTCTACTTCAAAACATTTTGAAAACCCTGCCTATTGGGTAATTCAATCTGACAATTTAAGAACTTTCAAACACTTACTTAAAGCTTACCTTATTCTTTCACAAAATAGCTGATAAATATGGAGCATATGAGAGGCCTGACCCAGTATGGAAATGCACCCATTCCTGGGCTCAGTCAAGTCCTCATGGTAATGAACATATGAAACTATATTATTAACACTATCTACACATCCTGTTAGTTTCATAATATTGCTCCCTTTGTTTTTCATTTCCTTTCTTTAAAAAAATCATTTTGCATTTTCTTTGTTCCTTTCTTCCCCGTTTTTGGTCAATCTTTGCTCTAATTAATAAGAGGGAGTCGTCCCCATAAGCCTCCATGGCTTCTTGGACTTCCTCGCCTTTAACTGTATTTCCTAATCCATTTTCGTTGTAATATGTATTTAAGGCAAATGGATAATAAATAAAAACATACCAGTAACTTCTTCTAGCAAAGTCAATATCATAAAAGTAGACGTGAGCAGCGTGTCAACTTGACCTTGATCTAATATCAAATTCTCCAGAGTGACATGTAAGGAAGTGTATGAGACTCACCAATGAGAATTGCTAGTGACTAAAATCTTGGAAATGCTGCATAATACATACCAGCAAATCAGCTGCCATGTAATTACCTGACCCTGATTTTGAATCATAGCTTTTCTGGAATGACTAAACTGATATTAACACCTTGAAATTTCTCTTACCCTTTCAATAGCCATGGACAGAGTTGTACAAGCTGAGCAGGCAAGATTCACAGAAGAGTTTGCCAAACTTGAAAGACAGTTTAATGATATAAGGCGTGAACATGCCAAAGCAGTTGTGGCTCTCAGACAAGCAGAACGACAAGTTGTCAGGGAGAAAGAGAAAGCAGCAGAACAGTTGTCCTTCCAGCAAAGAGAATATGAAAGCAAACTTGAGAAAAGCTATTTGCAGCTTAAAAACTTTGAAAAAGAAAGGAACTTGCTTATGGCTACAGTGAGGCAAGAGGGATTGAAAATTACCAGATCAAGACCCAGGGAGTTATCTTCTAGCTCAGGTTGGGAATCAATATGCAGTACCTGGTGTCCACTTTCAGCGTGGTTATTTTAAAATTAAAATTCTATGTAGTTATGTGGAGCTGTGTATGAGATTTGAAGCAGATGGTCATTCCCATAATTAGTACCCCCTGCACAGAGGTGTTATTTATGTTACCAAAGGTGCCTTCAGCACTGAAGACACAAGCATAATTATGTTAGGTTGGTTGAGGGCAGTCATCCCCTTCCTGGAAAATTTTGCAAAGTGACAAGGAAAAATTCAATGATAATAATGTTGAATTTAGAGTGGAAGCAAACAAATCAAAATTGGGATTTCTTGTGAAAATCACTTTTGTTTGTCTTAAGTCAGTAAACACTGTGTCACAACTCCAAAGTTGAATCAAAATTAATTACACAAATCATTAACCCTTTCCCTCCTAAGAAAGACTTTACAGATTTTACCCCAGCTAATTCCAGACGATTTTACTCGTCAAAGGGAGACCCCTTAGGAGCTAAACCCTTTCCCTCCTAAGAGTGACTTCATAGATTTTACCCTGGCTAACGCCAGACGATTTTACTCATCAAGTGGAGACCCCTTAGGAGCTAAAGGGTTAATAAAAGCAGTGTCATATACCAGATGTCTTTGGAATACTTCAGTGCATGTGGTACTGTACTTTTCTTTCAATAGTTCCAAAATTCAATTTTCTATCATTAGAAGAACCAGCTGAAGAGACAGACAAAGAGAACAGAGCCCAAGCCCCTCTAGAAGAGAAAAGGACTTTTCAAAGCAGCAGACATAAACAAACATTTGCAAAGATTAATGCAAATGAACAAAGGATTTCCAATCTGCCGTCAAAAAGGGAAGCCAGACAGACATTGCAGGCTGAACAAGGAAATCATGCAAATGAAGAACTGCTACAAATGACTTCTGTTTTAAAAGATTTGCATTCCCTTTCAACAGCTCTTTTAACAATGGACAAAGAAAGTGAGGATTCTCAACCCTCGCTGTAGAGCTGCCTCTTTTAATTTTCTGTCATTAAAATAAATTAAAACCAGTTCTCAACCCTCGCTGCAGAGCCCCTTTCAATTACCTGTTGAATTAAAAACAAGGTATGGGAATTAATCTGACCATTCACATTGACAGATCTACACAGTAAAATGTACCAATCAGATTTCAAAGAAAATATCTCAGCACCATGCAGGGTTGTCACTAAGATTTCAAGTTGCCGGGTAATTGTTGTTAGTAGCCGGGGAAGTCGCAAGCAGTTATGTTGCCCCCCACCCCCCCTTTTCATGTAGAATTTTATGGTACTTTTTGGTTTGATTTAAGGACAAAAGTAGGCGGGGAAAATCCCCGGCCCCTGGCCCTTAGTGACAACCCTGACCATGCATGTAATATACACACCTGTGAGAGTTGGATTTAGAATTTTTGCTTAAACTGACAAAGCCAAATTGTACAACAAAACCAAAGTAACAATGCAATTAGCTGAGGACTAAGTAAGCATAATTAACAATTAGATTATGAGTTGATAGTTGGTGAGGCCGAAGGCCGAATCAACTATCACCTCATAGAAATCGAGAGTGAATAATCTAATTGTTTCAGTAAAAATAAAAAAAATACCAAACTACTAAATATTCATGCAAAACTTTGCTAAAGCTTGAAGACGTTGCCGTTTTGAAAGCGATCTTCAACCATGTGCTGTCTAATGGCTGATAGTCTGCAGTAGCTCAGTCAATCTGATTGCAGCATTTGCATTAGTCTACAAGTAGATTCTTACTAATAACCATTATCTTGGAAGTGAAAGGGTTAGTTGCAAGACCTTTCAACTGGGTCTTACTGTTGATTTTGTTACACAAATTAAATTTCTGCAACATTCTTAAACATTCCAGAGAAACTTTTATTGAAGTGCCGCAAATTTTATTGCAAATTTCTACATTGCACTTCATGAGACAGTATGCAAATTAATTTTGTGAGATCTTGGAGTAAGAGTAAAATATACCATTGATATCAGTTACAAACTGCCCATGAGCAAAATTTCCAGTAGTGAGTTTGGAGGTACAGGAACTATCAGTATGACACTACAAAAAATGTGTTTACTTCCAAGACATCTACTTGGTGTTCAAGACTTCAACAATTTTTTCAGCAATTGGAGTTGCTGATGCAGGATTTTGGCCGGTAATCACCCTGTTGGAGGCCACAACACATGGCTTCCATTTGGGTTCATTTTCAAAGATTGCACCATGTTCTTTGAGTCTTTTCTCCAGGAGAAATGGCATTGCATCCACCAACTGGACTGCAGCTTCTTCTTCATCAGTGAAACAGGTCACTTTTTGGCCTTTGACCAGATATTCACCATTAGATAGCTTTGTATCAACTATCCCTGAAAAAAAAACTCTAGCATTATAACAATAATTATAGTCAACTCTCTCCTAACGACCACTCCATTAAGCGGCCACTTCTCTTTAGTGACCACCTTGTAAAGAACCATTTTACTTCTATTAAAGTCACGCACTGTTTCAAAAACTCTCTCTTATAAGTGACCACTTTTCTGATTTCTTAAGCAACCACGACCACTTTAGAAGCCTGGAATTTGGCAAATCCTTTTGTTTTGTGTTCCTGATAAGGGACTACCCAAAATCCTTGCATTTCTCAGGTGTCACAATTAAGGTCCAGTTTTTAAGATGATGCTGCCAGCTATTTTTCACAACTGAAAGAGTACAACTAGATCATGGAGACATTGCATTAAAAATGCAACAATTGAGATGTATGATAGGAATTCCTAATCCACCTGAAATACACCAGTGCTTCAAATATTTTCCCTGAGCCATGGAATAAGAATAAGAGTTATTCTTTTTCTCAGATGAGCTTTGTATATTGTGTGTAAACACTTTTAACTCGATCAGTTTTTGTTTACACACCTCCGCATTTTTTTCCTCAGTTATCTATCATGTTTGAATGTATTCTGTCTTATTGTATGGAAATAAACAAACTTGAAATATTTTCTTTACTTCAATTGATAAGGTATTGTTAAAATAGGAATAATCAGCGCATCAATCTGATCCATGCAGGTTTTTGCTTCCTTTCTTGCCTCTTCTATAAAGCAACCACTTTTTCTTGACGTAATTGGGGTGATCGCTTAAGAGAGAGTTGAGTGTATTCTTGTTATGAATGTTAAGTTACAAATATCAGTAGTGGAATTCAACACATTTCATAAAATAACTCAGAAACTATGTGTGCGTTGATTGGTTGAAAACCTTGGGGTTATTGTGCCAGTAAACCCATAGAAAAGAGAAACATTTTCTGCTTTAATTTAAAGTTAGTTTATAAAAGCCAAAAAACAGTTTTTATGGTTTTACCAGGGTAATAAACCACTTGGGATGTTGGGAGAACATGAGAAGAGCTTGTAAATCACTTAATTGTCTACAACTCATGACTTACAAGCTCTTCTTGTGTTCTCCCAACATACCATGTGTTTTATTGCACCGGTAAACCCATGCAGTGTATTGCTTAAATAACAACATATTTCAGTTACAAATATTCATACCTATACATGACAATTCACATAATAACACACTCACCAGCTGGTCCATGACAAACAGCAGAGGCAATACCTCCCTTTTCATAAACAGTTGCTATTGCTTTGTTTAGCGCTTCACAACCAGGGAGGTCAAACATGGGGCCATGTCCCCCAGCACAAAAGACAACATCAAACTTGGTGGGATCAACAGAACAGATGGTTTTTGTGTTGTTGATAGCTTTCAATCCATCACTGTCTGGCGAGAGGAACTCCTTGCAGATAGGATCATCCTTAAAAGTTTCACCACTTTCAGGATCCTTGGAAAAAAAGATTCAAACTGAACCAATTTGCAAGATTATAACACTAAACCAAATTACTACTAAATCAATTACTAAAATTTCTAAATTGAAGGGTTAAAACCCTTTAAGCTCCAATATCAATAATCATTTTCTCCTAACTGTTCTCATATACTTGTAATGGTGCTAGTGAGGAGAATTTGTTTAAATATCAATACAACTCTTTATTGGTGATCATTTTTGTTATTCTCATAACATTAATGGTTGATGAACAGTGAATATTGTAATAAGAAATCAGATGCTGGTCACTATTAAGTGGAAAACCATGCTTGAGGTGCATTGGTAGGAAAAGGCTTTTTTAAAGTTTTCCAAAATCAATTCATTAGTGCAAATGGAATCTTCAAAAAGGGAAAGCAGCTTATAACTTTGGTCATGGTTTTTAATTTTAAAAAATTAGCCACTCAATTTAGATTGCAATTCTCTCTATTAAAAATGATGCAGGAGCCACTTCATAAAGAACAAACAAATTATTATAAAGATAAAATTATTATTATAATGAATATTATCATTTATTATTAATTACTTCAAATGGTGCATTTATTTTAAATCTTACCATTGGAGCTTTTCCTCCTTTTGGGCTGACAAAAGTCATTTCATAACCAGCTTTCTTGAAGACATGGTATGGATGTGCAACTTCAGGTAAATACCAGCCTGTTTTCTTGCCGGTATTACCCAAATCTTCATGGCTTGTAACAACAAACAACACTGCAACCATTTTCCTTCTCAATAATTGAATAAATGAACTGAAAGCTAGAACAGATGTCAAACTAGAAGGTGAAAATACTGTAAAAGATTCAAATGACAAAAATTATTACAATTATAAAATACTTTAACAAGTACAACAGCCAAGTGATGTATAATTTAACAGTTATTTTAAATACCTCTTTAAAGTTGCATCTTGTTTAAATTTTGTATTGTTTTATGAGAAAGTGAAGTGACTCTAGGGACCAGTCATTATTTATGTAAAGGGGGAGAAAGGAAAAAGTAACAGGTGGTAAAGGCTATTTTAGATCGGCCAGAGGGGGTCTAACCTATTTATAAAGAAGTTTTGAGGTGGTCAATTTTCCAAGGTGGTTTTAGACAGAGTGCAAACAATACATGTGAGTCAGTTATGCTAAACTGTACAATTATGTGTTAATTCTATTGTTTTCTTTTGTTGAGACACCATTATTTTGTAAAACTTACTGATTTTTATCTCACAAAAATACTGCCTGCACTCTAAATCAAATGTTATCTCAAATTTTAGTAAATAACGAAGCAAGACCCTTCCGCTTCAATAATTGGTTTGATTGCATTTTCTTTGAACAAAATAACCCAAGAAGTAATTTAACATGATAAAACAAGAAAGTATTCCTTTTCCTTTGAGATGACGGGGGAGGGTCATCATGTAAATATTGAATAACAGGGGAGTCATGTGTGATTTACATGGCCTGCTGGAGGGGAGTCTTATAGAAATTTTTATCTTTCCAACAAATTTTCCCCTACTACCCCCCCCCCCCTAATCCCCCATAAATGACTGCACCCAGTGTAAATTTTAAATGATTACAATTGTAATCAGAAATGTTGAGTATATTGTACCCTAGCAGAACTGTAAAGCTAAAATTGCAAGCCTTAATGACTGATGTTAAGAAGTGGTGATCTTCTGAGGATCCAACTGTTTCAAGTGTTGTTCGTTAACAGGGAACACCCAATTCAGAACAGAGTGTATGTTGCACTTTTTAATCTACGACAAGTCCCAGTGTACAGTAGCGTAATCCGATAACATTGAACCTTGAACTGATTGCACAATAAGATTGACACTTTGGATCATGCACAATACCTATTGTAACACTTACTTCAAACAAACTGAATATCATTTATGGAGCTAAATTTTATGGCAGCCTGTTACTGACCCACCATCCGGGGGTATAGAGACAATAAGCTGCTTTTGAAAATTCATCTCATTCTTTGCAATTTTCTGCACCCTGAGGAACTACATGAATTTGCAAACTATGAAGATTCTGACACAAAGGCAAATTACTGTATTGCAATTACCAAGTGGGCCATAAATTTGTTTCCTTTGACATTGTTGCGTCCCCGGGCGATGTTTTAAATCGAGTAGAGACGCTTAAGTGACAACCAGTCTGCTACACAATAGGTTTATTGGATCACACACGGTGAAAACTAAAATAAACTAGACGCTCTCGGGAGCGTTCACTCGGGCTACACTTGATAATACGGCTTCGAACAAACGTGAATGTGGGTTTACGCCTAAGTTTTGTATATATTGCATACTATATGGTTGGTTCCACGACCGCAAAAAACCTACCAGACTGTATATCGCACCGTAATTGTTGTCGACGTCGTGTTTAAGCTGAGCGATTTTATCAGAAAGTTTTCTAAGGTTTTACCGAAATTTCAGTGATAGTTGGGTTTGTTTACTAATCGAATTAATGTTGAACAATCAGCTTTCTTGGTTCCCACGGTAAAAAACAGTCGTGAAACTTGATGCCATTCATCTGATTCCAGGTTATCGAAGGCGAAGAAGCGATATGTGGGGAAAACAACAATATTACTCCTCAATCGCGGGATATACTTTTCTTCCGATTTAGCCTTATTGGCCCTGTTCCCGCTAATCTCTTTCTACATGACCACGTAGAGAAACTTGAGTTTGAATAAGAAAAGATCCATGGATGATTTTGAAATAAGGCGCCTCGCTTTCATGCCTTCAGGGACACCGCAGACCGCGAGCAGCGCAGGCTTGCTCATTCTTAACGTTGTCGATAGACTTATAGGAAACCGAAACCTAGACTCGTGCTACCACAGGTAGCCCGAGTAATGATTACAATAATTAAAAGAACATTTTATACCTGAAAATTGACCACATGACACGGAAATAACGAGAAGAAAAAAAGGAAAAAACGTTTGCGTGGGAGTCTAATGAAAACGGCACTGCATGGGGTTTTAGCCACAGAATTTTGAAACAGTTTTAGAGTTACAAAGTACGAAATTTGACCTCACGTAATCTTGGGACGCTTGTAGATTACGATAAAAAATTAAATCTACAGTTATAGTTAGACATAACCTTGAGTCTCGAGAGCTCAACATACGCTCGATAATTTCAACGTTACTCTAAGAAATTTCTTCTGTGGTTACAATGCTCGACATCGTCAGGAGCCCATTGAGGGGCTCCTGACTTCGTACAATGTCCAGCTACTCAGCGCAGAAACTTTCCAAAGTAAACGTCTGGTAACACAAGAACAAAGCAGACTCCAAAACAGTGTTTTCTGAACACAAAGTGCTCACATACAATGAGTACCTGGCAAGGTAAACCACGCTCACACACAAATTCATTCCGCAGTTCTTCCGTGACATATATTTATATGTACACGAAATTAAACACTTCAATGAAATCAAATTTACCCCTATTTTGCCACGCTCTGGCATTCAAAGCCGCTTTTAATTTACTTAGTCGACGGTCTAGAGTCTGAATAACCCAACGTGAAACAGACGACACTTGCAACAGAGCGCGAGCGCGTTGCCACAGTTATAATCATGTTATAATGCTAGAGGGGATGAAGCGAACTGCTGAAACTTTTCTTATTAGAATATACAACTTGAATGTCCAAAACGGAATGATTTCCGCACCGGTCCCTACTTCATTATGCATGCTGTAGTTGAATTGTCATGGGAAGTGCGCGTGCAAACATTTCTTGTTTTCTGGGAACGAAACCATACGGCTACAGCATGCATAATGAAGTAGGGACCTGTGCGGAAATCTTGCCGTCCAAAACATGCATCAAAGTGAAGATTATCTTACTGAATGCAACGTGTTTCTCGTTAAATAGTTCTTACCAATGAAGCCCCACCAGGTTGACCTCCCAAGCAAGAACAAGTTGGCTCAAGCGAGATCAAGTATTTGAGGCACACAAGGGTTGGGTGGGGGCTGGTGAGGCCCAAGCAAGAATGTACGCTCCCCTCACCCCTTCTTTCCTTTTAATCCGCCCTGCTCCAACTCACCTTTCTGAGGCTGTTCTTGACCATTTCTTTTCAAAATCCCGATCTATATAAAAGTTGATTTCGCATTTTTGTGTATTGTTTAACATTTTTCTATAACTTGTTTCAAATAGCACAAACATTAAAACAAGCGTTAAAATCCAACCTTATAGATGACATTCCAACCAATTGCACAAGAACAAGAACACTGTCAAAATGGAGTAAACATCCTTTATTCTTTAAATATGCTAATTTTTGCATGAAATAGCGTAATATCATCCACTATCCTCTATACCATCCACTATCCCTGGATAAAGGTCGGTTTGAGCAAGGGACAGGTTGGGGGGGGGGGGTCTGTAAGCAAGTTAGACACTATCCACACTATCAGTTGAAAGCTTCAGTAAAGGCTTTGTTAAGATAGAGATTCTTAAAAAACTTTCCCTTTGCTTTCAATAATTGCTGTGATGCAACTCCATTCCCTGAAAAAAAAAAAAACAGATTGCATGAGTTTCAGCTTAAAAGCAAGTCAATTTTAATAGTTTTGATAAGTAATTTCCATTCCAAAGACAACAACGGATAGTAAATTTGAAATTTGTTAGCAAACTTTGGAAAAAATTTTAAAACCTAAGTCAAATGCTAGGACCTTTACAATGATTATAATAAAAATAATAACAATAATAATAATAACAATAACAATAACAGCATGTCTGAACCTATGAAGAATGGAAATCACAATATCAATAATAATAATAATGATAATGATGATGATAATGATAATGGTCACAGCTTTCCGTTTCTCACCCTGGCTGTGAAGATGAACAGATGAAGGAAGAATTTCCTTTAAATTATCATATGATAACTTCACTGCAATGCATGTTTCTTGCCTTTCAGTTTCCTAGAAATGAATACAACACTGGTGAAAACTCAGAAAGAAACAATTCTTACTGCTGGAGCTATGATACCAAAACACATGGCAACAGTTGGTGAGACATACCATAAGCAGAAAAAAACTTTGCCTTTGAATGGCCAGATCAGTAATTCAACTGTTTTTTAATACAAACTGGTGAAGAGCCCACAAAAAAATTGTTGAACCATAAGCTATGATACCAAGCTACCTGTCAAAATTGCAACTTAGTGACATTTGAGGGAAACCTTCAAGGGACAGAACAACATATGCCTTACTATTATATGCCTTGAGAGGGGTTTGAGTAAATTACATAAACCCAACTATAAAGTTCTCTTAAGTTGGCTCCATGTCTAAACTGCAACAAATTGTTACAATTTGGTCAAGAAGCTTCAATTGCATGTGATTACACTCATTAAAAGAAATGTTATTGGGAAGGTTTTATTTGAAATGGTTGCTATGGCAACCATCCACACCTTGTTTAAGTCAGCTTTTACAGCCTTTACGCCAACAATTGTATCCTAATTAGGAAACAAGATTTGAATTCCAAACAAACATAGGGTATGGATTTATGCTCCTGTTTGTGCAATAAACTAAAATTTTCACAATAAAATTTTGATGTAAGTGCTTTTTGCAGGCTTTATATTGGCATTACCTTGTTTTGCACCAAACCCAGTGGACAAATTATCTTATGTCACATGACCCATGTACATGTTGTCATTTTTTTAGTTTATTGCATCATGAAACTATTGGCCTTTAAATTCCCCAAGTTTAAGGAGATCCGCTTTAAAACCTTTAAAAGTAAAAATGTTTCTGTGAGGTCAGTCAGTCCAAAAGTCGAAGGAGGTTTCCAAGATATTTATTATATCCTAAAACGCTAAATTGACCAATCACAGCACGTGTCCTAACTGAGAGATATAATAATGATTCTTATCTTGAAGTTGCTGCAAATTGTCCAAATAAATTACACCATTATTGAAACTATCGTTATGCCCTATTCACACCAATGAAACTATTTAGTTAAACCAGGTTTTAAAACATGAAAATTTGTAACCGAACACTGGAACACAAGTGTTTACATAGGAATCAAATAAACTTAAACATGTTCTTTCCATTTGTGCTAAATTTATAGTCAACATTGTCGATAAGCAGCTTTTATACAGGAAACAATTTTAAATCATGGTTTAACTAAACAGCATTTAAACATGTTTAAGCTTTGGTGAACGGGTTATTAGAAACAGATAGACATTGAAAAATATAATCATCATCAAAATGTATATAAAAATATAACATAAAATAACTCTCTTTTAGCCATGACCTATCATCACAGTCATTGAAGACTTTTTTTCCTGTCTGGCTTCAATCAAAAGACCAATGTAGTAAATGACTTCTAGAGGTCCTGAGTTTTAATAGAAACCCACAGGACTTGAAATGTGTAACACGTGTTCACAGCTTGCCCAGGTTCAGTTTTTCTCAAGTACCATTATTTGGAAACTGCATTCCCTGACCTTTGTGCTTGTTGTTACTGTCCACTTTGACGGAGTGTTGTAAGCAACATGCATTTGCAACACGTCCGCATGTTTTGAACAGTAGCATGTATTTCCCAGTAAGCATTTAACAATACTAACGCCAGTTTGATTAGGTTTTTTTTTCTTTCCTAATAACGTTCATGCAAAAATATCAATGCACTGATAATTTGGCTGAGAGCACATCAATAAATCCCAAACAGTGCAGAAAGCTGAAATTGAGTGCAAATAGGTAAAATTGAGTGCAGAAATTTGAAATTAAATTTTTGCATGTTTTTTATTAACAAGTAATCAAATAGTTTTGAGCGCAATTTTGTATAAATAAGCATTAATAATTTTTTCAGAGACAACAAATTGCATGTGCCACACAGGCTTGTGCAGTTTTTCCAGTCTTTGAAATATTTACATGTGCTTATTTATTCCAAATTGCACTCCAAACTGATTACCAATACTATATATTAACAATATAAATGCAAAAATTTCAATGCACTGACTGGATGAGAGCACATCAATTAATCCCAAACAGTGCAGAACGTTTAAGTTGAGTACAGAAAGTTGAAATTAAACTTTTGCAAGTATATTATTAAGAAGTAATCAAATGGTTTTGAGTGCAATTTTAAACAATTACAGGATGAGGTTTTTGTGATATCCAGAATAATCAAGGTCTCAGTAAGGGTTATCAGCCGAAGCCGAAGGCTGAGGCTGGGGCTGATGACCCTTACTGAGACGTTGGTTATTCTGGATATCACAAAAACTGAATCTAATAATTGTTTTATTATACATTGAATGAAAAAAAAAATGGCCACAACAGTGAATGGAACTGGTAATTTATTTCTAAACAAAGCAAACCTAGAAGTCATGTTTTAGCTTCTTCAATGACGGCAAGCACCACAAAGCATGCAAACTTGACATCATTACCCTTGAGTGTCCTTGACGATTATTGTATAATCTGCAGTTATGATGTCACAGGTGCTGATTTCGAAAATTCACTGTACGCTTTTAGCCAATCAGAAATGAGATAGTGAGTTCAATGTATATATTAAAGCACTCATGAATTTGCTTGTGCTCATTTACTCTAAATCACACTTAAAACCATCTGATTACCTATAGAAATATAGTACTTGGAAGATTGAATGTGCACAAGCTGTGGTTCAAGACATTCAGAGGCACCAACACATTTCAAGTCTTAAGGTATGGGTTTCTGGTTTCGATGTACAAAGACTGAAGAAATACCTTCTAACCTTATGGGGTCCTATTTATTCCAAATACTAGGGCTACAAAGGGCTACAAAATTTAAGGCTCATAGGGAAATTTTCCTCAGAGTTAATGTCAAATTTGGAAGGCAGATACGTTGTTTGGACCCCTATTAAATACATACTAAATATAGCTAATACTTGGCTATAAATTCTACTCTCTGTACGTAAAAGAAGACAAAATCTCTCCTGAGAAAAAGAGCTCGTCCATTTACATAGTGACTTCCAAAATTGCCACAATCATTCGTTATTTAGCTATTCAAGATTTCGTTGAATTCACTGTTGTGCAATTCACAGGTATGCGTGCTCCAGTACTTTCCTAAATCTTCATAAACCTTGCTCCCTTTTGTTCTATTATTTGCCAAAGCACACAATTCACACATCCACGGGTAATGCCGTGATAAGTCATTGCCATGAAGACAACCACCTAGCTTATACTTTGTCTTCCACTTAAAGTACTCGTTATAAGCAGTGTTGTTCTTGTCCAGGTACAGTAAGTATTCTGCTAACGCCTTAGGTGAAGGAAAATCCAAAACATTTATGTAAGATCCTGGAATAGCGATCGATTTATAATCTGCTCCCCCCATTACAATGGGTACAATGCCGTTTTCCAAAGGGGAACCCCAGTATTTCTCGGTCACATAGTCAACACAGTATGTGTTTTCAAAAGCCAGTTGAAATTTGTAAGTTCGAAGAAGGTCATTACAATCGGAGGAAGCGATTCCGGCGTTGCTTGTACAAGCATCGCTCCCGCACGCACCAAAGATATCGACTTTGACGTGCCCTTTTAATTTGTTCACGTATGACTGTCGCATTCCTCCGCAGTTACTAACAGTCCACACAATAAATTTATCCTTTCCGAGTGAATAATCTATCGCTGGTGAATGGCTACTATCATTAGCTGTAAGCGGTAGATAAAAGCCGTAAGGATGGCGGATATCGGAATCTCGGCGGTAAGTCATGGTCCAGTTGAAAAGCCCATTCAAGGGAGTAACATCGGGACAATGCTTTGGGCTCTCCATAACGAAAAATACCCAAGCCTGACCAGGCGGTCTTTGTCTGTGCAATTCAATGAGCTTGTTTTGACTCGGAAGATCTCGAGCATGGAAAATTACAACATCGCTCGAGGGAAAACCGTCTCTATGGTACGAAACAATACAATTTCGTGAAACACATGGTTGACCCTTGAACTGACCAAACTTATGCGAATCTTCAATACCTTCCCAAGGATAATCACCAAAAAATGGTGTGTAAATTAGGATAACTGGTTCAGTTTTTATACGCTGAGGTCCTGTTGTAGGACGAGTCCAGTTCACAGTTCCATCAACGCTTGATTCATTTTCCTTCTGTGAAGTTACGTGCATGTTTTGTTCCCTTTCCTTCGCAATAGCAAAGGGAATCGTGGGTAGAGAAAACTCAAAGTAGGAAGTAACCAGGTAAGTGATTATACACAAAGAGAAAGCAATAATAATCACGAAGCCAAGTAATTGCTTGATCATGGTGGAAAACCTACTCGCAAATTCTGCTCATGAGTAAATCCTCATGTCCATGAGAACGAGGCAGTTACAAAAACACTGACAGCTGAAGGTAAGTTCGTAGACTACTGGAAATGCGAAAGAGCAAAAACCATGGCGACAAACAAAAAATGACTAAGAAATGGGCAGGACATCGCAATAAAATGCAGGAACTTACGCAGGTTACCGAAAAACTCTGACAGGAATCACTGTAGGCAGGATGTACCTAATCGATAGTTTCGATGCTCGATAGAAATCGAACGTAATCGATAGTAATCAATCGATTAATTTCGGAAATCGATCACTCGCGTCTTTGTGACTATCGATTTGTTCGACAACGATCGAAAAGAAAATGGACGAAGATTCTCTTTCATAAAGTTCTCAGTTTTACGCTAGAATGAGTCACAACTCACTCGAACTAATACACAGCAGTCCAAACTGAACTGATAAACATTCCCTTTACACTTTATTGAAGATTGACTATAGGATTTTTAATAAAGTTTGAAACTGAAAAGGATTAAAACATACAAAGTGGCTATATGCCCGGCAGCCGGGCTCGGTCTTAAATAGACTAAATGCCCGGCAGCCGAAAAATTTTACGGAATTTCCACTGTAAGGTTCTTTTAAACTTCTTGAGAGTATTAGATGTGTTCTTAGAATTGTTGAGCGATTCCAAAAACCATGTTGATTTTCTAGTTGACGAAATATCTGAACTGGGGCATACAGTAAAATCGCTGTGTTGTCGACACTTAAAAAATTTTGGCTCAGCCCGGCATTCAGAAAGTCACCAAATTCCGGCAGAAAGTCTCATTCAAACCTAACGAGAGTATTCGATGTTTGTTAAGATATGCCAAGCGATTGTAAAAATTATTTTGGTTTTGTAGTGGACGAATTTTCCGAGCTTGTGCATACCTTGAAATCGCTTGTTTCTCCACACCTAAAAGATTTGTGATCCGACTGCCGGTCACGGTCTCAAATGCGCTAAATGCCCGGCAGTCAGAAATGTCACCTCCAAACTATCATATGTCGATTAAGAAGTGCTAAGCGATCCTGAAAAGTTTTATAGATCTCAAATCTAATGGTTGGTTTACGCTGAAACGAAATATAGAAGACATTTTTCGGCTGCCGGGCATTTAGTCTATTAAGACCGTGCCCGGCTGCCGGGCATATAGCCACAGCCTAAAACATAACCAACACAACTGTTGCGAAACTATCGTTTCCGCCTTCACAATTAAAGTCATGCTTGTTGTTACGATATCTCGAGTCCTCTTCTCGTTCTGTTTCATATTTCAACATAAACATCCTCCAAACTACAAACAAGGCAACCGTAACGCAACTGTCATTTCCGCCTTCAGCACAGGCGGCCCAAGCTCACAATGCGAGGAGTTTTTTTTTATGCGAACGTTGAGCGCGCGAAACGTGACACGGTTACCGCCGACATCTACCATTACATCAACCTCGTTCCCAGGGTCCTCACTCTTCCTCCCTCGAGAAAATAGGGAGCTTAAGCACGTGCGTTTTTGAGACGCGGACGGCAACCGGAAGTGAGCTGTTTTCCCTTTTAACTTGTCTTCACACAACCACATTTACATTGATTAGTATCTTTTCTTCATTAGAGATGATCACTATAAAAATCTGGGAGACACCACTGTCCTGGCATGCGTAATGTTCTCTTCCGGTTGCCGTCCCCGTCTCAAAAAAGCGCGTGCTTAAGCTCCCTAATAGGGAGCTTAAGCACGCGCGTTTTTGAGACGCGGACGGCAACCGGAAGTGAGCTGTTTTCTCTTTTAACATGTCTCCACACAACTACATTTACATTGATTAGTATCTTTCCTCTATTAGAAATGATCACTATAAAAATCTGGGAGACACCACTGTCCTGGTACGTAAAACGTTCTCTTCCGGTTGCCGTCCGCGCCTCAAAAAGGCGCGTGCTTAAGCTCCCTATACCCTGGTTGCGGCTGGTCACGTTACTGCTAGATTTTTGCAGATTCCAGAGATATGATGGAAGGGAGGGGCTGGAAAGTTAAAGTTTGTCTCAGCGCTGAACTTGCTTACTGTGCACATTAGGGAGTGGAATTTGCAGCCCTCCTGTTGTGTGGATCGGCAAAAATCACAGCGAAGGCATTGACAAATTCGATGTAGGAGTTCATTGTTCGGCTGAAAGTTTAGCTCTGCATTTAGCTGAATTTTCGCCGTCGATAGTGTAGTGTTCCGAACGAAGGTATGAATCACAGAAGACAACACAAAGTCAACACACCGGCCATATACATGAAACACGTCTACAATCTATTTCTTGTATTCCCAGAATGCTTTGTTACATGAGGCAAGGCGTGTCACGCCACTGTGTAATGCTAAACATTACATTTCTCCTTTCCTTCAGTTAAGAAGCACACAATCAAGGTAGAGTAACTGGGAATAAGAAACAGCAACAATAGATACAATGCAACAAAATTTACACTGTTTAGAATATGCAAATAGACTTGAAAAAGGGGTTATGTGCCTAATGCAACGTTCTTAACTTAAACGTTAAATAGCTAGATGTTCCAAAAGATTGAAAGTTCATAAATCTCAAACAACGTCTGTAAATCAATTTTCACATCATGGGGGAACAGTCATAACGAATATCCATAAAAAACAATGTTTAAACACAGTTTAAAAATCAGTCGATCATCCCTAATCAAATCTCTTCAATGAGTCTCCTTGGGGGCACGGATACACGTGGAGACCTTCTAGGCATAGATTCAGTCAGGATTTCAGCATTTCCACCGGGGTCCACTGGGGGATCTGTGAACCCCTGAACCGAGACTGGAATAGGTGAAGGAGGGCTGCTGGGCTCAGCATCGAGGCCAACTGTCTCTCCCTCAAGTGCTGGACTGGTTCGGAGAGTTGTATCTTCAGCCAGAAGCTTCTTGAAGTAAGATGAATTACGTGTAACTTTTCGGTCATCGTTTTCTGCGGTTAACATACTGTGATGCTTCTTTGTGACAGTTAACGGGGTCGGATGATAGGGTGTTGACAGCTTTTGTTGCTTTGGCTGTTTCACTAGCACTGTGTCTCCGACCTGAATGTCACAATCTTTGATGGTTCTTCTTGACTCAGCTCTGGTCTTGATCTTGAGTTTCTGATGAGCATCCCTCTGGCGCATGGTTACAGGGTCATGACTTTCACCACTTGTCACGACAACAGGGTTGGGCAACTTGGTTCTAATTGGCCTGCCAAACAGGGCTGTAGCAGGGGCAACACCGGTAGTACAATGGGGTGTGGCACGATAGTTGCGAAGGAACTGATACATATCTTGTTTCCAGTGTGCAGTGGTGCGCAGTACTTTTCCAAAGGTTTTCATAAAGCGTTCCACTTCTCCATTGGCTTCGGGCCACAAAGGAGACACCTTTCGGTGCTTGAAACCGAGGTACTTAGCAAATTGTGCAAATTCGCTACCATTAAAGGGGGGACCGTTATCGGATTTTACCACTTGAGGTATCCCATAAGCAGCAAATATGCGGTCGAGCTTAGGAATCACCGTTTTGGCAGAGGTAGAGTGGACGATCTCGATCTCAGGAAATCTTGAGTAGTCATCGATTACAACAAGGACATAGTGTCCAGCAACTTCACAAAAATCAATGCTCACTTGTTCCCAGGGACCACTTGGCAAAGGAGTCATCTGCAAAGGCTCACGGGAAAACTTGGGCATTGCAACTTGACAGGGAGTACATCGTTTCACAATAGAATCAACTAGGCTGTCCATTCTTGGGAACCAGACCTTTGAGCGTAACAGGGTGCGAGTCTTAACTAGCCCTTGATGGCCCTCATGAGCCAACTTGACTACTTGCTTCTGAAGGGCATCAGGTATTACTATGCGACGTCCACGAAGTACAAGGTTGCCATCCACTGAGGTTAGCTCACTGCGGACATTGGCAAATATCTTGAGAGTATTTGGGTCCACTCCCTCCACTGGCTTCAGGTTATCCCACTGGCCAGTTGAGATGAGGCGCATTACTTCTTGAAGAGTGACATCTTTTCTGGTTGCTTCAATGATCTCTTCTCTGCTCAAGGCCTTGGGTGTGGCTTGAGACATCACGAAGTTGACATACTGCTCTGCAGACTCTGCGATGAGATCACAATTCGTGTCACTCTGGAGATGCCTCGAGATGTAATCTGCTGGATTCAGGTCACCTCTTGCATAGAACACGTCGAAGTTGAACGATTGCAGCTTGAGACGCCAATTCTCAATCCTGGCTGACGCTTGGGAAGTAGCGCTGTTGAAGATGGATAACAATGGCTTGTGATCTGTCACGACTTTGAAGTGACTTCCCAGGAGGTAAATACGGAAGTGATGACAACCCCATGCGATTGCCAATGCCTCACGCTCGATTTGAGAGTAACGCCTTTCCACACTTGAGAGAGCTTTGCTGGCGTAGGAGATCACTTTACCATCTTGAGTTAACACTGCGCCTAATCCAACAGGACTGGCATCCACGAGCAGGATGGACTTCTCACTAGGGTCGAAATAAGCCATTACTTCATCTGAGGTGAGACTACGCTTGAGTCTATCTAATGCTGCTTGGTGAACATCTTCCCATTTGAATTCAACGCCCTTGTGAGTGAGGTTGCGCAAAGGAGCCACAATGTCTGCGTAATCACGTATGAAGCGAGACACATAGTTGGTCATGCCCAACAGGCTGCGCACATCACTCACTGAGGTAGGTGCCTCTGCCTGCTTGATCGCTTCCACTTTTGCAGGGTCGGGCGACATTCCATCTGCACTAAAAACCATGCCAAAAAACTCAATACGTGGCATGTAAAACTGACACTTTCCTTTATTCAGAGTCAAGTTCAACTCCTTGAAACGGGTTAGAACTGCATGCAAGGTCTTATCATGGTCTTCCGTGTTAACTCCATAGATGATGACATCATCGCTAATGTTCTTGACATTGGGAATGTCACTAATAGCAGTAGCAATCACATTTTGAAATTTTTCAGCTGCGGCATTTATTCCAAAACTTAGGCGTTTATACCTGAACAGACCAAAATGAGTGGAGAATGTGGTGATATGCCTGGAGTCTGGGTGCAGGACAAGCTGATGATATCCTTGATTGAGATCTAGCTTGCTAAACACCTTGGCACCGTTGAGGTCGTGTACCACTTCATCAAGGGTGGGCATGAGGTGTCTTTCTCGGATTATTGCTTTATTAGCTTCCCTCATGTCCACACACAAGCGTACGCCACCAGGCTGTTTGAGCTTGGGCACCAAGACCACAGGAGATACCCATGGGGTGGGTCCATCAGACGGCTCAATAATATCCTGTTGTAACAGGGATTCAACACAAGCTTCAAGATTCTTTCTTTGATGAAATGGGATACGTCTGTGTGATTGATGAACAGGTTTCACATTCTCATCAATATGCAATTTGACCTCAACACTCTTCATCTTTCCAAGCCCACTAAAAAGACTAGGGTAATTTTGAAACACATTCCTTTCCACAGACACCGCGTTTGCAATTTGCAGTATCCCCAAGTCTGTAGCAGTTGTGTATCCAAGAAGAGATGTTTTGCCATCTACCACAAGAAACTCAGAGTCAACTGAATGACACTTGGATTCCACTAAGGCCTTGAATTTACCCAGCACGGGAAGGGGTTTAGATGAGTTGAAAGCATACACTTCAGTATCACAAAGTTCTAGTCTCCTATTCAACATCTTCGACACATCATGACTCACAATGTTCACACTGGCTCCAGAGTCCACTAAGAACTTGCAGATAACACCATTGACCTTTAATGACACAAAAGGAGCACTGACCTTGGTAGGGGAATCCAACGTAAATGTGTATTCATCACCTGAACTCGACGGCGATGAGCGTGGCTTTGACTCTTCGTTCACTCGGTTGACAGTTCGCGGGGGCTTGAAGTTTCGACGTCTTTGCGTCCTGTTTCCTTTTCGAGGTGTTCCACCTTTCCCAGGAGACTGACCCTTTTGAGAGCCTCGACAACACCGCGCATAATGGCCATATTTTTGGCAAGAGTTGCACTTTCGATTCTGAGCAGGACACCCAGCTTTAGCATCGTGGGGCCAGCTTCCACCACATTTAAAACAACGAGCCGTCTTGTCCTGTGTTTTGGACTCCTGAGGAAATACAGCATTGGCACTTCCGGGAGATTCTATGTCAGTCGCTTGCTGTTCCGAGACCTCCAACGCTCTTGCCTCGGCTAATAGGGCTTCGAGTGTCATAGTCGAATCCCTCAGCGCTTTCCGGCGAAGACGCTGCGAAGTGCACGACTGAATTATTTGAGATTTAACTTCCTTATCGACATCATGAAATTCACATGTAGCTGCCAACTGCCGCAATCGAGAGTGATACGAGTTCATGGTTTCACCCAAGCTTTGTTTCGCCTGCCGAAACGTGTATATCTCAAATTCCACATTCTTCTTCGGGTCAAAGTACGCATTCAGCTTCGTTTTGGCCGTTTCGAAATCTTCACCCGTGTCCGGTAGAGTGTCAAAAATTTCAGATACTTCCTCTCCGGCGTAGTACAGTAAAAGAGCTCTCTGTCTCTTCTTATCACTAATAGCAGCGGCAATAAAGAGGTTTTCGAGACGTTTTATCCACTTTCGCCAACGTTGTGCAATCGCGCCATCCGAATGTATGTCAAACGGTTCGAAGGTTGGAATCGCTGTAGCCATCACAACGAGTACACACTCGGTCACAAAGATAGTTATGAGTGTTTTGGAGCGATTTGCCGATCCTCGTCGCCAATGTAGTGTTCCGAACGAAGGTATGAATCACAGAAGACAACACAAAGTCAACACACCGGCCATATACATGAAACACGTCTACAATCTATTTCTTGTATTCCCAGAATGCTTTGTTACATGAGGCAAGGCGTGTCACGCCACTGTGTAATGCTAAACATTACAGATAGTTGAACGGTCTTTAGAATTTGGGGCAGTGAAAGAATCTGAACTTGGAAATGACGACCACCACAACAAGTGGACCGCGCGGTGAATTTAATTTCTTTCATTCGGCGAAATCATAACGAAGGTATTTACTCGATCCGTTAGAGTTAAATACGTCGTATGTTCGCCTACAAAGTTAGTTTTGATTTTGATTGAATTTCTCTCACCGAAAGTTTGACGGTCATTCCATTCTCTTGCGGCGAAAACATTTTACGAAGAACTTGATATCAACAACATCGGCGCGCTGAATATTATAGCTTGATTTAAGCTTTTAAAGCTTGTATTTTTCAATCGGCAAAATCACAACGGCGGCATTAATGCATTCGTTTAGAGTTTGATACGTCGTGTTTGGCCAAGAGACGAACTGAATTTGATAGAGTTCATCCAATCGAAAGTTGGTCATTCGATCCTGTTGCAGTGAAATATTCTATAAAGAACTATAACAACAACGACATCGGCCGCGCGTTTCCAAAATCCAACGGCTTTCGTTTCAAAGCTGCCTAGCAATAAGTCCAATTTTCGGTCGAGAAACTAGCTTCTCATTAAATTGAATGCAACCCATCGAAAATTTGTCGACGATTATTAATTCTAGTTCTGTGAAAAACTGATGAAAATAATCCGAAGCAGGCTGTTGACGGTTAATTTGAAAAGTAGTGAAAAATACGCAAACGTTCCTCTCAATCAACATCTCATACTTATAGAAGTTCAGATAGAAACGAGGCACCGGTCAGGCAGGATCTCTGACAAATAACTTGCTTAATTTTTAAAATAACGTCTGTAAGGCAGCGCAACTTTCACCTCCAGGAACAGTGTTGACAAAAATTAAGTAAAAAACCCACCCTCGGTGCGGATTTAATTTGTATACATAGGCACGTGACCAGCCGCAACCAGGGTACTTTCTCGAGGGAGGAAGAGAGAGGACCCTGGGAACGAGGTTGCCATTACATAACAATGTCCCATTACATAGCAACCGAGTTTGGTTACGCGAAACGTGACCTTCGCCTTGCAGTATGTGGTGGTGTTGTGTTACAACGGTTTGAATTTATAAAGGTTTGTATGGGGAAAAACGGTAATCGACATTATAGCTGAAATTTTGGTATTTTTGCAATAAGAATGACTCACCTCAATGCCTTGTTGTCTTTTCTATTGTCATCTCACTTCTCAGGTCGATCTGAAGCCTTTTAAGCAAGTTGTCGCTTTTTGGTTTTCCTCTACTAAACCATAGTTACCAACTATGACTAAACCAAAGAGCAACAACTTGCTTAAAAGGCTTCAGATCGACCTGAGAAGCGAGATGACAATAGAAAAGACAACAAGGCATTGAGGTGAGTCATTCTTATTGCAAAAATACCAAAATTTCAGCTATAATGTCGATTACCGTTTTTCCCCATACAAACCTTTATAAATTCAAACCGTTGTAACACAACACCACCACATACTGCAAGGCGAAGGTCACGTTTCGCGTGACCAAACTCGGTCGCTATGTAATAGATGTCGGCGGTAACCGTGTTACGTTTCGCGCGCTCAACGTTCGCATAAAGATTTAAAAAAAAATAAAAAATACTCCTCGCATTGTGAGCTTGGGCCGCTTGTGCCTTCACAAAGTAGCGCTTGTTGCAATATATCATTCACGAGTCCTATTCTCGTCCTGTTTCAAATTTCAACATTAAAAACCTATCATTGGAGAAAGAAGTAACATCATCTTTATCAACAAAGCGGATTCGAAGGTAAGCTTGGAGGTAAGTGTTACGCAGTGTTATGATAAGATCAGATCAAGTTTTTGAATTTCGAGTTCCATCGATTTGACAAAAAATTGTGATTATCGATTTCGATCGATTAAATTGACTAATCAATCGACAAAGATCGAGTATTATCGATTAATCGATTACATTTTCAATGATCGATTTCGATCGATTAGATACGTCCTGTTGTAGGTGAGGACTGTTTACATGTAACGGTATATTTCATTAAAATTTGTTATAGTCTTACTTGCACATACATGGCCTCCTGCTTGTTGAAACAGGAACTATAATTTCCTGACCAGAGGTGCGATTTAAATACTACCTCTTTTTTTTTTTTGGGGGGGGGGGGAATTAATTCTAACACTATTTTTGAGAGAATGCTTTTAATATCTTTATGCAAAAAGTAATAATAATAATGACGTTATAAATAATTTGATGAACGCATTTCTGAAGACCATACTTCAACTTTTTTATGCTTTTAGACTCCCTGAATGGACTTCCATATAGCTTATGTACATTTTATATTTTTCCCATTTATTAAGTTCCATTTAAAGTAGACATTCTGGACTCTTGAGTTAACACATGTCCCCAAAGCAAAATCCAAAAGTCAATGAGCCTGTTTACAGAACTGGTTGCTTAGCATTGCTTAAATGCAACCTAATCAAAGCAATATAGCAATGTAGCTTACGTACATTTTATATTTTTCCCATTTATTAAGTTCCATTTAAAGTAGACATTGGATAATAAAAATTACTACATAAAGAAAAAAGAGATTGGAATAACAATGAAGACTATCAAATTATTGTTTTGAATCTCATCCTAGTTAACCATATACTCTTGTATGTGGATAGCTTTGCATAAATTAAATTCCTCTAAATTCTTTTCTGTGTTATTCAATCTATTTTTAAATTTTCCTAATCTTTCCTTTACTTTAAGTCTCCTTTAAGTCAAAGAAGACATAAAAGCAGATTTAAATTACTCTTTATGTCCCTGCTTGAAGCCAGCTGAAAGTGATAACTTGAAAGAGTTACGATCACGGTAATCTCTTTGGCAGGTTGTAACTTTGATTTGAAATTTTATGGTACCGGTAACTTCTGTTTGGGGAATGGAGCATTCTAAGTTCCCCAAAAATGATGTAAAATTCTCTTCATTAATTTGCTTGAAAGTGTATTGATTCAGGACAGAGAATTAACATTTTGTTACTCTATAGAGGGAATAGGTCATAATTTTACATATTGCAATAAAATAGGTAACCACAGGACATCATGGCTAAAACAACCAATCACAACGGTGGACAGAGACATAAATACCACCACCTGATGTCATGCAACTAACTTGACTCAGACAGTGACTTCCATTTAGGTTGTCAAAACATTCAGATAATGTCAACAACAGTTCTCTTTAGAGCTACCTACACCTTGACAACCAAACTCTACATATAACCATTTGCAAAATTATCACTGCATAACATCATTGCACCATAAAATGATACACTGTCCCAGTCTTTTAGGATGACTTCCCAAGCAAATCAATCTACTGGCTTAAGATTCTATTAAAATCATCTGAATACAGTCCACATTGATGTTCTACCAGATAACCCTTTAAATCATTGTACACCTTATTTTTCATGGTCTTCTTTCTTGCTAAGGCACAAAGTTCACACATCCACGGGTAGTGACGTGATAAGTCATTGCCATGAAGACAACCACCTAGCTTGTACATTGTCTTCCACTTAAAGTACTCGTTATAAGCAGTGTTGTTCTTGTCCAGGTACAGTAAGTATTCTGCTAACGCCTTAGGTGAAGGAAAATCCAATACATTTATGTAAGATCCTGGAATAGCGATCGATTTATAATCTGCTCCCCCCATTACAATGGGTACAATGCCGCTTTCCAAAGGGGAACCCCAGTATTTCTCGGTCACATAGTCAACACAGTATGTGTTTTCAAAAGCAAGTTGAAATTTGTGAGTTCGAAGAACTTCGTTGCAATCAGAGGACGTAATTCCAACGTTCTTCGAGCAGCTAGCACTCCCGCACGCACCAAAGATATCGACTTTGACATACTCTTTTAATTTGTTCACGTATGACTGTCGAATTCCTCCGCAGTTACTAACAGTCCACACAATAAACTTATCCTTTCCAAGCGAATAATCTATCCCTGGTAAAGGCCTACTATCATTGGCCGTTAGCGGTAGATAAAAGCCGTAAGGATGGCGAATATCCGAGTCACGGCGGTAAGTCATGGTCCAGTTGAAAATACCGTTATACAGCTGTTTAGTAAAGGTAATCATACGGTTTCGAGTTCAATTTGGAATTAATTTGCACGAGTGAGTTTTTCAAAAAGCTGAAATTGCACGAGCCGCTTCGGCGATTCGCCTGGAAGAAGTACCGGAAGATCTCATTGCGGACCGACAGGAAGTAAGCATTTGACGCGGATTTGACACTTTATTTACTGATTGGCTGATGAAGATCAACTGATAACGCTACGAACTCAAAGCGGGTCGTTCAAAAATAAAGAATATCATAATCGAGAAAATCGATGTGTAATTTGCACTGGTGTTACACTTTTTGCACTGGTGTTACACTTGAACTGCACTGCTCACAACCAATCAGAATCGAGTAACTTTTTCATGTATATTATTATCAGGGTTATTCATAGGACTTTCAAGCACATAGTAGACCCAAGCTTGTCCCAGCGGTTTCCAATGATACAAGTCGAATAATTGAGAATGTGAAGGCAGATCACCAGAGTAGAAAACAACAACATGGCTTAAACGGAAGTCTTCCTTTTTGTACGTTACAACACAATCTCTTACTTGACAAGGCTTCCCTTTAAAATGGGTAAATTTTTCTGAATTTTCTACGCCTTGCCAAGGATATCCTCCGAAATAAGGCGTGTAAAACAAAATTGTACTCGTGTTCCGCTCCAGGTCCAATGAACTAACGTGGGAAGCGCCTGAAAACGGTTGTCAACTTATCATATGGGAATAAAAGGAAAGTAACGAACACGGATATGACTGAAATAACTAAACACAAAACGAATGTCTTACGCATTCCTTCCCTCATAAATAGGCCAGAGATACATATGGAGACCACAATAATAGATTAAAATTGTGCTTCCCAGACTACCCGTTTTTACTTCAAAACGGAATGAACTGGGGACACGGAAGGGTTAACAACCCCCCACCCCCATCCCCCTAAAAAAAGAAACAACTGCAACAACAATAAAAAAAACCCTCAATGTTTGCACCCACTCAACAAATAGTACAGAAGACACTGAAGCTATGTTAAACTGATGCCCAAAAGAAGAAAACTGCTAATTTGAGTTGCCCAGATATTGTTTAATGCAATGTACTACTCATGTTGGCATACCCCAAAAATGACATTTTTCACCAAGGAAGCCATATTCTTTACCCCCAAGTTGCTAGCCATTTTTCCTGGACTATTGAGTTGCCACATGTCCTCAAAGCAAAATCCAAAAGTCAATGAGCCTGTTTACAGAACTAGTTGCTTAACACTGCTTAATTACAAATTAAAGATATAAAGATTTAAAGATATTTCAGATTAGCTATTAGTTTTATAGACCATTTTACAACTGTGTACTCAGTGCACTGGTCTTTAAACAGAAGTAAGGCTGGAGGTGACCTTGTTCTGTTACAAAAATTGCAACTCTTACAAGTAAAATGTCTTTTCAAATATAGAAAAATTGGCCATCTGACCAAAGCAAGATCTTTGCCAGTTGCTAAGTTATGCATAACTAAAAGCTATGGAAAAGAAGATTGCACAGGCAAATTATGGAAACAAATGCGTGACTGATTAAATAACAATCTGGTTTAATATTATTTCAGATAAAGTACTGTATTACCTTGGTGGTTAATTCAACAAAATCGTAGGCAGGACTGCAAGACAATGCCTTCTCCATTTTGTCTCTATGCTGCTCTTGACAAAGATGAACCTGTAGAATCAAAAGGTAAAAAAGTGGTTAATTTTAAAAGCACAGCATTTTGTTATTAGAGTGATGGGCCACCATACACACAGAACCACATTACTGCAAACCATTATGTCCACCTTCAGTTGGTTCAGCAAATACAGCAAGGCAATATCAGCTGACTTGGACAGAAAAAATAAAGGCCAAAAAGTCATTTGGTCAGTTATGCCCCCAGCCCTTCAAATATTATATTTTATGACCACAGTATTTCATCATACTTGCTCCCTCCTTGCAACAAATGCATTCAGATATTCTGTGACCATCATTAAGAACTTCTAAAACAGAGGAAAAGATATAGCTTTAGACTATAAGAAGGCATAATGGTTAGTTCTTATACAACAATAAACTAACACTTGGGATTCCCTCTCTAATGTGTTATTAACCCAGGTGTGACTCATAGAATTCCTCCTTCTCTCTACAAGTGTTAGAACTTCTACAATATTGAAGCTTCACAAGCATTAAAACTATTGTTTGTGACAATTTGGTTGTGAAAATCAAAATTGTTCAAAACAATAATAATAATAATAACAATAATAATAATCATAATCATAATATTAATAATCATAATGAACTTTATTTGAGTGTCAAATGTATCTAGCACTAACCTACTAATTGGGAACACTGTAAAGCACAAACCAAATCAAATCATACTTAATTAAATCAAATCAAATGCTAGTTTTTGTGGAGAGGGGAAAACCAAAGTATGCAGAGAAAAACCTCTCTGATCAGAGTAGAAAACCAACAAACTCAGCCCAAAGATGACCCCAGAGCAGGGAATCAAACCTGGGCCATTTAAGAGGAAACCTGTGCACTGTATTTATTTTTAACTATTTCGTCATTTCATTTTGGAGAAATGAGGTGAGCAAAGTCAACTTACCTTCAAATCAATGTTTAAGTACAGTTCTTCAATGACTTCAATTGGAATAAAGTAAGGCAAAGTGTGCTTGTAGATCTAAAATGAAAAAATAAATAAAAGGACACTTTGCAGCCAATTAATAATTATCAACCTCTTACTAACGGAGTGAGAGCCATACTGAGGAATACACACCATGTGCCCTGAGGTCCGTACAAAAAAAGACGGAGCGCCAACATTATCCAGTATTGCCCAAGCATTAGGTAGGTTAGTTAACAGTTTATTATATGGCAGTATGTCAATCCATTCTTGCTTATTCTTCTGTCACTTCTAATGGGACTCACTGGGTAGTACTTACTGTTAATTTCTCTTTCAATTGTATTTCCACATAATATGGCTCATAGTATTGAGCTGTTGACAGAAAGGAAAACTTCAGATGATGACTGCTGTTGCATTATCAACAAATACAAAGTCGGGTGATGTCTATTTAACATTTAGAGTATAAATCTGATTTGTATATGAGTCAGTAATCAACAAGGCATGTTGAAAACAGCTAATATACTGTACTACCAGTATTTGTTAGATGTTACCTTATACAGATCTTATGCATGCATTTTGGCTCATAGTCAGGTGTTACAAAATAGCAGTGAATGCATTAATTATCAAGGAACGTGGTGAGACATAGTTTGATGGTGTGCTGGTTTAACATACTGAATATAATCTAAAAAGTTACAATTCAGATATCCAACATTTTAACACTCCTGTTCATAAGTGTTTTCTCAGGGGAGATTGTGCAAGGCAGCGAAGCTCCTTTTACACCCACAATGAATGGTGTAAATAAGCATATGCAGTGCTCAGTTGACTACATTAATGTGACCGAGCCGCGCGAGTAAGGAGGGTGGCGAGAGACGAATTATACAAGAAAAAGTAGCCTGATTGCTTTTGTAGAAACTAACCACTAGTAGCATACTGCTTTTGATTTCATGCTATTATCTTTGACTTTCCAAGTGCAGGAATTTTTACCAGCTGTTCTCTATTATGGTAGGATTCATGGTAGTTCGTAAGTTGTTATAGATTAGATTGTTATTCATTGAAGAGGATGCAATGATGACATTATTATTATTATTATTATTATTATTTTTGCAATATAATGACTTGATGAGGATTGTAGTAATATGTGAGTTGGTGTATTTATTTGTAGATACTCAATCTACTCACAATTAAAAAATGTTTCACATCTGAAGCAAACTCTTTTGGAGCTTTGGGAAACTACTGAGATACCAGTCAGCCTGTAAGCTTCATAAAGATCAACTAGCTGGAATAAAATATATCAAAAACATTGTAAAATGTGTTAAAAGAGGCATCTAGTTAATCATTTCTCTCCCTAGATTTAAGTAGTAACTTTCACTGGTGAGATGTCACACTTTTCCTTACATACAGGTTTAGCACATTACTTTTGTTGAACATCAGTTCACCTTAATTATTAGTCGGGCAACCGACTATAGGTTTACCCTCGAGTTTCATCGCAAATCGCAGTCACGTGCAATGGGGAATACCGCAGACACGTAATACGGGCGCAACCTTTCCACGATGTCGAAGTCGATGGCGAATATATATGTCGGAAACAAATGGTGTCACCTTTTCTACGCTCAAACATACAGACCCACACACCGTTCGCGGTAGATCCACTCTAAAACATGGCGTGTGTAATGAGCGTATACTTCGAAACGGGTCGTTCTGCGAACTGAAAATAGAGAATGTCTCCCTGTTGCCCGACTTACGATCTTAGATCGTCTTGTTGTAATTTATCTACTTGAATTTAACAGTGTCCAAAAAATTTCTATATTAAAGTCTGATGAGAACAGGGTTGTTTACCATTTACCACAAATTCCCGGAAATTTCGGTTTGGAATTTTCGTTCGGAAAGAACGGTACGTGTCGTTTACCATTTGCCCCCAAATTTCCGGATTGTCGCGCCGCGCTAGACTGGATTTATATTTGTTGTTGTTAAAGCGATTGCGCTCGGAGAGGCCTGAAACTAGTACGAAACTCGAGGAACTTGTAAATGGTAAACGAATTTCCATTTGAACTCGTCTGGCGTCCCAACCGGGAAAACGGGACTACCTTTTCAGAATTTCCGTTTGTCCCGGGAATTTTCCAGTGGGACGAACCGAAAAAACGTTTACCATTTACATCCCAACCGGAATTTCTGGGAATTTGTGGTAAATGGTAAACAACCCAGGTCTCGCAAAAAGCATCCACCCTGTGATATGATTTTTTTTCGAATCAATTTTAACAAGGGCCTACTTGAAGAAATTGATATTGTCTTTCCGCTGTAAGGGCAATTCGGCAATGTCATGTGGTACTCTTGCAGAGCTCTACTAAGTTGCAAAGACACCATCAAAATGAAAAATGAAAATCAGTCATGTCAATTGTGAGAGTAACTGTTAATTAATGCAGATCAGTATTTTCACAATTTACGCAAAATTTAGTACCTGTATAATGCATTTGTTGGCTAAATTGCAAAACTTACGTCCTGTTCCAGTGAAAGAAACAGTAATGTAATCCCATAATCACAGACTTTATTTTACCAATTCTCATCATCCATTTACACAACAATGTGAGAAGATGCGTCTTGCTCACACTTGAAAGAGAGGCTGTTGATCTAAATAAAGTAATTGTACCTATGATGGATAACGACTAAAAAAGGTTCTCACCTTTCTTTTTCTTAAGGATCTGACAGCACTAATAATCTCCTAAAAGGTTAACATTACATTAATTAGTTGCATATACTGAATACAACAGAGGTGGCCTCAATAGAAGGTGGCTACCAGCAATGGAATGCTGTCTTCTTTGCTTAATTGTGTCACTGTCTCCTTCAACAGAACATATTCAGTTGATTGTAATTTCAATAACAAATATGTTTCACTGTTGGGTGCTTAAATTCAGGAAAGTAAAAACAGCCTTCCCTGCTGTATTAATTAATTAATTTATTTAACAAGCAGTTTAATGCCTGACTTACAGCTGTTTCCTTGAGGTAAACAGTAAGTTTTTAATTGACAGTGCACATTTTTGACACTGACAGTGCACAGTTTTTTAATATTCTCTAAATACTGCATACTACACAATGTCATAGTATTTTGGAAAAGAAACTCTGTTTGTTATTGTTATAAATACATTATACCAACCTCTCTTTCATTATTTGAATAACTTCTTTTTGAATACTGCCCTGAAAAAAAAAATGCTACAAAGATGGGACTTAACAGTTTATATGAATTTCTTATAAGATTGCACAAAGCAACCAAATTTAACATATCCTTCTGTCAAAAATTAAGGTATCATTCACCACTGATTCAAAGGGTAGGTATACATGAATAATTACAAATAAATGAGTATAAAGTTGTTTATGCTTATACAAGCACTGCTTGAATACTGCGATGTTGTTTGGACCAATACAGATGTCACAAGTCTTAAGGGATTTATACTGCAACTACAGAAAAGAGGAGCTCTCATCATACAGCTCACAAAGAATTAGAGATGAAAATTCCATGATTCTATTCAACAGACTCAGTTGGGTGTCTCTAACTGCCAAATGGTATTTCCATAAATGTCTCACTGTGTCCAAATGTTTAAATGGCTTTTTTCTTACGTCTCTCTACACTATTTAGCTGTAACTTTCATATTCATAATCATGATACTCATTCTCACAATAATATTCATTTATTCAATGTTTCATCCGATTCAGGTCTTAGATCTTTTTAATATTCAGCTGCCATTATTTAGTTATTCAATTGTCTTGACACTGAAACAAGGAACTCTTAATCTGTCAGAGTGTTTATTAGTATCTACTGGCACAAGAAAAATTAGACTAGTATACCTTTAATGATATTGTAGATCTATAGTTATTTGATTTTATATTTTATGAGCGTTTTAATTCCACGTAAATGATTCTCATTTTCTGATATTTTGAGTGTTGATCAATGTAAATAAGCTCTGTAAGCTCCAATGTAAATAAGTTTATTATTTTGGGGTTCTGTGAATAATAAAGTTTACTCTTATTATTGTTATTATTATCATCATAAATGTTTTGAGTGATATTACTTGCTTCCTACATTCTCCTGGAACTGCGGCCAAACATTAGTCCTGAGGTACACGGGGAGTTTCTTATTTGATGGACAGAAACCTCAGTATGTGCGCCATTCCTAGGAGGATGATCTTTTGCAGCTCCTTAATGTTGCTGGCTCCAGGGATCTTTTCTAAATTCTGGTCCATTCCCTCTCCAATTAATCCCAGAATCCCAGCGCACCAACAATAACCGACACAGTCTCTGTCCTCATTACCAACATTCTCATGGTTCCAATTTCAAGGTCTTGGTATTTTGAAAGCTTTTCAATGACTTGCGTCGAGGTGTTTTGGTCAGATGTCACGGCTACACCTATAAGTTTGCAACATCGTTTGGCATGGTCCTTGATCACGATATCAGGCTTATTTGCTGACAGTACTCTATCCATATGTATCTGTACATCCCAGAGAACTGTGACTTCTTTGTTTTCAGTAACCATCTTGGGCTTTAATACTGTATGTTTATACCACCTTTCTGGGACTTCAATATTGTAATGCTGGCATGCCTTCCAATGGATATATGCAGCTGCCTTATCGCCTCTCTGTAGATAGTCAGTTTTGGCAAGTTCAGGTAAGCCAGATATTTAACAATTAGACCTGTAGCCCTTGAGGGCGAAGGGTCTAACTGTTTTAGTATCACCCAACTAGTCAGACAGAAAAAGCAATAATAAAGTTAGCAAATGCAAGTTGAAAAAAAAAATTTATTTGGGAATAAAACAAAAGAAAGCGCCACAAATTTCGCTACTTGAGGACTATTACTAATAGACCTCTAGTAGCGTAGATAGATAGATAGATAGATAGATAGCAACTTTATTTAAAGAGGGTAGCACGTGACAGAAAAATTCTGATAAACCTGTGGCCCTCTATTCTAAAAACAATTACAATTTAAGATACAACTAATTTATCTAAATTATTCTAATTACAAAACTTAAAATCTATAAAATTATGCTTAAGTTACAATAATTAAAAATTAAAAATACAACTTATTAATCTACTACTTCTAACTACAAAACTAAAGAGCTGAAAATGGGAAAGAAAAGAAAGAGATATGTACATGAGTAAAAAATAGATCAAGCTAGGGGTTAAAGAGCTGAGAAATATTTTTTAAGTGCAGACTTAAACGAGCCAATAGTGTTCTTCTTACGCACGTCTAGAGGGATCTTGTTCCAGAGTTTTATCGCACGAACTTGAAAGGAACGACCCCCTTCTGTTTCCCTATTATAATAAGGACACACCAAGTTATACTTCCCATATCGACTAGTTCTACTATGTCGGTCCGAGTTCCTGGGTAACAGTTGCGTAATGTAGCTGGGGCAGTGTTCTTCATTGTTGATGCGCGTGAATATTAAGCTACTCATTTGAGAATTTAATTCGTCCTTCAGCGGAAGCCAGTCTAGCCGCCTAAATAGGACCTCACTCCTTTCTCCGGTATCAGCATCTAAAATTACTCGAGCTGCTCGCTTTTGCAGTTTAGAAACACGTTTGACATTTTCTTTTGACGAAGTGCTCCATGCGCATGATCCATAAAGCATTATCGGCTTGATTAGTGCGTTAAAATACAGTTTGCGCTCTGCAAGAGGCAAATTACGCTTAATCTTCTTTAGTACGGCAATTCGTTGTGACACCTTTTTACAGAGGTCATCGATATGTTCAGTAAAGCTTAGGTGGCTGTCTAGTTTCACTCCAAGTAATTTCTGTGAGGTGATCAATCTCAGTACCATTGCATAAAATTTTAAAGTCCTTATCTAGAGCTTTCTTCTCTAGGCGTTTACCAGTAACAAGCAGACTTTTCATTTTGGTCGCATTCAGTACCATCCTATTTTCGGACGTCCAATTTGCTATCTTGTTAATATCATCTTGTAGCCGCTGCTGGATTGTAGGTAGATCTGAAACTTGAGCAGAGGTACTCAAAGTGGTGTCGTCTGCATAAATGTCTACAATTGACCGGGAAACTGCATGGGGAAGATCGTTAACAAATATAATAAATAATAGGGGCCCCAGGACTGATCCCTGCGGAACACCGTGTGTGATCAGTCTGTGTTCTGACTGCACTCCATCAATAACAACTGATTGCCTTCTACCCTTTAAGTAATCCTTGAAGAGCAGTAGTTCCTTGGATGCTACGCCGTATGTCTCAAGCTTTGACAAGAGTATGTCATGGTCAATTAAGTCAAAAGCCTTCTTGTAGTCAATGAATACAAGTCCACTTACTTGGTCTTTGTCCATATCTGATAGTAGTTGATCTATTAGACGAACGAGCGCTGTTTCGGTAGAGTGTGATCTTCGGAACCCGGACTGCAAATTGTAAAGCAAGTTGTTGCTTCTCATATAGCTGTACAGGGCTTGATGGACATGCTTTTCAAAAATTTTTGAGAGCAAAGGGAGCACAGAGATTGGGCGATAATTGTTCTTGTCTTCTTTGCTTCCTTGGCCCTTGTAAATAGGCGTCACTTTAGCAGATTTCCACGCCGATGGGAAAGTACCTGTGTCAATACAGCGATTTATAAGCCGACTAAGGGGCATGGAGATTGTGGGGGCAGCTGCTTTCAGTATCTTAGCGCCAAGTCCATCAGATCCAGTGGCCTTGTGGGATGGCATGTGTTGTAATAACTCCTCAACCTTTTGCGGCGTAATGTGTGGAATAGTGAACTGCGTTTTGTTTACTCCACTTGTTAAGTCCCTAGGAGTCTGTGACGCTGTAACCGGTGGTAGATTTCGGAGCAATATTAGGGGCTGCTTCACGAACCAAAAGTTTAAGCGCTCTGCAATTTCGAGTGTATTTGTAACCACTTCGTCGCCTTCCCTCAGCTGACGTAAAGAGGCACGATTGTTTACGTCCTGTCTAGTGAGATTTCTGATAAGGCTCCACAACCTTTTAGGGTTATGTTTATGCTCAGCAAATTGGTTCTTGAAATATTGCTCTTTGGTACTCCTAATTAACTGACAGACTTCATTTTTCACCCGTTTAAGAGTGGCCCAGTCGTCAGGACTTGCAGATATTCTCGCTTTCTTTAGCAATTTATCTCTTTTTCTCATGTGTTCGTTGATTTTAGTAGTGAACCAAATTGGCTGGGCTCTGTTTTTTACTCTTTTCTCTTTCACAGGTATCTGAGAGTCAAGAACATCAGTAAATATTTTGTACCAGCTGTCTACAATATCGTCAATGTCTTCGAAAACAAAGGCTGCGTCCCACGGGGCATCCCTAAGCTCATTTATAAGTTTTTGCTGATCTAGGCATTTCGTATCCCTGTAAAAAAAGGTGTTCCTCAAATTACTGTTCAACGAAGTCTGACCTTTATATCGTCGAACCGCCATTGTTGGAAGGTGATCCGACATTCCAATAGTCTTTGTTTGTACGCACGTCATTCTTTCTGGGTGACTTGTCCAGATGTGATCTAGACACGTTCCTGAAACGGGCCTTGTTACTTCTTTGACAAGTTGGGTTAGATGCAAATTCGTTAGTGTTTTAACTAGTTTGTGCTTATTTGCTTGATTTGCATTTAGGAAGTCGATGTTAAAATCTCCTAAAAGCACCATTTCTTTGTTCAACAAATAGGCTTTTTCGATGTTTTTTACGATATTTGCATCATCTTGGGACGTGGAAGACGGAGGTCTGTAGACTCCAGCAATAAGCATTGATCGCTTTGATTTGAAAGGACATACTTCAATCCAGAGCACTTCGATTTCAGTTGTCATCAGATCAGGGCGAATTTTAGCATGTAATTTGTTGCTCACATAAATTATAATTCCTCCACCTTTCTTTCCAACTCTGTCCTTCCGGAACAGGTCATAACCATGTACTTGGTAAAAGGAGTCTGGTCTTTTACTGTTGCAAAAAGTCTCCGTTAGGATGAGTAGATCGACTTTATTCCCTGAGTCTTTATGGGCGTTGAGCGATAGCGAAAGCTGTTCAAATTTGGTCTCCGTTAGGTGTTGAATGTTCCATTGCCCAACCATTATTCCTCTACCTTGACTTGAAACTCTTAAATCAAGCGGACCGGGATTCAAGGCCACATCATTTGACAGACAGATCAAATTTGCGGCCAACATGATATTAAAGAAGCGCACAGCCAGCATCAACTTAAGTGCGGGCGCCATCTTTAAAGGCTCTTTCAAGCTTGACTTCAATCTGCCTACGCTATAATTTATCCTCACCGCTTGTTGTAGGTCTTTTGCAACTGCCAAAGTCTCAAAGTTTCCATTTTTCGTCCATTTGTCACGACTTTTTGACAGCTGCACAGCGAGTAAAAACGCTAGAAGGTATTTCGTCAGAACGCCGCCAAGACACGACCGCTTCATTTTGAAGAACAAATAGAAAATCACCTCGACGAACAAAATGGCTGCCAGTCGTTCGCGCGCTTTTGATGAAATATATCAAAGAGGTTCTTTAGTTTCCTAAAAAATAGCTTCTGTTCCCTGGTTCCATAAAATCCCTGGGAGAATCTTAGCATTGGTCAGTGCTTTCAACTCAAATTAATGTATGGGCCTGTCTAGCGGAAAATTTGATGTTTTTCTTGTTCGTATATTATCTCCTTGCTGTGTAACAAACATCGAATTTTGCAAAATTTTCAAAAATTGCGTAGCCAATCAGATTGCGGCATTTGCATTAGTCCACTAGTTGGGTGATACTAAAGTGTGATATACTGTTTCTTCGTTCTTGTGGCATATCCTGCACAGTGGACCAGTTGGTGCTATCCTTCACAATCCTTGTATTTAACAAGCCTTGGTAGGGAGGCTCTGGTTCAGGGATGCAATTATCAGTCCCTCTGTCTCAGCTTTCAGTCCCATACTACTGAGCCACTGGTTGGTGTTATAATGATCAACACCTGCCTCTTATTCTTTTGGGGTATCTTCTGTGTAGTTCCTTTTCTTCCCACTGTTTCACTTCTATATCTTGAGCCCGTTGCTTTACCTTCTGTTTTACTCTCTTAGCAAACTTGGTAACTCATTCGTTTGCTCCCCTATTGAGGTTCGTTACCTCAAATTCTCTTTTGAATTTCTCAGCCTCTTTTTGGATGGAGTAAAGCTTCTTCTTGGAGTCATGCTGTAGTACTAATTGGAGCAGAGTATCATCAGTGTTTCTCAGATATGTTTCCAATTCTATCATAGTTAATTTGTACACGGTAACTAACTTGGTCAGGCCTTTTCCTCCAATTCTCCTGAGGAAGTACATTCTGTTCACGTTTTTCTTTGGGTGGTGTATTCTGTGGATCATAAGTAGCCTCTGTGTTTTTGTCCACCCTCTTAATTTCACTCATTTTCCAATTTATAATATTAAGACTGTAGGTGGCGACAGGCACAGCTAGGACATTGATGGCTTCAAACATGTTGGCAGCATTCAGTTCAATTTTGAGTAAATTAGTCTTACTCTACGGTAATATTCCAGGGTGAGAGGAAAATGAAAAGATCAGGTTGCCCTTCAGGCAAGCTGTTACTGAAGGTTACTAGCCCGAAGCTCTGAGGAGCTAGCCCGAAATTAAATTGTTTATAAAGAATAATCGATTTACTTAAAATACAAGTACTGATACCAGGCATAGATATAAACTAATTCTTCGTAGTATTTTACATTTTACCCCCGTTGACAGTCAAAAATATTATAAATTTACGGAAATCACAACACAGTTATTTTGTGAATGTCATGAACGTTGTGATCGGTCAATTAAACTAGCACTGTAATCTGAAGTCTGTTGACATTCGATGAAGTAAATTCTCTTCAAAGCTCATCAAGCCGACAAACTCTATTGCGGCAACTAAAATGCAGCGCAAAACGTTGTCATGCTACTATAATTTGGTCTCAAAATGTTATCATTATCTCTCAGGAGCTTTCTGCTTGACACTTTTTGGTATTAAGGCTCAATTTATCATCAGAAAAGAGGAACCAACGGTGCTTGTCCATCGGGCAAGCTACGATAAGAAAACGCTAGCCCCGACAAGTCATTCCACCGGCCCCCGGCTATCAGACGGCACTTTCATCATGCCCTGTATATTCTCTCCTCAATTTCTTCTTCATAGTGGCAGGTATATGCTGTATTTCATTGCCTTCATTTATTCCAAGGTATTTGTAGACCCCCTCCTGATCCAGCTCTCTGAAGCATGTGTCAGTGTCAAGCTGTGGGTCTGATGTTTATGTTAGCTTCCCTCTTTTAAAAGTTGCTTTTGCACACTTTTCCAATCTAAAATCCATTTGGATGTCATTGCTAAATTTCTTAACAGTAAGCAAGCCAGCTGGTTCATTGTCATCTTTGGCATAAGTTTTCAAATCATCCCTGAAGAAAAGACGGTTGATATTTTGCCCCTGGATTTCATATCTGCAACCACTTTCTTGAAAAAATGGGTTCAAAGGTGCAAAAGCCATGCAGAATAGGAGTGGTGACAAGGAATCTCCTTGGAATATCCCACTTTTATTTAAATAGGTCTCGATTATTATTATTATTATTATTATTATTACTACTATTATTATTATTACTAAATGAAAGATCATTGATAATCAACACACCATTGCTCTTTTGTAAATAGTGATGAAGTATTTCATGGGGTCCTCTCTTTAACTGCTCTTGAAGCCTGTCTCTCTTTTCTCTAAGGCGTAGAACTGGGGAATGTTGAAACAAGTGCAGGCACAATTAATATACAGTAATTTGAGTCAATTTATTGCAACATGTTCACTTCTTTAGAACAGATAAGTTACAAAAACACCTTTTTGCTTTCTATAAATTATACAGTGTGATAACCTATGATGCAAACAATTAAATTATCAAGTTAACAATACCTAAAAGTTCCAACACAGTTTTGACTATACCTTCCTCTTGTAAATCCGCTAACTTCAACTTCTCTTGTAAGGAAGCTTTACTTTCTGTATTAACCCTAGAGCAGTGACAATGTAACAAAGAACAGAAGTTGTAAGAAACTGATCTTGATGGTTTTGACTGCTATTAGGGCAGTGTCCATAATTTTACAATTTTAATCAAGTCTTAAACAAATAGAAGTAACATACGTGCCCCAGTAAATTATAGATGCCAAGAATAACAGTATATAAATCAAAGTAATTACTGTGCAATTACTGAAACCAAGGCCATTCAAACAAATTTTCATACAAATTATCCAATAGTGATCAAGTCTGTAAACTACAGAATCACTAAAAATGTTCTATATTTCGCTTTAAATGCATATAACTTGCTCTATAGGTAAGGATAGGCCAATACAGCTTTTATTCAAATTGATACGATACCAAGTACTAGTATGATGCTGACATTACTCTCCGATTTCGATATCGATACTGTGACATCATTGACTCAAACGGTAAGGCATGTTATCTGTTTGACTAAATACAAGGTTATCTTTACTACCTACCTTATATGCAGGCATCAAACAACTTTATAAAAGCACAAGCGTTAAACAAATTAATCAATATTGTTTTCGACTTGGAGGCTACCATGAGGAGCTAAGGAAAGGACTAAGTCAATAACAAACACAAACAAAGAGCGGTCCTTCCTTAATGAACGCTGTCAGAAATGGATTATCTGCCAGAACGCAAATATAGTTAAGAAGTTCTATAACACGAGAAAATTTCGACTACCGGACACCGAGTAGTTTGAAAATTCTGTCCGGCTGCCAGACTTATAGACACAGCGTTGTTTATAACTGGGTACTAATCCGATGGCTGGAGATTAAGGGAAATTTATAACAAATCAAGCGATCCTATACAAGAAAGTATCCTTGCTCAAGTTTTATTTGAATGCACTTACTTGTCAGCCTTCTCTTGCAAGCGCTGAAGGTCAAACAAAGCTCCTCTTTCTGTCATTCTATCCGCAGTCCGGTCCACCATTTTGTTTACTAATCGTTCCTCTCCTAAACTTATTTGTCTGGCGCGCGTTTGAGATGACGTCTGTTATTGAGTATCCTGCAATCTTATTGGCTTAAACACGAAGGCGCGCTATATAACGAAGTCTTCCCTGGGAAGACCGAGGCTCATTTGTCACTCACCGTTGAAGTGCGCGGGTCAAATTCAAAATGGCGGGCGATTTGAATACACGAAAGGTAAGCTGCAAGAGAATTAAAGTGTCTTTGCTGTCTTTATTTTCCATTAAAATGAAATATCTTTATCTAACATCAAGTAGTATTTCCCAGATTACTATTTTATTTTATTTACGTGTTCCGTCGATAATAATATACATGAAAAATTGCTCGATTCTGATTGGCTTAGAGCCGTGCAATTCAAGTGTAACACCAGTGTAACTTACACCTCGAAATTCTGGATTATGATTGGCAGAAAGATAATAGGAAATTTTCTAAGCCAATGATATCACGTAAAATGATGACAAAAATTTTCTGCATAAGCTTTGAAAAAAGTTTTCTCGAGTGAGAAAAAATGACAACTTTAAATGTAAATTTAATGTTATTACTTATTTAAATCAATAATTAATAAGTAATCATAAGGTTTTCCTCGTTTTCAAAAAGCTCTCTCGTGCAAATTAATTCCAAATTGAACTCGAAAGCGTATGTTTACCATTTCTAACTGGCGAGTAGAGCTACCGAGTAGCAAGGATGGGTCAAGGATGAGCCGATACAGTTTTTGTGTGGCGTACACGAATTGTGTAACCACATTATGTCACGTGGTCAAGTAAGCCACATATGTACGCATTGCGGACCTATTTTTTCAAATCTATACGATACCGAGTATGATACGGGCGTTATTTTCCGATATCGATACCGAGACGTCATTGAGTCAAATATAAGTTTCGTGATACTCACTGTTTTAAAATGATCATTGTCGTTTATATGTAGTTGCATCAACGACACAATCAAATTTAAAAACAAGTGAAAAAAATTTCAATTTGTTAATAACAAAACCATCACTGTACTCGTCAGTACATACCCAATCTCGAGCCGAGTATTTTCGGTTCCCTGTCAGCTTTTGGACGCCGGTGTGAGACAAAGAGCGTTATCGAAATCACCAATCTTTTTCGCTGGTATTTTACGATATTTTACGATCTGACTTCGATTATCTGATAGAGATAAGCAAGTTAGGCCCATATTTGTCCGCTTGGGAAGCCAATCAGAAATCAGGATTCGCTTCGTCTTGCTCGCTCGCTGAACCAGCTATGTAATAAATATTGGTATAAAGTGGAAGAAAACTCGAACTGGTTTTAAACCAACCTTTTCGCAAGAACAACAAGTTGCACAATTACTGAGACACTTTGAGTAAACCACATCCCTTCTTGCTCAGTACCGGCACAAAGTCTTTGTGATTCTCTAGCTCCCCTTTCCCTCCCTTTCAATGTTGTATATTTATGTTTTCAGCATGGTTTTGCGTTGGTGGAACAACTCCTCCGCCAGGATTAACAAGGAAGGAAAAAGGAACTCACGTCAGAAAAAGAAGCATTAAAGGCATTCCATACCGCTCTTTTATTTGAAATAGTCTTAACCTTTTGTTAGCTTATTTCTATTTTTATTCCCAAAACATGGAGCTTAATATAATAGTATTTTCTCTTCTTAAATATTTTTCCTCTTAAAACGACGGGCGTAATTTAAAAAATATGATTTGACGTATCCAGCTAAAGTATATAAGTGATTTTTTGCCTTAATTTACATATCACAGCTGAACTTCTCAACTAGAGATACAAAACGTCTCCTATAAAACAAAATAGTATGGCAAAGTCGCGATTGGGCGAATGAAAAGTAAAGTAAAAGATATTGTGCTCGAATGAGCACAGTACGTCATAGAGAACGGTAAAGTCTATCTCAGGGACTGTTCATTTTTTTTACGAGGAATGGGTGGCTGGTGGGATTTGGGAGGGGGGGGTCATGCAAAAAAATCGGCTTTTGAGGGGGATCAGCCCAAAAAAAATGGGGAAAAGGGGGGGTCACCTGAAATATTTTCGCAATACTTTGAAATGGCATAATGTTTTAACAGGAGTCCATCAATGAAATCGCTGCTTCAATGGGGGGGGGGGCATTTGAAAAAAATGGCAAGCTAAGGGGAGGGGGGGGACGCAACTTTGAAATGGTTCTTCCCGAATCAACCAGCCCCCACTCCCACGTAAAAAATAAACGGTCCCTTAAACAATAATTTCACTTGTTTTCCCCTTTCCCCTCCCCTTCCCCCCTCTTAAACGTCCATAAGTGGTGAATGTGTGACTTCTCATGACAATCTCAACACTTTGTCAGAGAAAACAGATGATGAGAATTGAGAAAATGATCAGCTCACGAATGTCCAGTCGATCAATCAACAAATTCTCTTAACTATTATATGGGGAATGTATGGCACCCACCAAGGAGAATTGAATTTAATACTCAGTGAACCCTTTGGTTAAACCCTGCATAAAAATTTCAGGAATACACTTCGTTACGCCAAGGATATCTACATAACAGATTTTGGGTCTTCCTTACGGCAATTAGGAATTAATATCTTTCTATCTTTTCACTTAACTGCAAGCAAAAATTAAGAACTTCGTACAACCCGGAACCTAACCCCGGCCACGAAAGGGGCTTCAAAATACATAGTATACTATTTTTTGTTTATGTACAACAAACTCTAAAAAAATGATCGACGTATATTGTGTATGTTGTGGTTCACTTTTATCCTTGGTTTAAATTTTATTTTCTTTTGTTTTTCGGTATGGTAATGTATGATAACGAGTTTGAGACAAAGGAAAATAAAATTTAAACAAAGGATAAAACTGAACCACAAGAAATATATAGCGTGTTTCTATCTTGTTATATCGTGTTCAGTGTGTTGCTATTCAATAGAAAGACCTAAAAAAAGTAACAAATTATGTAAAATGACGCTGGAAACAATTCTATGTTATAGAATGCGTCGGCCTAATTTCCAGGAGGTCCGAGTTCACAGACGGAACGACCAAACTTGAACAGTCAGGGAATCGAACTACGCAACGGACGGCGATAACCAACTCGAAGACCTCGGCAAGGGGAATACTTTCCGACTTCTGTCGAACGCGATCTTCGTGCTGCGTCGTAAGCTTGAAACATCGGAATTATGGCCGGCGGAGCGTCAAAGGATTGTTACGTCGGCAATCATAAATAATTAACACCACTCCTCGGGTTCACTGCAAAATAAGAGAACAATGCTCGCGTTCAGTCAAGAATTGACACCTCCTGTTAGAAAGTTAAAATTTTTAAAAAACATTACACTGACTGACTGACCTTGGAACGCACTGTCTACCCTTACTATAAACATAGAGAATGTTCTGCGCAATTATTCATGTGGCGCCACGATTTTAAATTATTAACGTCTCAGGCGCTGTACAATATTGCAATAAAGCCAATAAAGCATTGATTTAACACGCAATGAAGAGAACGCACCCTAGAAAAGAAAATTTTCAAAGGACTTTACAAGTTCCTCTGAACAATTTATCAAAAAAATCAATATACCAAAGAGAACCTCACCCTGACACTAATGAACGGTTCATAAGATGGAGGAGAGCTGGGTCTCGATCCTTGAGCATGCTCACTAGCTGATCTAGGTAAAGCCTGTTTTGTTCCTGTTCTTCCAGTTTGGCTTCCATGTCTTTTCCAGATTCAGTCTGCACAAAAAACGAACTAAAATCTAAGCAAAACATTTTAGGGCAATTACAGCCATTGTAGTTGAACCGTATTCTAAGAAATATTTTTCGTAAAACCGAAAAACTGCGGACTGGTTTTTCAAAAAGAACAAGTAACGGGTATGTGGGTTTTTTTAGCATTTTGTTGATATCGCTATTTGTATAACAAGAATCGATAACTAGAAAACCTAACGGTTCGTTTAGCTCCCCAGCTCGCATTCATTCTAAACCGCATATGTAATATATTTGACTGTAAGTGTAAAAATCCAGTGTCAGTACATTTATATGAGCTAAATAAAACATTATTATTATTATTATTATTATTATTATTATTATTATTATTATTATTATTATTATTATTATTATTATTCAAAACACGACGACAAGGACCCGGAAGGCAACAAATGAACAATTAATGAACAACACAGTAAGACTGCAAGTGCAAAAAAACAGTCTGGTGCTTTTCTTTGCCGTCCCCAGCAAAACAACAAAGCGAAATCGCCCTTTTTCCAGTTTTTTCGAACACAGCAAAATGGAATGAAATGTGAGCGGGAACATTCGTTAAAATTCTACAGATTAAAAGAAATATGAGAACAAAATGAAACAAGTCTGCCGCTACTGATACAGGAGGAAACGGAACTCATTTTTTCACTGGTGCCGTCCTTGGCGCGGTTCTCGTGTTTCTTGGGGCTCCCTAGTAACAAAGAGTCACAAAGATAACGAGTCAAAAAGATAACGAGTCACAAAGATAAGTACCTACCAAGCTTTTAACCTTGTTCTCGAGCTCCTTAAGCTTTCTGTCTTTCTGTCGAACAGTGTTCTCCAAAGAGCTCGTCTGCTTCGTCAAATACTGTTAATGACAAAAAACAACAAATACACTCCGATTATCTCGGTTTGTAAATCTCGTCTAGGAATTGAAACTGATTGAATTAAATCATTATGGAAACAAACAAACATGAAAGGTTTTGGAAAAAAATTCTAGAGATTGCTTTGTTCGTACTTACACTTTCCACATCTCGCAGTTCCTTATATTTTTGCCTAAACGACTCGTTCTCCCGCACTTCTGCAGTCAATTTAGCCACCGTGTTTTTCAATTCGTCGACTTCCTTAGATCTTTCTACCAGAAATATGTTCTCCAATTTCAAGTCCTCCATTCGTTTCAAATTACCCCTCATCTTGCTTTCCTGCTTTTCTAGCTCAGCTAGTTTCTCAAGGAATTGTTTTTTCTCGGCTTCAGACTGCTCGATCTTCTTTCGAAGAAGTTCTAAATCATCATGGCTTTCCATTTCTCGCAATTGCGCGCTTAGCTTGATTATATTCTGTTTCATTTCATCAGCATCTTTACTTTTCACAGCTAATTTATGATTTTCCTTCCTCAATCTTTCTACTTCATCGTAAACTGCTTCCAGTTCTCTATTTTTCCGTTCCAGCCCTTCGAGTTTTCGTCCCAGCTCATTCCTCTCTAATTCACTTCTGTTCAGTTTCTGTCGCACAATTTCTCTTTCATCCACTTTTTGACAAAGTTCTCTGTTTATTCGCTTTAATTCCTCTACCTGCGAGACTTCCAACAACATTACACTATGTCTATTTTGAAGTTCTTCAAGCTTTCTTACAAGTTCGTTTTGATTTGAACTCGACTCGTGTTGCAAAAGTCGAAGTTTCTCCAGTTCTTCTTCTTGTGAGTCATAAGCCTCACTTTTCTCCTTCAATTTCTGTATTTCCTTTTCCTTGGAACAAAGCTCGTTGTTTCGAGAGTGAAGTCTTTCAATTTCCCGATCACGAAACGCGATTTCCTTTTTTGACTTTTCCTCTAACTCGCTCATTCTCCCATGAAGTTCGTCATTTTCTGCCCGAAGACGCTCGAAGTCTCTTTCCCTTTCTACAAGCTTCTTTTTGATTACGGGAAGCTCGCCAAGTTCTTCGCATCTAGTTTTTAATTCCTCATTCAGCCGCTGTAAGTCTTCAATCTCTCGTTGTTTCTCGGACAACGCGTTGCTTTTCAGCTTAAGTTCTTTCAGTTCGTATTCTCGTGCCAAAAGTTCCTGTCTCGCCTTTCGCAGTTCTTCGGAAGCCAATATCTCGGTCTCTACTGGACTGTTTGAATCGTCGCTCTCTAGTTCTCCGAGTCCTTCCATTAATTCGTGAGCAGTGTCTTCGACAACTGCATCTTCCTCTATGCCATCCATGTCGGGTGTCGACTCGACTTCGTCTTCGTCCCTAACAGACGAAGCCTCCGATTGCGGATAAATGTTCGGCTCTTCTTCGGAGATATCATTCGTAGTGTCGCCAATCCTAAAAATGAGAAAAAAATTCTCCTGACTAGTTTCATTGAAAACAAAAATGATATCTTAGTTCCGTTAAATGACAGTTTATGAGGCTTTGAAGGCACTGCACTGCCAAAATTCAAACTTCTCGTTAATATTATACGAACGCCTCAAAGCCATTTTTGACAAACCTAGATAACCAGCAAGAACAAGATCAGTTGACAATCGTTGACTGGAAACGCTACAAACTGTATTTTGGATGTTTTAGTAGGTCATGTCTTAGTGCAAATGATTTGGGAAACAATTTCAAGGCGAACTTTTGTATCAAGAACTCACGTCCCTTGACTGTGCATGCAATCACTATCTGCAAGTGGATAGCGGTAACATTTAACGAACCAATCAAATTGAAAGGTATGTTTTTAGAAAACAATCAACGCCGGCGATCACCACACAGAATATGACAATCAAGACTTTTTCCTCCCTCCCCTCTCATCCTTTCAACTTCAGCTGAAAGGCTTATTAGTGTATTATAACTGGTGACCGACTGTGAGTCAAATGTTAAGAAACACTTCCCTCATCACTCACCAAATATTTTCTTTACTTCCGTCCTGGACAACAGAGGGCCGTCTGCAAAGTCTGAACACGTGATCAGGTGCACTCCAGGCCCTTTGCAGTCGCAAGGGATACACGTGATCTGCGACTTCTTCTCTGTCATCTAAATAAGGAAATGGTGGAAGCACGCGGAAAATAAGCAGTGGAAAAAAACAGACAAAATCAGACGCATAGGTAAGACAGTTCAGGCCAAACAACACAACACAGGTCAACTTCTTCATATCTTATCGCGCATATATATACTGCTTACTATAATACGCCTCGTTCTATCAAGTGTGCCGACAACGGTAAATGAGGAAGTACCGGAGTAAAGTCCCCCGCCATCATCACGCGCGCGGAAAGAAGAAATCAATCGGAGAGGTCGCTCACAAGGCAAACGTTAGAACAAGTTTCTTAGTAGTTGATCCACAGTTTGTTTCTGCCAGCCAAAGACCAAAAGTGACAGTTTCACTGGGTTTTGTTAGCACGGAATTGTTTTTTTTTAACAACTAGATGCTGTTTTTAGTAACGTGCTTTTTTTTTAAATGTAACGTTCACATTTTTGGAAATTGGATGGTAGCCACCGAAAATTCAGAGCGAAAAATGGATCTGTGGATCAAAAGTGAGCCGCCTTCAAAAACTGCAAGGTGGTGAATACAACGGTTTTTGAACGGCCATTACTCCGGAACCACAAAATGAATTTGCGTGCCGTTTTTGGGACCATTCATTTTTTAAGGAATAGGGGGGGGGGGCTGGTGGGATTTGGGGGGGGGGGGACACGCGAAAAAATGGCTTCAAAGGGGGGGCCACCCCCAAAAAATGAAGAAAAAGGGGGGGGGGGGGTCAAGCGAAAAAAAAAGCGATGAAAAAGTGGTATGAAGTTTTCATAAATTGATGAGAAGTTCTCCTGCTTTATTCACGAAATATAAACACTTTTCGAGGTGGCCAGGGGGGGTCATCCCAAAAAAATTCCTTTTGAGGGGGGTCATGTGAAAAAATTTGCAAGCTGAGGGGGGGGGTCACTCAATTTCCCACTGACACTCCCCCAAATCCCACCAGCCCCCCCCGATATCCCTTAAAAAATGAACGGTCCCTAATTTGCGATGGAAAGTAGACTGCGCGGACTATTCCCTACGGAGTTTTTATTCAATTTCATTTTGTGGATCAAAAGTGAGCTGCCGTCTAAAACGGCAGGGCGGTATTTCATTGTTTTGTGGGGATCGTTTCTAAAGAAACTGGTGCTGCCTCGGTGGGGAATTGAAACACAAGAAATTGGGTAAATCAAACGAATCAGTAAAGTAAGTTATGCCACAGTAAGGTCAAAGGGAGGTGCTGACGTTTCGAGCGTTAGCCCTTCGTCGGAGCGAATTCGCTTCGTCGGCGATTCACTCGCTCCGACGAGGGGCTAACGCTCGAAACGTCAGCACCTCCCTTTGACCTTACGGTGGTATAACTTACTTTACTGATTCGTTTGATTAACCCAATTTCTTGTATTTCATTGTTTTGCTTTGTTTCATGATGTCTAGTTCTGCAATAATTGTTTCATGATGTCTAGTTCTCTAGGTCTATAATCGTTTCTCTATACCTTCATTTTCTTCAGACACCTCCATCAGGAAATAGTCGCTGACGTCACCAGGGAGATCGAACTTCTTGACTATTAGCTTCAACGCCTCTGAGCACGGCGTCTTCATGGACAGCGGTATAGAGCGATAATCTAAGTCACCTTCATATTCGTCAAGTTCAAAGAGCATCTGCGATGCAAGAGACAAACGGATTGAAAACTACCCAAGTTGTTCTGAAAAAACCTTTTTCCCCACAGTGTTGTCAGAAACGGTAGGCTTTATTTTTGGCCCACAAGAAGGTGAAGTAAAGTTGCGGGAAACGATTTTTTTCTTTTTGCGTTGGTGCAGTAGCAGATAAATTCCGGAGAAAGAGTTTTATTGTCCTAAAGTGGTGACAGTAAAATTGCGTGTAAGTCCATCTTCAACACTCTTATGATTTCATTACTACATTTGTTGTCGTAAAACTAGATTGTTCATTCGATTTACTTTTTACAAAAACAAAATCGACAGTAAAAAAAAAATTAAAAATAAAAATTGACTAATCAGAGTGCGAAAAAGAATGCACCTTTGGAGTAAAGTGTATAAACTATGATTACCTTAATAACACCTTCATCTCTGCAGCGTAATTCAAAGCGGTATTTCTCGGGATCGTGCCACCGGCACTGGTATAGAAGAGGGCAGTCGTCATCACTGAGGTTATGAGACACTCCTACCAGGAAAAACCGGCTCATGAGACATTTTCTCCTTTATATTGGTCATACAACTATTCTTAATGTGAGTTGGGAGAACAGTACTGTACTGTGGTACTGTTCGTTTTACTATACAGTGTGGTTCTAACTTTCTCATCTGTGGATCAAACCATGCAGTGTGACCATTTTTTGAAAAGCTACTGAATTGTACAGTACTGTGGTACTGTTTTTTTTACTATACAGTGTGGTTCTATCTTTTTCATCTGTGGATGAAATCATGCAGTGTAAGCATTCCTTAGAAAGGTACTGAACAGTACAGTACAGAGGTTCTATTTGTCTTTTTCTATTTGCACAGAGTGGATCGCAATTTTCATCTGTGAAGGAAGAAAATCAAAGAAGCGTGGCCATTCCCCAGGGATTGCTGAACACTCATTATGAATGAATTTACAATTTATACAATCAAATGCGCCATAACACAACCACCACGGAAGACACACGAAATAACATTTGCAAGGGCCAGACCACAACACCGGGATCCACGGTATCCGCCCAACTGTTCGCGAACAGTGCGTGGGTTCTTTAACGTCCCACGAAGTATTACGAACAAGGGTTGAAAGACTTACCCTTTACAGATTTCATTGCAAAGGCAGCACATTCTCCTCAGTAATTTAAAGACCCAAAGTGATGGTCCGGCCGAGGTTCGAACCGACGACCTCCTGCACGATAGTCCAGCTCTACCAACTGAGCTAACCGTGCGGTGGTTATGGAATTTATGCATTATCATTATTTTATGTTTTATTTTGTGCTTTATTTTATGCATTTACATTTTCTAATTTACTAACTTACAGAGGACATAGCACAGTAAGCAACCGTTAGACCTACCTCCTTTTCCTAAATTTACTTCACAGATATGAAATCGTCTTGGATCGTCAACAACCTCGTACTTATCAAAAACAAGCTTGACGACTTCACTGCACGTCGTCGTCATGGACACCAAAAAGCTGCAATAATTCATTTCTTCCGACAGAGCCATGGGCCAGACTCGCACCAGTCCCTGGGGGCCAGCTTGCAGTAGGTACTGCATGGCTGGATTAAGCTTCTTTGATGTTGATGATGATGACGAGTGAAACAGTTTAGTCAGCTTAGAGGACCCAGAACTGAGTGAAAGGCTATCCAGTAGCTTGGCGACCCTGTTGAGAGACATTAACAGTATATAAAACAAGGAATTTCAACAAGGTTCCGACTGAAAAGTGCGAGCTAACTTCTAACGAGCGCCGTTTCCATCTTTCAGTTATGATGCCCTGTTATTCCATATATAATAACCTTCATCAAATTATATTCAATAAACAACAATCATTCACCGAAGTGGAGAAGAATAGTGGTGGATATTTACCGAACCACTTTCACCGACACGGAGGTGAATAATTGTTTTAGTATATGCCGCACAAGTTAAATAACGAGCGTTTATTCAAAAAATTTCCTCTTCGGAAACCGAAACGGGAGGCCGTTTTGTTTCTCTTCGGCTGCTTGAAGGTGAATAGTACTTTGCTGATAACCTCTGAGTAAACCAATCACAACGTGCGAAATGCATTATTCACTTGTGTGGTATATAACAAAATGTAATACAAAGTTAGTTAGAAAGTTTCTTAATAAAGATTATCATTGATTAAGACAAGCTTATATGAAAGGAAGTCATTGGCATAACCAGATTCGCGGCATGCGCGGGACTGGGAACCCAAAGACAACTTGCAATGTACAATGATGAGATAGCAAAACGTTTACATTTTCTCACACAGCACACTGAAAAGAGAAAGCGATTACATCATATGACTGGTATACCAAAGATAACAGACAAACCAAACCCGAGACTTGTAGCAATTCCAACAAAATAAGAAAATTAGTACGCATTCGTTATACCCCTTATGTCTCTTGTGTTTGTGTCCGTGCTTTTCTCGCTTTATTTCTTTCCCTGTCTGTTTTTCTTTGCCTTTAGATGTTTTAAAAAGCCTCTCTTCTTCCCTGATTGTCGAGTCACGGCTCTGTGGCGTAAAAAATAGAGGAAAAAAAGACATCAACAAAATGTGTTCTCCGGAAATTGATTGACTAAGCGGCAATTTTACTGTGCAGCCAGCAACGAGAAATAAGGCTAAAACTCTCATGCAATTTCTCAACTAATCAGAAAACTAAAACATAAACCACGCGTTTTAAAGCATTTGGGGCTAACCACATGTATCCGATTGGTTCATTTCACTGTGCACATATGTTGTGATTGGTTCATTCACTGAGCTGTTTACATCTGTTGAAATTAGTTCATTGGATTGGGTACATCTGTTGTGATAAGCTCATTGGACTGTGTACCTCTGCTGTGATTGGTTCATTGGACTGTGTACATCTGTTGTGATTGGTGCATTGGACTGTGTGCATCTGTTGTAATTAGTTCATTGGATTGGGTACATCTGTTGTAATTGGTTCACTGGACTGTGTACATCTGCTGTGATTGGCTCATTGGACTGTGTGCCTCTGTTGTGATTGGTTCATTGGACTGTGTACACCTGTTGTGATTGGTTCATTGGACTGTGTACACCTGTTGTGATTGGTTCATTGGACTGTGTACACCTGTTGTGATTGGTTCATTGGACTGTGTACATTTGTTGTGATTGGTTCATTGGACTGTGTACATCTGTTGTGATTGGTTCATTGGACTGTGTACGTCTGTTGTTATTGGCCGGAGGAATAATCCTCGTTTTGGTTATACCACATTCAGTCAGGAACCCATCGTAATGGGCTCCTGATTCAGTTGAATACCTCTCCACTTGTCTACCTAACGGACGGACCATTAGAAAAGTGATGGAGGGGGGTGGGGAAAAAACAAAAAAAATTCATGCAAGGGAAAATGCCAAGAAAAAAATTCATGCAAAGAAGAAGGTAAAAAAAAATTCATGCAGAAGGAAGGTCCAATTGTGACTTTTTCACACGTAGTAAAAAAAATTCGTGCAGAGGGGTTCACCTGAAAAAAAATTCCTGCACAAGCAGTGAGCGAAAAAAAAATTCGTGCAAGCTGAAAATTCCCCACCCCACCCCCCAATCACTTTTCTCATGGTCCGTCCCTAAATAGCAGGGGTAGTTAGGAGAAACTAACTTTCCCACAAAAGAAACTTGTTACAAAATGGACGAACTAACTTTGCTTGTCTCTCGCTCACTATGTTTGACCTCTGATCTCTGTAACGACTGTGTCCACGTGGGGGGAGGTGGTGGGGGAGGCATTGCGTCATCTCGAGGGTGGTCATCGCTGCCAGTCATACTACTGGACAACGACACCGTTTCCGAGGCAACCTGGTATCCGGTGTCACTGTCATGCGGGGACGATGAACCAGTGGATGACGTCATGCCAAGCTCTGCCTGGAATGCAGGTGACCTCAGAGCATGGAGGACTGCCATGATTTTATCTTTCTCCTGTTCTGAGGCCGATTCAAGAGCACCTAAAAGAAAACACACAAATATTACAAAGGTGACCCACGTTTACGCAGAGTAATTCAAGCCGCTGTTGTGTACTATCACGATGGCTGAAAAGGTTTATTTTTATGGGTAATTTATTGCATAGTGCTGACTACTAACGATGTCGCTAAGTATTATATATTAGAGTGAGTGAGTGGGTAAAGAATAGGTCCACAGGGTGTGCATAAGCCACAAACGTAACTAGTCCGTTGAAAGCGTTCTTGCCTTTCAAAGAATGAGACTCAGATTAGGAGTGATTACGTACAGGATTGCACAAAATTAAATCAGTTTTGCTATTGTTTTTTATGTATTGACATGTGCACGAGTCTAAGGTGTTTTTTCCGAAATCCTAAATCATTGATTGTTCTCTTCAAACAATACCGTGGTTAAGACCAACTGGAAGTGATCAAGACTTCTGGCTATGGACCACCAAGGGATGTTACTAAAAATCATAAAGTAAAATTCACATTTTGTACCTTGAACCTCCATCTCAAACATGTCCTCTTCTTCAGGGTGAAATCGTCGATAGATTTCTGACAGAATCACTTCGCGTTCATCTGGCGAGTTAATACCGATTTCCTCTGAAGTAAAAATGGAAAATCCCACAATTAAACACCACATTCTGTGCATTTCAAAAACAAAGATCATCGAGGGAAACAGTACTCCCTTTCGCAGCCGTTATCTGGCTCGTCACGCAACACTCCCCTCCCGTGACCGTATCGAGAAGCGTGGCGTGACGAAACAGACAATTGCTGCGAAGGAGACAGGGAAATAGTCAACAAAAACATACCAAGCAACTGGAAATTCACATTCTTCAGCATTTTACCGTCAACATGGTGCTCTAAAAATGTAAGGGTAAAAACGTACATAATGTACAGTTGGTCAAGTCACATCTTCTCTAAGTAACCTAAGAAATGCAAATTTAATGTAACAACATTTCTTTTACAGATATACACTAACGTAACATGTACATTTGATCAAATCAAGATTATTAGATCAACTAACAATTGCACAAATGAGAAATATTTCAGGAAGGTAATATACACCAGAAGGGACAAACCTTGGAACTCCTCTGTAAAGTGTCCCAGTCCAATAAATACCAGCCAATCAATACAATCCTCTTCAGTCCATGCTTCAAGTGCAAGATTATGAAAAGGTCTGTTATCCCTGATCTGTTTATGATTAAAACACAAAAGAGGAAAAAAATGTTAAGGAATCTAACAGTAATTTTAAATAAATAACTGACAGCATGAGTAGTATGAAAGGTTAAGCAACATAAGATATGTATACAATCCGAATTACACAATATGGCCAGTTTCTTGGGATGAGATGTAAGCAAGCGTCTTCTGAGTTGGTCTGCGTAAGAATGTTAGTCCACAGTGTGCATATAATTTTTCTTTGAATCATTTTTTTTTTGGGGGGGAGGGGGAGGGTGCAGATATAATCAAGTCTGTTAACAGTACTGAATTTCTTTTAGTTTCACCCAACCACATCCCTCAAATGCTAAACAATTGCTATTTTCCCCCTCTTCCACTAATGGGATGCTTGTCACTGCAGAGCTAGCCTATCATTATATTGCCGATACCCATTTGCACAGCAGGTGGGGAATAAGAGTATGGAGAAACAACAGAGTGCTATCACCTGGTCTTAAAACCAGAGCCCACAATCTTAAGACCAACAGGCTAACAACTACAAGGCCTATACCCTGAAGGAATGATGATTTAACATACATGTATCACATCTGATGCACCAAAATTCTTACCTGTTCTGCAAGCAACACAGGTGGTATCGCTGGTGACGATGAGCGCATATCGTAATAAGCTTCTCTCTCTTTCTCCTCTTCAGCTTCTTCCCTCTCATCATCTAGATCCACTCCAAAATCCTCATCAGAACTTAAGAAAACAAAATCATGATTTTCAATAATCATAAATATAACATCATATATTTGGTCATGGGTCAAGGCTTACAGAACAAGGTATATTACATGTACAGCATGCTTGTCTTTGGTCATGGCTTCCACAACAAGGAATTTCATCACTACACTTTTCAAACCTCCAGTGGACTCCAATGGATTTTACTGGAATCTAATGGATTATGTTGGTTTCCACATTATCTTTGATAAATAAAAGCAAGAATTCCCTTATTAATGATAAAAACTACAGGTACCTGGCAAACATAGGAGGTGGTTCAAATAACATTTCATTATCATCATCACCATCAAAGTGACTGACTTTGGTGATGGCTTGAGATGAATGGTCTTCATCTTCACCATTCTCGAAATGTTCAACTCCTTCAACACAAAACAGATTCATTTTTATTAGAGACTCATAAAAAACATTCATAGCTGCTTACTACAGTAGCTCAATCAGAGACTCAAAGGCTGGGTCCAGCAGTAATAAATAACTCAACTGTAAAACCAAAACTACTCAGAACTTGTTGGAAAGGCTTTTCAGACGAATTCCATGAATAATTTCAATTTTCAACGGACAAAAACCTTGTACCAGAATAATTTAAACAATCTCGTAAATATTTTTTACATTTTTCAAGGACTATCAATGTAATTGGTTATCTGTAATAACACCAAAGAAAATTTATTTTGGGAACCCAAGAATATTAATGTCAAATTTCACAAAATGGCTTCTTTTACATGAAGTTTTCAGAGCTTTACCTGTGTTTTCAAAGTTCTAGTGAAATTTAACACTTATTTTACACGCTTGTATCATACTATATAATGCAATGGTATTACCACTTTTTGACTATTGTTGCAGTGTTTGGGACAGCTGTGGATTGGGTAACAAAGCATACCTAGACAAACTCTATCGGCGGGCTGCAAGTATCATTGAAGGCAGAATTGTTGAGTTTGTCGAATTACCGAATATCTTCAGCTGGCCCGACCTGCAAAAGCGGCGGGACTATCTAAAGTCTATCTTAGTTTTCAAATCTATTAATGGCTTGGCCCCACAATATCTCATTGGAGAATTTAGGCATGCTAGAGAAATACACAGTTATCATACCAGACATCGAGACCTGCTGCGCATTCCTCTAGCTAAAACTAGTAAATACCAAGGTAGCTTTCGCATAAATGGAGCACGCACATTTAACACGCTTCCGCTTACTATAAGAAAGAGCATGACTCTTGTAGAGTTTAAGACTAAAGCGAAACGTTTTTTCAAGACTTAGAATGAATTGGGAATACGACTTCAAATTTAATTGTCTTTATATGTAACCTGTAATGTAATTCTTATTTTTTTTTGTATTTTGTAATATTATGTTACACAGGACTCTACTTAAACTAGCTATGCTAAATAGATGTTCCTGTTAAAATATTGAAATAAAAAAAAATAAAAAATAAAAAAAAATAAAAAAATAAAAATTAATAATTTTCTTGGACTCTCATGAGGAATTGTCTTAGGTATTATTACAGATAACTCATCATACCTACAGCCCTTGAATAGTCCAAAGAAAAAGTCAAGATCATTTAAATTATTCTGGTGCAAGGTTTTTGTCCACTGGAAATTGAAGTTACTCAATTTCCTGATGGATTCCCTTTTCAACTCAATATCAAATCTACAGTAATTTAATCTGCGATTTTGTTGGTTTTGCATTGTTATGCACAATAGTTGATTGGCTTTAAAAAGTTTAAACTTACTTCCTCAGCCAAAATGAAAGGAGCATAAGTCCACTTATGAAAAGCTGGCACATATTGCCCCATACTTGGTGCTAACCAAAATAATTACGTATTTTTCTTTAATCATTTCGGCGGGGTTTTTTCACAGGAAAAGGAAGTCAGTGCACTAGCTCTTTAGGAGTAATATGAAAGATAAAAGCTTCAACCAAAGATTTCTCAAAAGTCTAAAGTTACCAAAAAATAGCAAATGTTAAGAAGAGAGCTGTTGACTATTACATTGTTATTTAAATTAAAATAGTCTTCCAATAATTATGTAAGACAGGGAAAAAAGGAAAGTGACTACACAAAACATGTATATCAATTTTTAACTACTAGACGTCAATGTTATCTATGTAAAAATGTTATTTAACAACAGTTTAACACAAGGAGCATCAATAGGTAAGCATTAGCAAAGTCTGGTTGTTCAAAAGGATTCAGTCTACAAAGCACTTGCCACCTACATCAACCAGAATAAGAAAATGAAGAGGCTGTTGTAAAATCTCTAATTTAAGCATTGCATTGGATCTCTAAAAAGATGGATGATTTCAAAGGATATAAAAATTTGTAACTTCCAGGACCCTGAAACAACTGGAAAGAAAAAGAAGAATCCAAAGAAACTATGGGGCCGTGTTACAACAAAGCAAATCCTTAAAATAATTTTTCTTCAAAATTCCAAAAGAATTTCAGAGAGCCATTTTTTGTTGATTTTTGTTTACCTTTCTGGCCAATATATTTAAAACTTAACTGCCTTGAATTCCTTAATCTCAGTATGTTATCATTCCAACTAAGCATTCCTTAAATATTACTGTATCCTGTTTCATCCAGAAACATGTATTTCCTCCACCAAAGACTTTAAATTCATTTGATTCAATTCTATTTTAATTTAAAATCATCAAGAAACGAAAGTGCTGCTATATAAATCCCCTGCTGCTATATTTTTGTATTGGAATACAGAAATATAAGAACGACATCAAAGAAATTGGACCAATATAATTGAATTTTTTCAATATAGAGTCACAATTTCATTAGCGCCTGATATAAACACATCTGTAGATTATATATGTATATACATATAGGGAATGCGTTTTTTGAAGATGACAACTTTCTCCAGATTCAACCCTTTGGTTGATGAAATATTTATGTCCAGTGGCCCTACTTCTGAAGTTTGTGTCTTTGAGTAGATAATTAGTGCAGAGGTCACACTTTCATGATTGACAGTACCATTTAGCTGTCTTAATTTGGAAGGTGCTAAGATGTCTGAGATTCTTAGCTCTGAGATAAGCTGGAAAAATAGATGCAAATGAGAAAATTTCTTGAAGATGGGAGGATGAACTAAGTAAATGAACATGCTTTTTAATAATCTTACCAATAACAGGAAATAAAGGGTTAAAGTCAAGCAATAAAGGAAAGACCTTTTTGCTCTTCTTAACTCTATCCTTTATTTGATAACCCTTTATTTCCTGAGATAGAGTTAAGAAGAGCAAAAAGGTGTTTCCTTTATTGCTTGACTTTAACCCTTTATTTCCTGAGATAGAGTTAAAACCTTATTAATTAAGCGGATCTCGGAAGGGTGTTATCAACACCTTCCTCGATCCGCTTAATTCTTCATATCCTACTCAGCCTCATTCATTAATTGCTAAATAAGCTTGTCGTGTTGTCTTCAAACCCAGACCTCCTCGAAATATTATGGTGCATGCGTATTTAGTCTTTTCTGGGGCATTGTGGGGTCAGTGCTTACAGATATTTCAAGCGACGATTTTGAGGTAAGAGTAATAATCAGGCCTTCTGATAAGGTGCGATAAAAAAATGCAAATTATGCGAAATTTGCAGGGCAGATTATGCGATTACAGAGGCCAATTATGCAATAAATAATGAAGATTAAGCTATTTTTTTCTGAGCAATTTTAAGCTTGTTTTATAACGTTTCAGGATAAGAAAAACACTTTTTTGCTGCTCTTAAGGCATTTTGAATGCGTTTCTGCTTTATATGAAACAATTTTATTTTGCAAAACACAAAGCTTTACTCAACCTCGTTCCCAGGGTCCACTCTTACTCGGCCCCCAAGTAGGAGAGGACCCTGGGAACGAGGTTGAGCTAAACTGAAACACGATGATTTTTTAGACCAAGTATAACCTGAGATAAATAAGTGTCTTAGTGATCTTTTCAATTCATGGGGCCACATAATTAGTTCAAGGCGATAAAAAATAAATTGTCGGCACGCATGTAAACAAAACACTGACAAGGATCAGGAACCCTGGATCAGGGTAATGGGCACCTGCAAGGATAGAAATAATACCAAACTACTCGACGCATCCCGTTTCAAGCGATTTCTAAGAAACGGAAGATCCAGAGATATTGTTTCTTGAGGAAATTGCGAACAGAATTTTACAAGTTTGTTCAATACTCAATGGTTTTCAGTAGATCTGAAAACTTGCTAATGGCACGCTGAAAAGTATTTTGTTAAGCAAAAACAATGAATAAAGTTTTCTTCTTGTATTATTTACAACAAGTGTTTCCATGAGTCAATTACAAGAAATACGAGTTCAATTAAAAAATGCCTGAAAGGTTCAGAGCAATTTTCAAAGCGCTCCATCGCTTCAAATTTTGTTTGTTCTCTAACTATTTTGCATAACTTTCTTTTATTTTTGTGTGCGGGTTATCTGCAAGTGCGTGTAATCTTACGATCTCTTTTTTCCTTTTGGCAAAAATCACCCGTGGGGGTAATCCGCCATGCGGGTAAACGGCCGGAAATTGCAGCCATTCAGATTGGCTAATCTGAACAAGGGGCGTGTTTGTGTTACACCAACAGGCGACTCTTTAAGAATGAGACTCGTACCAGGTCCTTGACATTCAAAATAATGCCTTAACTTCGAATGAATACGAAATCGAGGGTGAAAGATTCTTGTTAGCCTTTTTCCAAGGTAAATAATCTTAAAAATGGCGTATTCTTGCAGAAATTCCAAAGAAACTTGTTGATTCATGCTTTATTTTATGAATGTCGTGCGTTATTTTTTGAATTATGCAATTTTTCGTGAATTGTGCGATCGGATGCGATTTGAGGTCGATTGTGCGAAATCGCACCATCGCATAATACCAGAAGGCCTGAATAATTGTTAGCTTTATAATGAAGTAAATGGGTGGGTTATACTTACTTTGTTTGAAATAATAAATATTTATTACTCACAGCACTTCGAGAACTATGAAAACAGAGGCATTCTGATAGGGGTGTTATTTCTCTGGTCAAACCCCATAACTAGGCAAAAATCATAGAACATGTTAAGGGTAACCAAGTCCTTATCAGGACAACCAAAGTCAGGGGCCAGGTTGTCCGGCACTTGCCATAAGGACAACCTGGATTTTTTTCTAATTTCGAGCACTGTGAAAAAAACTTTAAATGTACAGTGTCTTTTGTATTTTCGTTAAGATGTTGAAAGCAGCCAGCAAAGTTGTCTTCAAAGGCCGTCAGTTTGCCTGGCGCCAGGCCCGTAATGGAACCACTAGAAGCAGCTCTTTACTGGTGCCAGGCCAGTAATGGAACCACTAGAAGCAGCTCGTTACTAAGTACACAATGTAGTCATAGCTTACCCTTGCCTTTTGTAGTTTCTTCTTTTACAGGCTCAGCTTCTAAAGTTTGGTCTTCTTCATCCACATTTAAATCCTCTACATCTTCAATGAAAGTGCCTGTGTCATCTCTACCATGAAAGCCATTTGCAGCCACAGATGAGGACGTTAGCAACGACACACTGTCGTCACTAGATGTCTCTGCTGTGTCATACCCATCTACGACAGGATCATTAATAACCATACCATCATATTCAATCACAACTTTGGGTAGCGTAACAGATGGAGCCTTTAGATGGTGACTTGAGTCAATGCTTTTACCACTACTGGAAACAAAGTCAATGACACTATCTACCTGTCTCGGTTTGGAATCTGAAGATGCTGTTCCCAAGCTTTTGTATGGCAACTTTTTGACAGTATTATCCTTGTCAGTTATGTTAACAACAGGAGAATTATCATACTGAAAAACTACCATTGTGTCAAGATTTGCTCTTTTACTCTGATCACCTTTCTCTGACAAGGTAGAAAATGGCATATTATTGTTTACAACATTGTTGGCCTCAGAAGATAACACTGACTTGTTAGCAACTTCCTTGGCTGGTGCTGTGTGGTTTAATGTTTGCAGATTTTCATTCACCGAAGTGCCATGTTTTACCATACTATAACCCATATCGAGACTCCCTGGAGAGTTCACAACTGGGATTGGAATTTTTGTTTTGTCTGGGCTGTCAAAAGCATCTGTCCTATACATGTATTTTGTTCCAGACAGCTTTGAATTTGAATTAGAGGGTAAGTCTTGCTTTGGTTCGCTAGTATTTGTGTCTTTTGAATCCACTTCGTCAGACAATGTCACTGGTTTAAATCTCCTACGACGAGCTGAAGGATTCTTCTCAACCAGGTTTCTCTGTCTGGAACTCCAGGATGTCTGTGGTTGTGTCCGTCGAGATAACATACCAGAATCGAAAGAAATCTGCTTGTCCAGTGAAACAGCGCCAATCCTTGGCAAAGTTGATAAAACAGCATCTTCAGATAACGTTCTTTCCACTCCAATTCCAGGTCTTGGCAGAGATCTGCTCTTCTCCGAGGCTGTTGAATGACCGTCACCACTAGCTCCACTTGAGCTGAAGCTTCTTCTGTCTGACCTCTGATCAAGAGTTCTATTTGGTTGAGTGTTATCAGCCTTGTTCACCAGTAATGACCGTTCAGCTTTTACAAATGTTTTATGTTGTTCTTTATGCGACACAAAATCGTCTTCTAGCGGAGGAGGGACCGACGGAAGTGACGGTGGTTCGTTATTTCTACCACCAAACTCCTCCATTTCATCAAACATCTTAGCTCCTGTCGTTGCATTACGAGCTTCTCTTTCTGCCTCAAGTTCCCCATTTTCATGACTTCGAAGTCTACTACCAGAATGATTTTCCTGGTTTCTTTTCAGTGTTTTTGGAGAAGGTTTCCCTAGGGAAGAACTCGAAACAGATAAACCTACGTCGTTCATAAGAATAAGGGAAGGAGAAAATGAAGACCTCTCTTCGAGAGCTTTTAGTCGATCATTCTTAATCCTCTCATCTTTCGTCGACTTTTCTACATTTTCCTGATCGTTTACGTCGGCAGAATCATCGAACTTACGACGAGCCAACGGAGATGGCGATCTTCTACCCGGACTTCGTGGTCTTGATTTCGTCAAATTTCCAAGCGTATATCCAGTTTCTGGCGCCAAAAATTCCCCCAGGTCGTCCACCAAACTCGGCGAGTCATCCTGCTGACCGGAGGTGGAATACGGACCATTTTTTTGAGGAACGTCCGTTGTAAAACAATCTCTTTGTTTATTACGAAGCCCCTTAGGTTTGTCAGATGATAAACCAGGTAACGCGAACGCTGACGGGGGTAAATTTTTCCTAGTCATTTTGCAACCGTTCGAAAATGAAATGACCAGTCAACTCCATGAGTTACAACTGTCTTTCAACAATTCAGACGCGATTAACAACACAGCTGTTATAATCGATACAAACCACACTGGCCAAATTATTGGTTATCCATGCAAAATTTGTACACGTCTCGAATGTATGCATGCCTGAGTCACGCAGATTTGATTGACAACTATACATATGCAAACAAACTAGCTCGCAACGACATACTCAAAATTTCTTGCCGAAACATTTCGTGACAAAACCTCAAAAGTATGGTATTTTCAACAACGTTTTTACCACTTAGTCCTCCACACTACTACTACTATGTAAGCGGACTTATAAGTTCGTTTTTAGGTTATTTTCAAATTTGACAGGAAAATCTCTGTCCTTTTTAGCTTATGGGTTATTTTCAAATTTGATAGGAAAATTAAACAGAGATTTTTTAGCTTACGGGTTAATTTTAGATTTATCAGAAAAGGTAGGTGTTTTAGCTTACAGGTTATTTTTAAAATTTGACTGAAAATTAAGCAGAGATTTTTTAGCTTAAATTTATAAGTACGTTTTTTTCAGATCACAAAAAATTGATTTAAAAAATAGGTTCTCCTCCTAAAGGATTAGAAAGAAATGGAAGGTCTAACAATTCAAGAATTTATTGAAAATGGTATACTTAAATTTAAGTACTTTAATGAAAAAGAATTGGAAATTGGTGATTTCTTTGATTCAATGAATAAGGATTTGTTAAAAGTAATATCAAAAAATTATGGTTTTTTAGAAAAAGATAGTCTGGTAGATATTAAAATTATATATTTTGGTAAGAACGACGGCGAAAGGTTTATCTTCTATTGCGAAGATGAAGAAATAGATTTTGATAAGGGTCTTATATTATTTGATGAAATTTCTGAGTTATTAATAGATAATGCAAATGCTAGTTATGAAAGGTATCAAAAACAAAAATATTTTAGAAACATTTATAATGATGAAGATGATGATGATGATGATGATGATGATTATTATGCAAATAGTATGAGTGATTTTATTATTGATTCAATTAAAATCATATTATATAAAGATGCACATAAGGTATTACACAAAAAGAAATTTTATAATGATTTGAATAATGATTTAATGGAAGTAGCATGGAATCCCATTAGAGTTTTAGATTGGTGTATTGATTTTGAAGAGTTGAGAGATTTGAAAAAAAGATGGGCATTGATTTAAAAGTATAGGTAATATACATAAAAGATTAGTTATGGATAAATTAAGAGATTTATATACTTATGAACTAAAAATAATAGCGAAAGATCTTGAAATTAAAGGAAGAGCAAAAATGAGTAAGCAAGAACTAATTGATGACATTTCAAATTTTAAAGATGAGGAAATTACTGATTTAATTGAAAAAGTTTTACCCATTAGCAGAATTATTTGTGACCATGGGAAAATAAAAAAATTTTGTAGCGAATGTAATGGGTATAATTGTGAGCATAATAAATATAAATATAGGTGTAAGGAATGCAAAGGATCTCAAATATGCGAACATAATAATCAAAAACAACAATGCAAAGAATGTGGTGGAAAACAAATATGCGAACATGGCAAACAAAAAGCTTCTTGTAGAGATTGTAGAAAATAAGAAAATTGATTTAAAGAAAAAAATATAATAAAAAAATAAAAGATGGAATGGAAAGAAAATTACGAAAATGAAAAAGAACTGGGTTTTTGCGAATTTATAGAGGAAATAAAAGAAGATTTGTTAAAAAATATATCAAAAAATAGAGAATTCATCTCTGTTTCATATCATTTTATTGATGATTTTTTCTTTCACAATAATATTGGTGGTTGGTTTGAATATTATAATAAAGATAATAACTATTTTAAACATAGCATTGGTTTTTCAAAAGATATAGATTTTGGTGTTGATGGTTTATTCACTAATGATTTTGTAAAAGAACTTTTAGAAATTGCTAATGAAGATTACTTTGTGGAAGAAGAAGAAGAAGATGAACAAGCAATTGCTCATTTTTATGAAAATGGTGTTTATATGTTTTATTATGACAAGGAATGTAATATCAACGGTTTTGATAAAAAATTTTTTATTAAATCATTAACGGTATATGCATTTTTAAATGAAGATAAAATAAATCATAAAAAGAAATTCTACAAACTATTATATGACGAATTAATGGCTGCAGCATGGCACCCATCTAGATATTTAGATTGGTGTGTCGATTTTGAGGAATTAAGAGATTTGAAAGAACGTTGGGGTGAAGAAGATTAATATTATCTAATTATGTTATATAACTAAAGTAATAGTTACATAACAAAAAATTTATCTAAATCTTAAACTAAAAGTTATTGGCAATCCCCTTAAATCAAGTTTTTTCCAATCATTGTCTAAGATAGTTAAATCAAAGTGGTTTATGGGGTTCTCATATTTTTGAACCGGAATTGTCGGATAATCCTTTGAGGGTATGTTTGCAAGTAGGTTTGATGGTGTGAGTTTCACAAGTTCTCCATATTTGGAGTTATTCATATATGACGACTTATTATCCACTATACTGCACATAAGTCTCAAAGGCTCTCTAATCTGTATATTTATGGGGTATAATTTACCAGGATTTATAACTTCAGGCACCCCTAAACCAAAAGCCAATCCTCTCGTAAGTTTTATTTTGAAGTTCTTATTGGAATAAAGATAGTCAACAGCGTCTGTCTCAATGATTGTTATCTTTTCCCTATCAGTATCATTAAGAAAGATTGATTGAATATCACCCAACGAATATGTACCAGGTTGTATTATTATTAAGGGCTTATTATTATCATTGAATAATATCTGTTGATCCCTGAAATTAATCAATCTTTTGGTTTGCATATTACAATCCAGGAGCTGTATCTCCCGAATATTTTTCAGCGGTGGATCTAAATAAATCCTACTTTCTGACTCATACATTGTAATACTTAGCATTTTGTTTTGATTACACCATGTTCATCTTTAGATTTATATAATCAAAACATTAACGAAATAAAAACCAGGATAATAATCCTCCGGCAAGCATTAAAACAATAAGATTATTTTGATGAGAAGATTTTTCTATATTACTAATTTCTTCCTCATTGTCTGATTTATCGTTATTATTTAATTTAGGTTTCTTTGGTTGCGGATTGGTATTTAATAAAACTTTTGTTGTTCCTAAACTATTAGGTATTCCAACATTTTTTGTTTCGATATTTATTGAATTATTTTTCCCAAATTTCATATCTTCTGTTGCTATTTTCAGATTATTATTGTACCCAACCACACTTTCTGTATTTATAATTAAATTACTTGGTATCAACCAAACACCAGGAGCAACGGCCAAATCAAGCCTTAATTTAGTTTCCTGTACAGATTGTTGGTAATTTTGAATGGATTTAGAAATATTATTTTCTATTACACTACTATCAAATAAGTCTTTGAATTCATTTTGCGTTTCGATTGCTCCGCCGCCATTACCCACAATAGAATTTCTAGTATTAACTTGGGCCCCCAATATGCAATAAACAAAAGCCTCAACTGATCTATTTATTCTTCCCAATCCAGCTTTAGTTAATCCATAACCAGATTCTGGTATAAACCATGCATATTGAAAATCTACAAAATGATCATTTCTAAGCATAGATATTAAAGTCCCCCCAAATTTTTTCCCGCCATAATCCGCAAATTTATTTCTTTCACTGGGCCAAATATTTGAATCAGGATCATTGGGATGAATAATTCTTACGTTTTGATTTCCTCCCCCTACTGCTTGTGAACTACCGCCGCCAGGAGGTATGTATCCTTTCCCATAATCAATGAATACATCCCCAACCCCATGATTTGCGCCTCCCTTAAATCTAAAATCAGCTAAAGGTTTTTTCCATCCTTTAAAATCTTGATTATTACTTAACCCAAATTCTGCGCACAATCTATTATAAACATTTTTGTCGTATGAATTATTTTTTGAAGAAAAAGTTTGTTCGTCTGGTAATACTACTTTTAATTCCTGTAATATTCTTCTTATTGTAAAATATACGTGAAATATAAAAAAACTTCTAATAACTTTTGGGTAATTTAAAATTTCAATTAAACTTACACCGCAGCCAGAAGTTGCGCACCAAACCGCCATGTTTAATTGTTGCGGCCAGTGATTGATATTTGGTTTATTTAGCCAAGCTCTAGCTTCTTTTCCGCTAGTAAGTTCTACAGTCTGATTTTTAAAAATATTTGTCATTGCCGAAGTGAAATGATCTTTTTCTGAAACATATATATCCAAATTAGTTAACATCCTTGTCACATCATTTGCAAACTCATTGAATTTAACTCCAGGTATTGGATATGTTTGTTTTGTAAATGTTAAACTTTTTGGAAATGAACTTACCCTTACTTTATTTTCAACCCCCAAATCTTCCCATAATAATGTTTTCAAATTATTAGAAAGATTTTCTGTCCAGGTTTTTCCAGAAGGATCGTCATTCGACATAATTGTTGTTCCATTAACTTTCCATTCAATATAACCACCAAACGAGTCATTCACAAATGAAAATTTATTGAAATTAGCTTTTGGGTATCGGGTTTTGAAATCGTCCAATAACATCTTATTCTTTGTGTTTCAAATAATGTGATCTTTAGATCTTTTAAGAATAAGATGTAAATTCAATTAACCTCTCTTCTAACTCCCGCAAAACAATTACACCCCACATCAGTTCTTTCAAAAGAAATTTTTAATGAGCGGGATTGGTTAATTCTTTTAATAGATCTTCTCGAACTTTCTTCCTTATTATACTCATGTCGAAGTTTTTTTCTGAATCTTTTCTGAATTTTTGTCTTATTTCTTGTTTCAGTTTTTGAAACTTTTCCAATTCTGCTAAAATTATGGAAAATTCTTGATCGGATATAACATTATCTTTCAAAGCTTTTGAGACTAAATCGCTAATGGTGTTTAATTTTGATTTTGCAATTGCAACGGTTTGTTCGTGTTTACTAACTTTACCAGAAAGACTTTTTGAGGCAAAACCAAATACAATTGAGAAAACTCCAAAAACCCCACCCACAACACCCAAAGGCACACCAACTATAGCACCTAAACCCGTGAGAGAGGTTCCTAATCCGCTTGCTGACAGAAGAACTGAAATAAATCCACCAGAAACACTAATTTTTGTGCATATTCCTCTTGCTCTATTATATTTTTTCCTCACTTCTTCGTAATGTTTTATTTCCTTCTCGAGATTTTGCAATACCTCGCTTGATTTTTGCAGCCTGAAATTAATCAAATTATCTCCGCTTTGTGTTTGGAAATTATTATTAGGTAATTGGGGATAAATTCCATTGTATTCACCCATATTGTATTTTACTGAACGGAATGATGTCTTTAAATTTGTTACTTTCTCTTCTTTTTTATACTTTCCACAAAATATAGAACTACTGCCATTATCAAAAGCCAAGCATTCTCACCTAAAAATCCAATAACCTGGCCGGCGGTTTTGAAAAGAAAGCTAACTATTGCTCCGACCATTCCTGGTAATATTTCACCTAGTTTTTTCCCAAGAGTTTTCAAACCATTACCAACTCCCCTACCCAAAGCAGATAAACCTTTTGAAAGATTAGAAACTATTACCCCAATGATGGCACCCACAGCACTTAAAACAGCAAAAACTGTAAAACCATACTTTTTGAAGATATACTTTAGTTTCTCCCGTAGCGGTAAATTTTTAATTATTTCATCTTTTCGTCCCTCAATATCTGATAATTGTTCTTCACTCGAAATTGTTTTATTACTAAGCCGTTCTTTTAATTTATCAACCTCAGATTTTAATCTCTCATTACTTTGTTTTAATTTTGATTCATTTGATTTACCCTTCTTATATTTATCTATTTCTTCTTTGTATAATTTTACTTCGTCCAAAAGTTTTTCCGCTTGTATTTTTAATTCCACATTCTGTTTAACGGTTTGATCGAAAAGACTTTTATTTTCTGCTTTTTGTACCTGTTGTCTCTCAATGAATTCCCTAAGTTCTTTTTCTCTTTCCGCGTATCTTTCAATCTCCAGCGGGTATACTTCTGCTGTTGCTTTCAATCCCTGCAAAGCATTATCTAATTCATTATTTACTTCAATAGATTTCCTCAATTCTAACTGAGTATTATTATATTTTTCCAACATGCTTTCATAATCAGCACCTAGAGCTTTTCTAAATGTTTTTGGCAAATTTTCTATATTAAGAACCCCATTTTCATCAACTAATGTATGCCAAACATTATTTCTTGCGGTACTTAATTGTCCTTCTATGCTACTATTTTCTCCAAATCGAACATTAAATGGGCTTTCATTTGGCTCGTAATCTGGGTAATATCGTTTGAGTTCTTGCCTAGCTTCTCTCATTCTATCATATCCCTCGTCTCTTTCTCCCTGGTTCATTCGTTCTGGTGGTTTTTCCCATTGAGCCCTGTCTCTTGATTGGTTATAATCATCATAACCAGGATAATCTTGTTCAAGGGATGTAGATGTGTTTGTGGTTTGGAAAGTTGTATCATCCCAATCATAATTATCATCATCATCATTATCTCTTGAAAAATCTTCCATTGGTATTTCTTCTGCCATGATTTTTTACTCATCAGTATGAAATCTTTAGATACATTAGAGTCGGAAATAAAATCAAAATTGATTTAAAAGATAAAAGGAATAAATAAAAAGAAATAAAATGATGAACGAAAATACTAAACTAATAGAAGATATTAAGAATTATAATCCAAAAGAAAGCATGATTTTTTCTAAACCAATTTTAGGGGAAGTTCCTGGTAGCAAGCCAAAAGTAGAATTTAGGAGAATTAAAATTTTTTCGAAAAATAATGATGGAACTAAAGGACAATTAGTTATTAAAACTGCTCGTTTATATTCATTCGGAGTTTCTGAAAGTTTCTCAACTTATTCTTTTCCTTTATGCTTATGGAGTGGAAATAGACCTACCGATGAAGAAGAAGAATGGGTAGAAAAATTTAATGAAATAGTAGATTGTTGCATTGATCATATTTTAGAAAATAAAGAAGAAATTGATAGATTTGAGTTGAAAAGATCTGATCTCACCAGATCAAAGGGAGGTTTAAATCCCCTCTATTGGAAAATGGAAAAAATTGAAGATGGTAAAAACAAACCTTATATGCAAAGAGTTCCAGATAGGGGACCAACATTATACCCCAAATTAATTTCGTACAAACAAGGAGAATTTATTACAAAATTTTATGATATTAGAAGTGAGGATTGCAATGGAACAATAAACCCCCAAGATTTAATCAATAAAGGTTGCTACGCAGAGTGTTCTATCAAAATTGAATCAATATTTATTGGGAGGTGTATTTCTTTGCAGGTAAAACTTTATGATGCCCTTGTCGAAACGAAAAAAGAAATTAAAAGATTGGCTCCCCGCAGAAAATATAATCCCGAAGTAATTATTTCTGACGGAGAATCTGCTTCTTCCTATATTGGTTATGAAGATGAAAGCGAAAGTGAAAGTGAATATAGACATTTTAGCCCCCGAACCCGCGGGAGGAGTTTTGATTTAGTGGAGAACTAATCATAATACCTTGTGTTATATAACTAAAATTACTGGTTACATAACAAAAAATAATAATTTATAATATTTTACTTACCGCATACCCCAAACCTAACATTCCGGCTCCGACATATACCATTTCCCCAGTCTTTTGTTCATTACTTGGTTTGTAATAATCAGAGAATTTTGGTTCAGTCATTTTGCCGTACAATTCAAAAGCCTGATTTGTAGCTGAAATATTTTTTGATGCTTGATATTTTTCATCTTTTTTCTTTATTTTCCAATCAAGCATTTTTTGTCTTTTTTCCTGATATTCAGCGTAATCTCTTTGATATTTTTCCATTGCTTTATCGTGTCGTATTTTTTCCGTATCAACGCTGCGGCCAGATATATATTTTGCAAGAATATTTCCTCCGGTAAATGCTGTAGCATTCAATACTGCTCCTATCCCCATCATTAATATTGTTGCCATAATTTATTTTGGTAAAATCTTTTGTTCCTCTAAATATGTTTTAAGATACATGCTTCCGGATAATACAGCAACCCATTTTGCGTAATTTGTAATACTTGAGGATGGGTCGCTCAAAAATGATTCTTTCATTACCTTTTTAGCCACATAACCAACCCCAGCACCTAATCCGATAAGTACCGCTGAATCAGTTACAGTTTTCACAAGTTTGTTTTCGGTTGACATGATTTTTTACTACATCATTATGAAACTTTTAAATAACTTTATGTAGTAAAAAATAATTTATAATTATTCCATTCCTAAAGATTTTGAGGACAATGGAATTTTTGAAGGTTGTGGTACTTGTGATAAATCAGCTATCCTATTAGAATATTCAACCCTAGCTTTTTCCTTATATCTCATAAAAAGATCAAATGCTGTAAAACATAATCCGACAACAGATAAAACAGTAGTAAAAGATAACTCCGGAAGCCATGATTTATCTTCTCGGGGATTTGATTCATCATTTTGCTCTGTTGCCCGCAGGGTATCTTCTCGTTTCATCTCCCTAGCTAATGCTTCTTTTGCTTTTTTATTATATTCAGCTAATTTCTTACCAGCTGCGACTTTTTTAGGATCTTTCTCCCTCTTTTTAGTATCTTTATTTTCAGGTGTTGGATCAGCAGTAATTTGCTCTACTTCAGATTGTTCAGACATTGTTATTTAGATGCTACACATAAGTTTTTAGATCTGTTTAATATACTGTATCAACACCTTCAGTAGATTGCTTAGTTTCCTGATCAGTTGTGTTAGATTTTGCTGGTTCTTCTCTTGAAAATTGTTGATTTTTGTTGAATTTAACGTGTTTAGCTACTTGAAATAGTCCGCTAGCAAGTGCTGCCAATCTTCCTGCTTTCAATGCTAATAACCCAACAATGTTTGATAATTCACGATTTACCAAATCATCATTCTTCAAATCATTGCAAAGAGATTCTATATCATCAACTGGAACTAAATATGAAATAAGTTTGGAAACTAATTGCAGGGATGAATCTACTAATCCCCCATTAATTTTCTTACCCATTACTGCTTGATAACGATTAAAATATTTTTCAACATCTTTTGCAGATAATTTCTTTATATCGCCCAGACTCATTTCAATCCCCAAATATTCCTTTGTTGTTCCCAAGGCGGCGAGAATGGCAAGTGATTCTTGTTTTATTTCAATATCCTCACTTTGATTGGTATCATTTTTTACCGGCGGTCGGTCAGTTTTTTCTGTAGGTTGGTTAATGTAATCATCAATATTACCCATCTTTTGTTAAATCACTTCTGGTATCTCTAAATAGCAATTAAATGGATATCGCAAACTCAAACAAAGTCTAGAATATTTTTCGGTTTTTAGTAGTTGAACAAACTTTTTACCCAATTCATAATCCAAATCACCGCCATAATCTTCAAAAAACATTTTTATCTTTTTCTGGGAAGGATTATGAAAAGTAACAACGCAGGCTACATTTTCTCTGAATGGTTTTGCTATTGATGTTAATTGTTGAGTTAGAACCCACATTGATAATCCATGATGTCTTCCAGAGAATGCTAAATCTATAAATTTATTGGATCTTTTCTTCAGATCGGAGGAAACAGCGCAATCATCTAGAATTATTAGTGTATTTGTACCAGAGAATAAAATTTGGCAATCATTTAACAATTCATTGATCTCATCTGAATTACTTGCATCCGGCGATAATACATAGAAATGTTTATCTCCTCGGGCAAAATTATTATAGGTTTTATTTTTAGAATAAGTTGGACAAATTAACACAATATATTCAAAAACTTTCCGGAATGGACCTCGGAGCTGTTCAATTAAGTACTTTGTTTTTCCGCAATTTGTGGGTCCTGTTATAATACAATGGAATGGTATTTTATCTCGTAAATCTTCCATGATTTTTTTTGTTTGTATCATAACATTATGTTTTTAGACGATCAGTACTTAATTGATCTCAAACTTGAATTCATAATCTCCATCATTGCATCTGCTACAACAAACATATGACAAGTTACGGTTCCAGATCCGCTTTGTTTCCTTTTAATTTCTATTTTTACGCCATCGTGCGTATTATTTAGAGCAAGTCCGCCTCCATGAATACCATTATCCGGATGAGTTCTAGTATCAACCCAAAGAGCAAACTTATCCGCGTAAAATTCTTTTTCTTTCAATGCCCTATGAGTTGCTCCCGTTGGTTGGAATCTTTTTTTCACGGATTCCCAAAGATCGGACGGAATCATTCCCCTAGAGTATATTCTATTTGGTACGCCATCAACATCAATTTCAACTGAAGATATGCCGGGATTATAAAAATTTTCTGAATCCCTTGCTCCTGCAGCTTGAGGCATAAAAAACAAAAATAATACCCCAGTCATTGATCTTCTCGGTAAATTAATATGCTGATTAATAACACCATCTCCGCCAATTGAAAATGTAAAAGTTTTGTGCAAGGTAATATTTTCATAAAAGAATCCTTTACCAACTTGATAAGCTGCTTGAGCCTCACGGGCTAAGTATTCACTAGAAATTGAAGAATATTCTAACTCTAAGTTTTTGATTGAATATGATGGTGCTTTAGTTGTATCAGAATAAATAAGAATATTATTGATCGGGGCAAGTGTAAGCTCAAATATTAAATGGTTTTCCAACGCTTTTGGATAAAAAACTCCATGATCGTTTAGAATAGGATGATTTATTGGTATTCTGTACTTTGAACCGTGAACATTTGCGAGAGCAACTTCTTTTACATCTTGTGTTTTTGCATCTCCAGATTTTGTTCTAAGTTTTCTAATATTTAACGAAGAAATACCTTGTTTTAATCTATCTTCGCGCTCTTCTTCAGTTAAGAATAAATCATGATATGTTTGAAATAAATCATATCTTTGAGTATCTTGCAATGTTTCTCCTCCAAAAAGAACTTTCAGTCTGGTTACAAGATTACGACCCACATTATTAACGACTGTATTATTAGCATGACCCTCAACATCCAAATCAAATAGAAGAGATACACTTCCGGGCACAATAACTAAATTCTCGGCGAGTTTTGGAATATTTATGTATAATGTTTCTCCAGGACTGGCTGTGGATGGATTTAGAGTAATTCGATTCAATGTTGATTCTGCTTTCAAACCAAAGGGTTCTTTGGGAATTCTGTTTGGATTAATTTTTTCAGACGTCATTGTAATTTATAAGATACTTTAATTAACCTTTAAACCTGTGTTGTTCTATTTTCTAACTTGTCAATATGTTTTAATAAACCTTCTCTCGCCTCAGGAATTAAAATTAAAACATTAAAAATTTGATCGCCATCTTCCATATATAGAATTTTTTTTCTAATAATTTTTTTCATAATGTTGATTTGGTATTCGGTAAATTTTATTTTTTCTTCCTCCGACACCATTTGATTTATAAGATACTTTGTTTATTTTTAAATGAGCAACGAAAATATTCTCTCAAAAATATATTATTCCGCTGAAGGATATTGGAAAGGATATTCTGCAATTCCTAAATTAGCTGAGAAAGCGAAAGTAAGTGAAAATGAGGCAAAACAATGGTTAGAGAAACAAGCAATATGGCAAATCTATCTACCCGCGCCTAAATATATACCTAGGCCACATTGGACTGTGGATAAACCCAATCAGATTCACCAAGCAGATTTATTATTTTTACCGCATGATAAAGTTAGAAGAAAAACATATAAATATGCGTTAGTTGTGGTTGATATCGCCTCGAGATATAAAGATGCTGAAGCATTAACCTCAAAAGAAAGTCGAGAGATATCAGAAGCTTTTAAGAAAATATATTCTAGAAGATTGAAATACCCAAAAACATTAATGGTTGATCCTGGGAAAGAATTTATGGGAGAAGTTAGTAAACTCATGAATTACCATAATGTGAAAATGCAAAGAAGTGAAGCTGGTAATCATAGAGCACAAGCATTTGTGGAAAATGCAAATAGAATATTAGGAGAAAAATTATTTAGTCATCAATATGCACAAGAAATGATTAGTGATGATCGATCGCGTGTATGGGTGAAAAGATTACCAGCTATTCTAAAAACCTTGAATAATACACTTATGAGAATAACCGGTAAAGAGCCTGATAAGGCTATAAAAATGAAAGAGGTTGATATTGAAACTAAAAATTACAAGCGGGTTGTAGGGCTTGATGAGGTTAGACTACCAACTGAAGTTAAGGTTAGATATTTATTATCTCCCGGTGAACTTGAAGGCGGAGAAAGAAGAAGAGCCACAGATCCTATTTGGAGTATAAAAGTTTATTATATTTCTGGAAGTAGAATTTCTCCTAATCAACCTGTTTTATACTTTTTACAAGATGGGCCAAGACGAGGTTTTGTGCGTGAAGAATTACAGGTTATTCCGTATGATACAGAGTTACCTCCTAATTATGTTTTGAAAATGAACTAATATAATGGTTTTGTGTGAATTCCATCCTCATAAACCCATCTTTTATCATAATATGCATTCAATCCCTTTTTATTTTGTGAATATGTCACAATTTGATTATCATTAACTCTAAATCCTGTATTTTGTGCCATATCATTTGCCCCTTTTAAAGCCGCCCAGTAACCATTCCAGTTTAGTTCGTTTTGGCGATGAATTATGCCTTTAGCGCTATACTTTGCCTTTCCTTTCTCATCCTCCGCGTAATAACATTTTGAAGAAATTGCAATCATTCGTATGCCAACAAACTCTTTTTTGAACAAGCCCGGAGTCTTGTCATGATATTTAGAAGTTGATAGGAATTTTTCTTTTCCCCCATTAAAATATTCTTTTCTCATTTCGGGTTTTATAATATCATCCAAATTTTCGGACGAGATTACCATGTACATAGAATCTGTATCCATTTGTATCAGCTCAAAATCCTTTCTATCCACATATTTATCTAGAAAATCGTAATAGAATTCCAGCATTCTTAATTTTGCTAGCTGATACACCGCAATTCCGCATTGATAGGGTCTGTCTATTTTTATTAATCTTTTTCTTTTTACTATTTCATATGTGTCATTTATTTCATTAAGATCCTCAAAGAACGCGGATCTTAGGGCTTTTTCAACCTCTTCCTCATCCTGAGTATACCTTGTAATATTATGTTTTTCTTTATCTTCTATCATTTTACCATAAAAAGAATTTCCCCTAAGTTTATTCGTGTCGGCTAATTCTTTACAACCTTTGTACTTTGGTTTTAGTTTTTCAAGCAATACTTTGATATCTTTATTTTCTTCAATAACTTTAAATATATCAGGAAATTGGTTTAATTCATTGGTAATTTTTACTACATCATCAATCTTGTTTTCATCAAAAGCTTTACTTAGTTGTTCCAATAAAACTTCAATATCTCCATCTCTTCTTGCGTCTGCCACCTCTTTTGGAAAAAATCCAAAGGGCCTTCCCGATTCATACTTTAAAATATTATGGATGGCGGTAATCTCCAAGCCATGATTAAGATACCATTTTATCATAGGTGTATATAAAAATATCTTTTTTGCCTTAGTAACACCAAGCAATTTTTTATTGGCTTTTAGATGTTTTCTACCTGTCGCTAATTGATATTCTTTCATGTGCTCTGGTACTAAATATTCAGGAACTTCATCTACAATAAATAGAGGTGAAAATTCTTCAAACTTTTCTTTTAGGTGATCAGGGGTATGAATATCAACTTGACAAAATCCGAAAAGATTTCCGTCAAGAATATCTTCGCAAATCTTCTTAATAAATTTAGGATCCGATGGATTTTCAACCTCAACGCATTCTTCTTTTCCGCATGGTATTTCTTGTCCAGAACAGTATAGATACAAACCATTTGCGTCATAACCAAGAATTCTCACACAATTTTCCGGAAATTTATATTTATGAGGGCGAATCATTGTTTTTTCTGCCTCCGCATATCTCATAAATATAATACTTGGGCCTCCAACCATACCCGTTTTCAATAATTTATAAGTCTTATTTTTGTCGCATATTTTACAATCTTTTCTTATCTTTTGGCAGTTTTTGCAAAACTCATTATTACAGCACCTATGAATACAGTATTGTCCTGGGGCGTACAATTCAGGATCACCTTTCTTCTTCATTTTTTGGTATTTATTTAGAACAGCCCTCATTGATACTCCTGGGATGGAAACGGCATCTTTTAATATATCAATTTCGTCTGGATAATATAATCGCCTTGTTTTTTCAAGAGCTTCTAGAAAGGGAATAACATCATTCAAATTATACTCTTTCAACCAGTCTAACATTGTAACACAGCCCCTCTTTTCGAATTCTAGCAAATATTCTTCATATTCTTCTTTGGAAATGTTTTTCTTTTTCAAGGAAGAGTAAAAATCTTCATGTTTCACGGGTCCAACTAAGGAAAGCTTATCATATCCGTCCAATTTTTCATAAGGAAGTACAAGTTTTTGGGCTTGACAATTGTTTGCTTTGCACCACTTATCAAAAGAAACTCCAGGCGCAAGGTAGGACATTATATCCAAGAATTTGAAATTCGGTGTTGATAAAAACATATACCTATTCTGTTTCTTTGCAATAAAAATATCCCTTGTTCTATCGGTCATGTGTTTTATAAAATGCCTTTTAACCAAATTGATATCATATTTTCCACTATTAAACCCAAAAACAGGTACTTGATTACACCATTCTTCATATTTTTGTAAGACATTTTTTTGTAAGGAATCTTGATCAGGAAGCGGGTATTCTTCTTTAACCTTTTCGACTATAATTTTTCTTATTTCCTCCAATTTTTCAACGAATTCTTTTATGAGGAGATCAGGATTTTGGTTGCAAATAAAAACGGGTTTTTTTGTTAAATTATCGATTAGTGCAACACTAACTGGAATGTGAGTATGGGTGAAAATTAAATCATCGGTAATCTGTTTATCTTCTTTTTGTAATAATCCCTCAAAATCGTAATCAATAAAATAGGGATATGGATTAAATTTCTTTTTAAACCATATTTTGGGTAATTCAGGATTTTCACACTCCCAAACCGATACTACATTATAACCCAAGCTTTTTATCATATTCTCTCTTTCAATAGTTTCATTATATTTAATTTTGTCGATTGCTGAACACGGGCACCCATGCCATTTACAGCCATAAAACTCAAAAACTGTATTTGTGACAGGCTCGTATCCGTCAAACAAAATCTCATTCCCCTTCTCATCCCTATAACACCTTTCGCCACCATGACCACAAAGCGCGTGATGAATATGTTTACCCATAATTTTAGATTGGTGTTCTATCCACCTACATGCTTTATAACTAAAATTTATTTTACCCCCATAAAAAACTTTATCAGATTCATTCATGATGTGTTTTATCTTTTCTCCCGTGCATAATATTTTTGTCTCTCCTCCTGTGCATGTTTCATTGGTAAAATGCCTTTTTAAATCGTCGTGTCTGGTAAATTTTTGTTTACATCCTTGACATACCCAGTTTTGGGCAAGAAGGTCTAGATCCTTAATGAAAAAACCATGATTATTATAAAGACCTAAATTTAAACTTGGTAAATCATCTTTGAAATTATTTTTCCCAAACACCAATTTCCAAACTTTAAAATTTGATATATCTTTCTGCTCGTAAACCCGAATGTTTATGGAGAAAACTTTTGAAATTTTCTCAAAATCAATCAATTTTGTTGATCTAACATCTTCTCTTTTTAGTTTTTTGTTTCCGTAAAAAGTTCTAGCAAGATATAATGATCTTTTCTCTATTCTTTTTTCAGGATTTTTCTTAATTTTTTCGGGATTTTGTTTACCATCAATAATATTCATTAGAATAGCCAAACACCTCCATACACAGAGATTATCATCTTTATCATCTACAGAGTAAATACATTTTTTCTTTCGTAATTCATCGGGTAATCTTCCACACCCAACCAAAGGCTGCCTGGTATTAATAACTTTTATTTGTACTTCTCTAAACTCAACTCCACCCTCATTAACACCTGATTTATTAATCTTCTTTTCTGGGGGTAAATATGCTCTCATCCAAGCATCTCCTTCTAAGCTCAATCTCTCACCCTCACACCTCTCTATATATTTTTTTATTTCTGAAAGGGAATTAAAAGTTCCTCCGCTTCTAAATGTATGAAAGTGATAAGCTATTTCTCCATTTCCTCTTTGAATCAAAGCAGAAAAACTGAAAACAATTCTTACCCCCATTTCTATTTGAGGTTCCAACTCATTATAAATTGTTTCTGTCAAATCATTATTTAGATTCCTCCTAATTCTAATAATATTTTCATTTATTCCCCGGTTATTTCGAATTAGGGGATCATCTTCATTTAAGTTTATTGAAAATATTTTGAGGGTTGTTGTTCTTTTCTTTTTAGTTTTTTCCTTCAATTCATCTCTTACACTGTCAGATATATTTACCTTTCTTTTTGTTTTACTTTTAGTATCACTCCCATTAAATTTTATGATGTTTTCATTTGCCAATTCTTCAAGCCTTTGGGAAAACTTTTCTTTATCCATTACCCGGAAAATATTCTTTGGCTTGAGAATTGGAACATTAATTTCAGGTACCGGCGCATCAAGAATTGGGCTTTGTGGTTGATCTTGAAATAAACCAATTTCTTGAATTGGAATTTGTAATTGGCTTGGATTATTATCAAAAAACTTATCAATTTCTGGAATTTTACGCAACTCTTTCATAACTACATTTTTTGGTAATTTTTTACCTTTTTCTTTGATAATTTTTACTAACTGTTTTATTATTAAGCTTCTTATTATTTTGCCATTTTCTTCTGGCTTTTCTACAAAACTTCCTTTTTTTTCCATAACTAATCTTATGTATATTTCCTATCCTTTAAATCAATTTTTTGTGATCTGAAAAAAACGTACTTATAAATTTAAGCTAAAAATCTCTGCTTAATTTTCAGTCAAATTTTAAAAATAACCTGTAAGCTAAAAACACCTACCTTTTCTGATAAATCTAAAATTAACCCGTAAGCTAAAAAATCTCTGTTTAATTTTCCTATCAAATTTGAAAATAACCCATAAGCTAAAAAGGACAGAGATTTTCCTGTCAAATTTGAAAATAACCTAAAAACGAACTTATAAGTCCGCTTACATAGTAGTTCCACAACTGGAAGGACAATAAAACTTAAGTGTCTTCAATCTCGTGATTACTCCAGCTGGATAATTGAATAATCAGCGATTGAATGTTTTAGAATATTTTTTTTCTTCTAGCTTTTTTCTTCGTCTTATTTAACTTCTCTGTAACACCACATCCGTCTGTAAACGGTTTCTATCTAGTTAAAATGGCCATTTAGCACCTGAAAATGCCAAATATGGAAATTTAACCTATTCGATCCCCGACATAATGAACATTCTCTCGGAAGTTTTTAGTCACGTAACTTGAGGAGATAAGCTGTTATAATCTTTTAAGCACACATGTAAAAAAAATAACGTACATGTATGTTTTGATACTTACAAATGAAAAATGCAAAAACTAATGAACTATACGTTTGAAAAAAGACTGCGGCTTCAATACTGCAATGTTTATTTTGGTTTAAAAATACAGATGAGACAGTACAGTTTGAAAACATAACTAGAACTTTCTGTTCAGACTAAAAAAACGACGATACAGGTTCAGTAGGATCACGCTTGGGTCATCTTTGGGTAAAAAGGCCTTGGTGTGAATCGTACTTAAGCGGCAAACCACGATCTCTGCCCCTATTAAACAAAGAAGATTATCAACTTTTGCTGCTTTTAAAACCATTCATTTCTTAAAAATCTCAACAGTGTTTCGCTTATGAGAGCCATTGGGTTCGAGTTGATTACCTTCGGGACAGTATACACAATGAAGGATCAATATTTCCTAAAAGGGTCACGCGAAAGTGACGTTAGTAAGAAAGCTGATAAAATATCCAGGTTGGGTCAAAGTCTTTTCCTTTTTAATAAACCGGTATTTTTACTTCAAGAGCTGGGGTTCTTCGGAAACTCCGGCCATGAGATTTACTAAAATAATTTACGCTCTTAATGAGTGGTATGTTTATTTTGAACCCCCGAAATTAAAATTTTCTCGGGGGAGCCACCCTGAACCCACCAATGGGACGGCGGCGACCCCTCTCTCATATCTGCGCCAAATGAAAGACATCTACTTTTATTTCCTTTCCTTCTACTGCAAATTATCTGGAGAACCCTGCTAAGAGGTTGCATGTTTTTGACTTCTGCCGGTGAAATGGTTACGCTTTTCCTCCCAAGTGTGCCAAAAATGACTGTATACTGTACACCACTCACTTCTTCACTCTAAGGAAGAACTTTTGGCGGTCAAACTTTTCAGTGCCTTCAACTTCATTCAAGATGCCACTCTCCAAATAAATATCAAAACACATCTGAAACAAAAAAAGTTCCATAGTTATTTCCCTTTTTGAAAAATAATACCAAGTGGCATGCCATATAACATTTACCAAAAACAATTTTTCCACAAGTATCTGACCACAGATAGCCCAAGCTCATATTGATGCGGCCATGAAAGATATTCATAATGTTTAAGAACAGAAGAAGCTAAGTAACAGATTTAAGCTAAATTGTTCCAGCACCAAAATATGAATTTGTATCACTCAAACACCCCAAAATATTCGTACAGAACTTTGGCAAAATATTAGAATGCTAGGCTTAACGTATTTGCTGATGCCGCCAACTGTGGATAGCTGGGATGGACAACAATCAAAGAAAGTGCACAGAAGCAGAGGAGCCCACACGGCCTGAGATTATCCCAGTTTCTACATCATGAAGCAACTGGGATTATCATTAACCCCTTTTAGTATAAACACTCAGGTGATTATATAAAATCACACGCTCTGATTGGTTCACTATCTTGATTATCAGCCGATAATCACCTTGATGAACAAAATGGCTACCAGTCGTTCGCGCGCTTTTGATGAAATAAAATTTTTTCATGTTGTACAATGCTTTTTCTTTTCTTTCTTTGAAATAATCAACTGTGTATTTATACTATAACAATTATTTGCCTTTGGCGAATAACTGTTAAATATTGCAAGCGAGTCCATTGCAGGGTTGCCCTCCCTCCCTTGGTTTTGCATTACTGTTACCCATTTATCCACCTTACAGGGAGACACCATGGACATCATGTGTCATCCAACCCCTCATCTCCCTTCAACTTACCTGAAGGCGACGAAGTTGATTGGCCAGAAGATTCAAAGAGGAGTCTCGTTCTATGAGTTCAGGATAGAAAACATTCACTTCTGCCTCCATAGCCTGTTGACACAATAACACAAGGAGCAATAAGAGATTTCAGGACTAGATTCACAGGAGTTCCCACACCAACCCCCATCCCCAACAGACTGCAAGTGAAGATGGGGCTGTGCAGAAGATTGATCCCATCCTAACATACAGTTCATGCATGCCCTCTCAAATTCACTTTCCCGCCAACAAAATGACACTGGTTAACAAGCTAAGTAGTTACCATTGTATAGCAATCTTTTATTTCTTTCTTTCCACAACAAACCATAACAGAAAAATATGGAGGCTTTGTTGGATGCTCTTGGGAAATCACTACCAGTGCCTTGAGCTGAACTATTAAAAAGGAAATCAGAAGCATTGACTGTTAGATTTTGTACTCGCAAGTTCAACATTAAAGTACAAAACCAATAATAATAATAATCTGGTCCCAGTTCTCGACAAGCGTGATTCTAGAATTAAACACTGGCCATAAGTTATCGTGTGTGGACCCGACTCTGCAACTACACATGAAGTTTTGGATCCAAATAAGAACAATTTAAGACTTAAGCTCACTCATGTTCCTTTAAGACTACAATAGGAATTTAAAGACACAATACATTTTATACCTTTGCTTCTTTCAAACACTGCTTGAAACACCATGTCATTTTCATGAATAATACCGCCATCAACAAGATATTTTAAATCAGTCTGTTCCTGTCAAAAGCAACATAACCAGATAGAAAGTTAGTAAACTTTACCAAAGGAGATTGTTATTGAGATTCAATACAGGTAAAAAGGAGTTTCCAGATAATGAAGTGATCAGGGTTCCACTTATTACCATATAATCTGCCAATGTTGCTGGTTGCCACGAAAACAGCCTGGCAATGATTTTGCTTGGAAACATTTGCATTGAGTTCTTGTTCTCGGGTATAGTAAGTTTCTCTGAAAAGAAAAAAAATAAACAATTTAAATTAACAGAAGCATTATCAAAAATAAGAAATAAAAAGTAATAGAGTGCTTATAATAGCTGACTGTTGAATGTAATATACATGCATTTACTGATTTTTGTTGTGAGAATCTTCAGGGGAGGGGGGTGAGATGAAAGTCAACAGAAAACAATGAGAACACTATTTTTGATATTTTTCTATATGTAGAACATTTTATACAGTTCCTTTCAAATTCTGTATTGATCCATTCCCGAAAAATAGATCCTGGGCGTACATTAACACGCTTCTTAAATGATAATTGTTTCGAGTACTTGATCATACTATGTTGCTTCACGATATCAAGAAGTTTACCTACCAAGGGATGTAAGCTGCTGTTGTAATGCTAGTCTGGCAAGAACTCTTGCTCTAATCTCTTTGATTGTTACTTCCATGTGGGACAAACTCACAGATGATTTTGGAGTGACTTCCTAAGAAAAGAACAACATATTTCTGATAAGAATTATCTGCAAGAACACTAAGCATTGTTAAAATCTCACAAATAAGCCACCTGATACTATAGCAGAGGAATGGAGTCATGAATACCAAAGCAGAAAATATTGGTTGATCAAACTCTTTTTTAGGTTGTGGCCAGAAGGTAACAAGTCAATTTAGACTAACATTATAATAAAACCACAAGCATAAACAATAAGTAGAAACTTTTTGAAACTGCAGAGTTCCAAAATACAGCACCTGTAATTCTTCAGGAAGAAAGTCCACTCCACAAATTCTCTGAGCCCACAGATAAGGCTTTCCAACATCAGAAACAAAGTTTGCAAAGCTGGTAACACTGAAAACACAAATACAATCAGTCAACTTTAGTAAAAAAACACTTACAAACAAAGTTTTTGTGGGTCTCTAATGCCATACATGTACAGTGTCATGGCCTGCTTCTGCATTCTGCCAATTACGGCAAGCGAACTTACCCAACTTTAGCCAGTTGGTAAAGACTGGAAGGGTTTGGAGCTCTTGTTCCATCATCTGCTGGAAACAAACTCATTAACAAGGAATCGGGAGAGAGGAGTGTGCTGAAAAAGAAAAAGAAAAGAACAATAGTGAAATCCAAAGTCCTCAAATTTACAATCTGTGTTAAAAGTCTCATCCTCTTCTCCCTCTTCACAACTCTGTTCCCATTCCAGCCTGTTCCTATTTATAGGAAAATGCAAAATGACTGTGAAGATCAAATCTTCACTTATATTTCCATCCACAATTCAAATATATGATCATATATGTTTCCAAATCTACTTCAATTTACTGCTTGTCAAACTTTATGAAAAACTAGTAAACAGTGAATACAAGGATGGTTTGAGATCAAGAAAAACTGCATTTCCTGTCTTTGAAATACAATTGTACATATATTTTTTATTGTCACTAATGAAACTTACCTGTTTGCCAAAACAGGCTCTGTTAATATTTCATTCAAAGACAAAGACGATGAAACAACAACAGTGTTGAAGGCTGGCAAATATGAAAAGAGTAGATCTATTGTGGCTTTGTCTGTAAGGCAAAATACACAAAACATAATTATAATATTATAGTTGTTTGTAACCCTGTAGCCTGACATAGCAAATTCAATAATTCACCTATTTTGTTAACAGTATTTTCAAAGCTACATGTACACAAGCAGTGAGTGCTAGCAAGCAATAAACAGATGCAGTCGTCACATTTTTCCATATCAGGTAACTTATCACTACAGGATTTGAGCATTCCTGCCCAAATATAAAGCCTACACCAGAATTACTCATGAAAAAAAATGCCAACCTTTACATTGAATTTGCACTATGATTTGTAAAGGGTGCTTCTTTAATAGCACTTTCCTTTTCTCCTCCAAACGAGCTTCTTCTTTCTTTCTACGGTGCTTTGACTGAAAATAAGTATTTTTAAATTATTACTGAAGAGAGACAAGAAAACCCACAATGAGACACTTGGCCATTCTTGATTGATCAAAAAAAATCTCTTAAACTGGAAAACATTTTGGATCAAAGTAACTATCCGGGCAACTGTGCACCTAGCCCTCCCCTAACCCAACATTATTGTTAACTTTTTAACTTAAGGGGAGGGGTAGGTGCACAATTGCCCAGTTACTTACATTGATCCAACACTTTCATATTGTACATTTCAGCAAATAAAATCAAGTAAGTTTCTACTGAGTTTTCCCTTTCTCTTTCACTGTAAATCCATTTTGCGGGGCACCTGCTTGGTTACAGATCACAGAAGATGTCAAAATATGGTAAGAAAATCAGTGACACATTTGCCTGCAACCTCCCTTATTACCGCATTTTTAATAAATGGAAATCAAGAACTGAATAGATGTTGTAAAACTGAATCTCTTCATTTACAAAATGTTGTCACAGACCAGAAACCCATCCAACTGTAACATACTGTATGTTTGCAGCTTGTTCAGATTCAATGTTCCCCAAGTACCCTATTTGGAAACTGTTTTCCCCAGTTTTTGAGCTGGTTGGCACTGTCCCACTTCTACAGTGCTTCGTAAACCACTTGAATTTGTAACAACATGTCTGCCAATGTTTTGAACAGAGGTGCATATTTTTAAGTCACACTAATGAAGCAAGTTTGATTTGTTATCTTTCTATTGCTTTCCAGATATGGTACTTAGTAGATTGAATGTGGACATGCTGTGGTTTAACCCTTTAAGTTCCAGTAATGACCAGCATCCAATTAATATTTTTTCATTACAATATTCACTGTTAATCAACCATTCATGTTATGAGAATAAAAAAAAAAGATCACCAAAAGAGTTGTATTGATATTTAAACAAATTCTCCTCACTACTACCATGCCAAATATATTGTGAGAACAGTTAGGAGAAAATGAATATTGATATTGGGGCCTCAAGGTTACAGGTGAGACATTCAGAGGCACTTTACGTTTCAAGTCTTGTGGGTTTCTGCACAGACTGAATTTGTTTTCTTATCTTACCCTTTTGTGGCCATCGTTTGCATCCTGATCTGAGTCACTGTCTGAGTCTGCACAAAAATAAAATTACAATTGACAGCAATACTAATCAGTATAAAACTTCAGCTGTAATGTGTATTTGTAAGAAGCAAGTGTTTGCTACTGTAATCAACTACATCAGTGAAGTGGGTTCAAAGGATACAACATTAATGACAGCTGAAAATTATACATAACAATAATTATAATGTTCATGTAATGCAGTTCCTGGAGATAGGCTCAACTTAACCCTGCAAACAGAGTTGCTTATAAGACCATGACAAAAAGAGCAAATGCAAATCCAGCAATTCAGGTGTTCTACTTATGTATGTTAATAAACCTTTCTAACCTTGTTTAACTGTTGTAATGTAAAAATCTTTTCTGTTTGTTTTTTTGTTGTTCATGTGTTGGCAAGGTTAGAAAGGCCAAATAACATACATATAAAAAAATAAATAAATAGGATGCCATTACAAGAAAGCTCTATGTCTACATGTATGTTACAGGCTAAATTTGATTTCAGGTTCAAATTAGGTAACCTAGGTTGGTTTGTAATTTTTTTGTGTCTGGTATTCATTATTATTATTAACATAGACAAAGAAATTACAAACCAATCTAGGTTAAATCAAATTTAACCTGAAATCAAATTTAACCTGTAACATCTATCCTGACAAACCTCGTGCAGCTGTTTTTGTCTGTGCAGCAGCTTTGGCCACATCTAAATCCCCCTGAATCTTGATCTGCAGATTGGGATCACAAGCTTCATGATACGCTGATGACTGGACATACAGAATGTACAGTGCTTGAGGCAGATATCTTGCTGTTTCATGCTGTAACCTTTGATCATCTAATGGCAAATTCAGGTACTCTTGAACAGGGTGAGTTGCCTAATTTAAAAGAAAAATAGACTCAAAATGAGTTAACAGTACTTTATTAGTTCATATCCAATAATTATTAATGTTTATTTCCAGGCTAGTAAGAAATACACAATAAAAATGTTTGGAAACATAATTTAGAGAACGAAAGCTACTAATACATGTACCTTCAAAATATTTTCCAGCCTTGGCTGCAAACTGTCCAAAAACTCTTTCTTTATGTGTATCTCTTGAACAAGCCTCTTTTTCCTTTGCAAGAATTCCTCCTTCTGTACAGCTAACCTTCAGGGTAAAACAAAGTGAGATATAAAGCACCCATTCTCATGGATCACCTAATCACCCACTGTGACACTATAAATATGGTAAATGATATGCTACATTCTACAGTGCTTTTTGTAAAGAACATTAAGGGCAGTAAACAATGTTACATTATGTTCCTACGTACCTCTTCCGTTGTTCTAATTCCCATTCTAATCTGGATAACATTAACTGGTGAGAGTCTTGCTTTGTGATCTCCTATTTGAAAAATTGACAATTAAATCATTATTAAAAACTATTGTTATGATACGGAAGCCTGAATTTTATAATTTGTATCTTGAAATTGGAAAATGAGGGTAAAATGACCACTTACAGGTTTGGAGATTTCTGATGGTGCATCTCTGAAAAATTCATCCTCAGGAACTAGATCAATCTCTTCATCTTTCGACCTTCACATCATAAAGCCAAAAATATTTACAGGAATAGCGTGATCACAGAAACTTTCAACAGCAACATGGTTAAATGAAGAAATACTCACTTGAACTCCAGACATTTTGTGATTTCTTTCTTCAAGTGCATTACTTCATAAAGAAGATTCTGCAACTGAAGATGCAAGCTGTCTACTTTTTGTTTTGCCTGATAAGAGAGAAAAAGAATGGGTCAAAGTGAATACAAGAATAACAACTGTAAAATATTACACATAATAACTTTTGTTACGTAACCACAAGCAGCTAAGCAGTCTAATTCTTTTATGTCACAGAAACTTAGGACAAACAGGATGCAACTGAAGAAAACCAGGGACTTCTAACAACAGAGACAAAGGATAAAACACTTGTATTAAGGGTAGAACTGTTTCAATACCAAAACTGACCAATATGCTCAGCCAATACACCATGAAAAAGCCAGAAAATGAAAATTAAAAGGTTTTAAGTTTAAGGTGTCAAATTGATTAAACACTTAATTTTCCAAACTAATGAACAATGAAGAGTATAGTGATCACTAGTGAGAATTATTACTCTTACTTTGGTGAATGATATGGTTAAGAATAGGAATACAAAGAGCACAAACCTCCTGAGTTTGTTCTCGTGCTTTTTTGCATCGCATGTGGGCCAAGCGGTTTAGCTTCTTGAGGATGGTGAAAAGTAATGTGCATCTGATTCTTGCCTCAGTTGTATCAGAACCCTGGCAAGGGACAAAATAAACACAGCAGGCCAATTATCAACCTCACAATAATTACTGATTATCCAGACAGTAGTTGTATTGCTATTTATACTATCTTAAGAATGTATATATCTACAAAATTATATTGCCTTCTAGTATTAGCCCCAAAGCAAGTCAGAAGTGAAATAAACTAAGAAACTAAGGATGCACTACCAAAATTCCTTGTTGATGAAGAACGAAACAGAACAGCTAAAACATGCAAAATGAGCCCCAAAGAAGAAAATATATGGCTAGATTTCCGTATCACCCCATATTTCATAATGCATACTGTAATTGTGTTGCCTGCGGTGATGCACGTGCAACATTTTTCTGTTTTTGAAGAGCTAGACAGAACAGCTACACCATGCAAAACGAATTATGGGGTTTTATGGAAATCTAGCCCTAAAAAAAATTAAATATCATCACCGTGGCTGTCTCGTTCTCTTTCTTCTGTCTATAAATCTCCGCCACAAGCTTCCTGATTTCCTCAGTTCCCCTCTCAAAGGAAGAAACATCATCTGTCGCGCTTCTTTTCTCCAGTTCTACCTCCTCCGTGTAAACAGCGGGCTGGCCATCAGAAGATTTAGAAGGACCATCCTTAATCGAAGAAGTTGATTTCAAACCGGTTGGCGGGGATTTTGCCACCTTTTTTTCTTGCGATGGACTACCTGCATCGGAAGGAGTGCGTGTTCTACGTCGCTTCATGTCTTATTCCAAAATCTCTTAATATGCGTAAGACAGGGACGAATAACTCAAAAATACGAAGATTCAAACCTTAAAAGTGTGTATACTTGACTACAATACTCCGCCATTTTGAGTTCAACAACGCAGAATCGAAATACGGAAAACCGCTAACACAAATGCTTACTCTTGCATACTTGCAATAACCAAATATGGAGATTTTGGAGGCGTTATTGTGTATTATGGGATAACTGGTGAAAAAAATGACATCATCTATTTTGCTATCTTGTTCTGTTGACGTCCACACCTGCCATCTGAAATTCATAAGAGGTGGGCTGCATAACGTAAGTTTTACAACTTATCATGCGTAGATTTGAACGGAGTCTTCGTTGTCATAGAAGGGAAGGGTTTCGACGGTAGCCCATTAACTTTGACTTTGCGTTTCTACCTGAACTTGTTAGCAACGAAGGAGCAATTCTGTGCGCGGGACAAAGCTTGTTACACAGTTCTCGAAGCTTTCGTGGCCTAGGCAATGGAAACGGTGAGAAATTTTCAAAAGCGTTCTTTTACAGGCAGCCACTACAACTGTTACCACGTTTCGCATTCGTTGTGTCTAAAATTTGCTTGTTCATTTTCAGAAAGTCGACCAGCAGCCATCCAGTATGGTGTACGTGCAAGCAAGCGAACTGTTCCCGAAGAAAATACTTTCCTCAGGTTTGTGTCAAACTTCTTGCTGTGTGAATACGACCCATGGTGTCAAAAGAGGTTGTTGTCACTTGCACCGACGGGTTTTACCAGATTGCGAGGTTCTGGCAAGTGAAAAACTTGTACAGTAAGCAAATAAACTCAGTCAATAACTCGTAGTCTAGATACTGTATACGCAAGATTAATAGTCGCCAAATGCGAAAACTGAGTGGAATGGTGGTGAGGAAGACTTCGGAAAGTAGGGTTTAGGATCACATACTGCGGTGAATTAGGCAACTGTTTGTGAAAGAGGACGACTGTAATAAAAACTGCCACACATCGAAATTCTGCCATCGTTCTGCTCGACCTAAAAGCAGGCAAATTTGTCTTAATCGAGCCTTTCCTGGTACATCGTTCATGGTTAATGCATTTCGCATTGCTAAACCCTGCAAGAGAACGGATGCAACTTCCGTGTTTTTCCTAGAAAGCTTTACATCTTTCAGATATAATCGTTTAAGATAATGAGCTTTTCTTGTTTATTCAACTGTTTTGGACCAATATCTAAGTTTTAGTGTTTAAGTGCATGCCCGTGCTTGAATCGATCTACGTGCTAGTCGATAGCAAACCTTTCTGGGTTTCCTGCTTCCGCCTTTAAAGTCAGTTGTTTTTTTTCCCATACCGTTTCCTTTATTCCGAAAGCCCGGCTAACTCTCAGCTGTGAAATAAGTTTTGCGATTTCTTTTCGCACGATTTCCGTCGATGTGCAAATTAAACGATCAGATTTGGCCTACTTATCGAGATTTTTTTTACTTGTGCAAGAATTAACTTGGTTTTCCGGTTTTTTAACAGTTAAGGCGGGAATACTGTCTTTTATGCACTTTGTGCTATTTACCTCATAATTTCATGGGGATATATTTCAAATGATTCTTTACCATGCTCTTGGCAAAATGTTGGTTGATCCCAACTTTTCTGTGGAATAGCCAAACAACATATATGTTTATGTAATTATCATCTCTGGCATTAATTATGAACAATACAACTGTCAAGAGATTCCTCTTTCACGCTTAATTGCTCTTAATTAATGTATAAATTTGAACCTTCTCAAAACTTGAGAAAACATAAAACAAAGAGCCTCCTGGTGATGGAAATATTGCTTAGTAACTTTTCTTAATTATATTATTTCATGGTTTTATTTGGGTCCAGTGTGGTAGAAGAAACAGTGCCTCAAAGAATTGCATTATTGCTGTTTGATTCTTATTGAGACATCACTGTTGTTTAGCTAGTAAGAGAATTGGGTATGACATTAAGAATTGCAATTAGTTAGTGTGTCAAAAAGGCAATGAATATGCATTTTTGCATACTGCCATCCGAGTAGGTTGAGTGTGTGTTCACTTGTGGGACTCACCATCTCTATAGAGCTTATTACCAAATTTTCCAAACTTACACTCGTAAAAGAGGATTACTAGTCATCAGATCTTGGGTAAAAATAATAGTTATTCAAAAATCATTGATAGTAGTAGTATTATTAACATCCTTTCTCACTCTTTTCTCACTTCTCATTTGCATTGGCTATCTCTTGCTACATTTGCTCGCAGACATCTGTTGTATTTTTTTGTTGTTCTCAGATCTTTAAGTCACTTTTCTTCGTGTTACCAGAAAGGTCCTTTTTGCTTATGTAACTCAATATTGCTCTCAATACATTATTCTTTTTTTCGTCAGGAGAAGGTAGCTCTGAGAAGAACTGTTGTGGGAATTGACTGTTGTTTGAGACAACAACAACAACAACAGCAACAACAACACTTCTACTTAGAACTTCTTACACCTAGACAATTGAACTTGGCAAGCAATTCCTCAGACCCCTGTGTTGAAACCATTCACAATTAATCATAGTTGTCATTATTATATCATCAAGTAAATTCAATCAATTTTCCTGTTTTAATGCAGATGAGAGCCTACAAGTGCCATTCCCTGAGTTGTATGGTGAAAGTGTTGAATGTCAGGAGAAAGTGCCAGATGGAGACTTGACTCTGTCTAACTTTCGTCTGTTCATACGCTCCAAGGATTCTTTTGTGAATGTGAGTGAATGTTGTAGTTTCATTGTCACTATTTAGTAATTCACAAGGTAATAACAGTGTAATGCTATTGTTCTGGTTGGTAAGACAAGATTATATGTGATCTAATGTGGATATCATTGTTTCAAGCATAATGAAGGTGAATGAAGGTCCCAGTTGATAAAATGTTATTAAAAATGTAATACAGGGCTTGAAATTAAACAAAAAGTCGCAAAAAATTAAATACACCTACTCAAAACAAGGTTAATATAATACTCGAGTTTAATGAGCTACCAATTAATATTATTAATAGAATTGTCATTTTAAATTTACACTGTGATTTTATTACTCCAACAGCTTCAATATAAGTGCTATCGAAGCAAGGAGGGTGAAATAGAATCGTTGTTTTCGAACAAAGAAATGTAACTGTCTACTGATACAGGACGAAAGAAGCATAATCGCTCCAGACGTGCTCATTCATCGGCTAAATCATTTACAAACAAAACCGAACTACTCTAAATGGACAAGTCAAAATACAGTGAAGGCACACATTATGTTAATGTTTACCAGTCATTCAAATATATCTTATTAAGTACTTACTTTTTCTCCATGATCTGCGAACGTGACGAATTTCAACCATTCTTTTAGTCATGTTCCTCTAATATTTACGCAATACAAAACTAATTTCTATAATATTGTATGATAATATAGGGAAAGTTTATCTTCCCGTGAAAGACCGAATAGTTTTGCAATATTTACGATGCAGCGTTTCCCGTTGTCAGTCGCCACGTTCTACAAAAACCTGCTGCCATGTTTGTTTTAGTTGAAAGCCTGGGTCAATAAATAATCAAATTTTCAGTTACAAACAAGACACAAGACTCTTAAATATGATATTCATTTATTAACTTCGAAGTTAAATAATTGCTTATCGCTAATATGTGGCTGACCTACTAGCCACAAACTGGTCGCTAATTTGCGACCGATCAAGAAATTTTAGTCGCAAATGCACCTGTATCTGTCACAATTTCAAGTCCTGTAATATTAATCATGGTTACCCTGATAATAATATAATATGTTATTCACCCATTTGAACGGTTAGGGCAACCGTTCGAAACGCTGCAGGAACCGTTTGTTATCCATTCGTTATCCGTGTGTTTTTGCCGTTCAAATGGATTTCCATTAGTGTCCGTTTTGCCTTTCATGGTCACAAATATTGTTACTGACAACAATGATAATAATAATATATTGATAATAAAAAATATAACAATAAAGTATTGTTACTATCACAGGTAGCACTTCATATCCATCTCTGGTTGGTATATTGTCTGAATTAAATAATATTATTGTGTAATAAAATGAATTTTTGTTATATGTTTGCAGATTCCTTTGCGCCTAATTGAGTCTGTGGAGATAAGGGATATATTTATTGTACACATCAACTGTAAAGATGCTCGATCTTTTAGGTAACGGTGTGTTTTCTTTTTTCTGGAGTTAATTTTCTTTTTTTTTGTTTCACTGCGACTTTCACTTCCTTACTCTTTGACATTTTTTTCTCAGTTCTCTGTAAGTCACATCTGCCTCAGTTTGTGGAATTCATTATAAGGTCATTTTTTATTCTGTTGACATGATGATTTACCTTAATTTTGATCATCTGTTTGCTTAGCATATTGCAAGCAGAATTTACAGGTGGATCACTCTCTGGGAAATATTGAGGATCCCTTTTCCATGATTTTCTTTAGGATTTCGTTTGATAGCAATGAGCAGTGCACAGAGTGGTATCACCATCTGATCAAGTGCATCACTCCTGTTTCTCGCCTTGAAGATCTGTTCGCATTTGCCTTTCATGCATGGTGTTTGGACTCAAAACCAGCAAATCCCAGTGAGGAAGGGGAGTTATCTGACTTCTACCAAACAAGTATGTAAACTATCAGACTGTAAAGTACAGTCTTCTTATTAAGATGTATTGTACAGTGATATCTAACTCTATAGGAGTTTTCCTTTTCTACAGACCCTTGTGTGCTGCATTGTTTTTAATAATAAAACATTTATTGTCCAGGTGAATTGCCATATTCCTTTATGTCTGAAGTAAGACGAATGGGATTTGATAACCTTCATCACGCCTGGAGAATCACCGACATCAACTCTAATTTTCAGTATGTGTTCTTGCATTACTTCATAAATCATCCAAAGTAATCAGTTGACCAAGATGGTGCTTGTTCATTTATTCAATCAATGCCTCTTCATTTCAAACCCTTTCTGAAATGGTCTTAGCTTTTGTGCAGGCTTGGACTCAAATGTATCAACAATTTAGCCATACCTTGGTTGGTGGTTGCATGGGATCCTTTTAATAAAATGCTAAGAGAAGAAACATTAATTTTGTTGGTGCTGACATATGAAAACTTTACAAATAATGATTACAAATTATTGGTTCTCTACTTGCCCTACAGGCCTCCCAAAATAGCGACACTGTAGTCTCATAAAAACAAAGACAATCCTACACACTTTCTCAATCAATTTCCAGGATATAAGTTTTGCCTGCCAGGGGATCTTATTCATTTATTTATTCTTGTACTGCATTTGTCTCCAGATTATGTTCTACTTATCCAAAACTACACATTGTGCCAGCCAAAATAACAGACAAGGAAATGGAGGCTGTTGTCAAGTTTAGAACATCTGGAAGATTTCCATCTGTGGTGTGGAGGTAAGCCACAGCATCATTCACAAGTTACGTGTCAAAACACTATGCCCAGGAGTTTCATTGTTATCCGGATGCCAAACGCAAGATCTGGCCATCTAACATGTAACATTGAGTAGTTAACACAAAGCAATGATGATAGTCTATTTGTCAAGTGTGAAAAAGCAGGAAATGGCATATCAGAGCGTCAGTGCCCCAGACCCCCTAAGTCGATATTTGTGCCTTCAGCACTCACTTGTGCTCATTTAACCTATCTGATACATCCAGACAATTTCAAACTTTGTGTGCCAATTACTTAATAGTTGAAGTGATTTTTACAGGTAATCAAATGGTTTCAAGTGCAATTTGGAATGAGTGAGCCCAAGTAGATATTTCAATGTCTAACAAAATGGCATGAGCCAGTGCAAGTGCAATCTGTTGTCTTTGAAAAATTTATGGGTGCTTGTTCCTACAAAGTTGCACTCAAAACTCATTTGATTATGTGTTAATAACATGCAAAAATTTGATTGCAAATTTCTGCACTCAATTTCAACTTTCTGTACTGTTTGGGACGTGCTCTCCGCCAATTAACGTGTTGAAATTTTTGCCTGTATATTGTTAAAGTTGTAATATTCATATTTATTATCTCTCTCAGTTAGTACGCGCGCTGTGATTGATCAATTTAGCAGGCCGTACTTCACTGTACGGCCCGCTAAAGTTTGTTTTGGTTGCCAAAATGACTCCAGAGATATAATAAATATATTATTAACCTCGTTTTCTCGGTCCGTACTGTCAAATACGGACCGAGTTTTTTCCCGTCGATTTATGGCCCAAGCGCGAAGCGCTTGGGCCATAAATCGACGGGAAAAAACTCGGTCCGTATTTGACAGTACGGACCTTGAACTCGATTAATAAGAGGTATGTATACTTTTTCAGGCATCTAACCAATGGTGCTGTAATTGCACGATGTAGTCAGCCAGAAGTTGGATGGTTTGGTTGGCGAAGTCCAGAGGATGAAGCCCTGTTGCAGGCTATTGGAACTGCATGTACAATGGACTCCAATGCATTGTCTCTTAAGAAACAGTATCTGAGACAGATTGGAGAAAAGCTTAGCAGCAAAAATGGACACTTAAAAGGTGTACCAAATGGTGATGTGTCTGTGGAAAATGTTGATGACTGTGACCATACCAATGAGAGGAACGAAGATCAGGGTTTGTTAAGGGACAGTTCCAGTGAAGGGCGAAAGGTTTTGATTGTGGATGCTAGAGCATACACTGCTGCTGTTGTTAACAGAGCAAAGGGCGGAGGTTGTGAATACGAAGGTAGATAATTTATGCTACAATGTACTTATATCAAGAAAAAAGAAACAGAAAAAAAAAAACTTAAGATTACACTAAATATTGAGGTTCTAACCGGATATTGTATGTACTCTCTATGTAATTGCAGTCATTCTTAAGGCTTTTCTCCTGTGGATTACAGAATTAAATGCATCTGTCATCCCAATTGCCTGATACTTTGAAATCCACACCCTAATCACTCCAACAGTGTCTACATACGGATGCAGCTCAAACCAAAAGTACTATAATTGTGTGTTCTCTTTCATTAGAGTATTATCCTAGCTGTGAGGTGCTGTTCATGAATCTGGCAAATATCCACACCATAAGGAAAAGCTTTCAGAGTCTCAGGACACTGTGCTCAGGACCTCGGGATATTCCAAAGTAAGTTGTATCACCATACAGTACTGTTTAATTAGCAGAAAACGAATGGTCACACTGCATGGTTTGATCCACAGATGACAAAGATAGAACCACACTGTATAGTAAAACAAACAGAACTACTGTTCAGTACGATGCAGTAGTTATCCAAAGAATGGTCACAGTGCATGGTGTTATCCAGAGGTGAAAAAGTAAGAACCACACTACTGTATAGTAAAACGAACAATACCACAGTACAGTACTGTTCAGTAGATTTCCAAAGAATGGTCACACTGCATGGTTTGATCCACAGATAAAAAAGATAGAACCATACTGTATAGTAAAACAAACAGAACTACTGTTCAGTGCGATGCAGTAGTTATCCAAAGAATGGTCACACTGCATGATGTTATCCACAGGTGAAAAAGTAAGAACCACACTGTATAGTAAAACAAACAGTACCACAGTACAGTACTGTTCTGTAGCTTCATGGTTTGATCTACAAAAGTAAGAACCACACTGTATAGTAACATAGCACCACTTTAATACGGTACAGTAGTTCTCTACTGACTTCCTGGTATACAGTGTTTGGCAACAAATTTATTGTGATCTCACTACATTGGTCTTCTCTTTTTCTTTAGTTGGTGGTCCAGTATTGAAAAAACAAATTGGCTCCATCACATTTCCTTGCTGTTGAAAGCAGCAAACACTGTTGTTAATGCTGTTGACAAGGAACAGAGGCCTGTGGTAATACACTGTAGTGATGGCTGGGACAGGACATCACAGATCGTTGCTTTAGCAGAACTGATGTTAGATCCATACTACAGGACAATTAAGGTTTGTTAGTCTCTTTGTTTACTCACTACCATTAATCTTTATCAGTACAGTCAACATCTAATTATCCACACTTTTTGAGAAAACTTTGGGTTCGTTTGCTTTTTGAACTTAAGATGAATTGTTGAGTTTTTGTTTCTTTTTGGTAATCCTAGGGATTTCAGGTTTTGGTGACTCGTGAATGGCTGGAGTTTGGTCATCGTTTTGCAGACAGGTGTGGTCATGGTCATGATTGTGATGAGAATCAGCGTTGTCCTGTGTTTTTACAATGGCTGGACTGTGTTCATCAGCTGACTAGACAGTTTCCATGTTCTTTTGAGTTCAACGATACTTTCCTGGTAAGACTTCAAATGATTTGAGAAGTTTCCTATTTCATGCCAAACAAATTTCATATTTTTTCCCACTTCACTTATCAGATTAGCTCTGAAAATGTTCTAACTTGTATTTACAGTAATGAAGTGATAAACTGACAAGAGAATCTTTAGCCTGTTTCCTGCGTTAGCAATCCCAGTTTTTCTGTTAGTGATCCAAAGAGCATGTGCAAAAATTCAGCCACTCAAAAAAAAACTGTTCAAAATTTGTAAGTGTGCTCTCAGTGCTTCAGAACTTTGTAAAATTACATTTGACTTTGAATGGATAACAGGTGTTTAATGTTCCAATCATTTTAATTTGATCTTATATTCCACAGGTGAAGCTTGCACAGCACACCTTTGCCTGTTTGTTTGGAACCTTTCTTTGTAACAGTGAGAGTGAACGCTTGAGGGCAAACGTCCTCAAGCGGACTTGTTCTGTGTGGTCCCTGTTAAAGCCCAAAAGAAGAGAGTTCCGCAATTTTCTTTTCCCCTCAACCACTGAACAGGTAACATTTAAAAGCAATGTTTATATGTGATGTTGATTAAATCCTGTGAATTTTGTACAGCAGTGTACACTGTATGCTGTTATTGTCACATTAATGATGTTTTTCTATCAAATGCATAGGTCCTGCATCCATCCTGTCAAACTCGCTGTCTGCAACTGTGGTCAGCAGTGTATCTTGCCTATGCCACTCCTTACTCTGAAGCTGTCATTGAAAGCAGTAGCACAAGCGACTATGGTGGCTCTGTCAGCAGTCCTTGCAACACACCTACCTCCACATTGTTTGAGTCTAATATCAAAGAACTTACCAGCAATGCTGTGGATTCTGTGACTGGTTTTAGGCAGCAATGCTGCTCCTCAGCGTCCAAATCAGATGGAGATATAGTCATCTGCAGTGATTGCCAGAGTAGTCTTCTGGAGAGGAATCAACATCCAGTTAATTTAGATGGTGACTTGAAATCCAAAAGTTGTACAGAGTGTTCAACTTCTAGTTCACACAATAATGTTCTGGTCAAGCCAGATTTTGCAAGAGACCATGTGCAAAATAAGAGCTTGTATCTAAGTGCAGAAGGAGTTTGTGCTGGGAGTATTCTTCCATGTGAGGACAGCATAGGTGAAGTTGAAAGCAGTATGTCAAGCAGTACAGCTACAGTTATTCTAGAGCAAAGTGAAGAGGATTCTTCACTTGCTAATAAAAAGTCTTCTTCAGTTAAAAAACTCATAAATGAGAATTCACTTGAAGAGATACAAGAGAATCTCTGCAATCAGAAAGAAAAGAATCATATTATTCTACCAAATGGTATGGAGAATGCCAAAGAAGACTTAAGAATTGGTAATTCGAGTAGACATCTGTTTTTTTACAAGGAACAAACAGATTGTAATACAGAGAGTGCACAGGATCAGGTTAATAACTCGTCAAGTGACTCTACACTAACGTGCGATGAGCAAGAGGTATCACCCAGTGAAACCACTTTGAAAGCCAGCTCCTCACATTTCTTTACTCGATACTTGGATCTGGATGGTCTCACGTCTGTAGTGGATCCAGTGCAGGAAAGATTGTGGCAGATAGAAATGGTGCATCAAGCAAGGTTGGAGTCACTACAGAGACAGCTGGCATTGGCACAGAGGAGACAGGATGTAACAGGGAATATGGACCCATCAGGGAAAGGCTGTGACCTTGCAGATGAAGTGGTATGTGAAACCTTTATCTTGCTGAAAGCTTTTATTGATAGGTAGATAATTTTGTTTTATTAACGCCAGTATCAGTTTTATACTATGTCATTACAAAGGGTTTATCCCTTTAAGCCCCAATATCAATATTCATTTTCTCCAGTAACTGTTCTCATATGTGACCTCTCACGCGAAAACGTTCCTTAGGAATGAACGCACGGCAAGCGAAGGCACGGCAAGCGAACGGATGAGAAACGGATAGCCAAGCCGTTCAAAACGGATGAAGAAAATTTTTGAACGGATGCAGTCAAACGGATACACAGATGAAGAAAATTTTTGAACGGATGCAGTCAAACAGATACACGGATGAAGAAAATTTTTGAACAGATGCAGTCAAACGGATACACGGATGTAGAAAATTTTTGAACGGATACAGTCAAACGGATACATGCACGGCTGACGCAAATGTTTGCTTTTGCTTCTGTGTTTTCACTGCGTGCGATTTAATGTTATGAAGCAAAGGAAAGACTGTTTTGTTTAGAAATGTCTTGCGTAGCAAAATCAAGGTAAAGATATTCTGAAAGATTTCTTCGCTTATAATTATGCTTTTACTGCGCGAGACTGATAACGAAGGAAGAAAAGACCGCTATTTTAGAACTGTTTTGCAAAGCGAATTAAATCATGGAACAGTTACTCAGCCAGAATTTTTCCTTTTTGACTAGTTTTCTTCAAAGATTATTCTAATCGTTCTTTTTCTTGTCTCTTGCAAGAACAAAACAATGTCTGCCTCCCGTTCTCAACAAAAATTCTACTCATCATCATGATTTCTTCTGCTATTCTTGAGAAGTCTAGAGTACAGTCATTTTGTGGGCCAAGTTGGGCGAGTGCGTTGCACACAGAAAGTTTGCAAACGCGCAGCGCAATACAACGAGTTATTTTTGCTATAACATTTAACACAGAACGGATCAAAATTCAACATTTGTAATTGATAAATGGAGGGTATTTCGTTTCTAAATTAGAAGATGAACAGAGACATGAACAACTAACACGAGTTTGTGTTTACATGAACAGGCTCCGAGAGTCTATTCCCACGGGAGATACCAACCACCGAAAGCGTTTAAAAAGGTCAAACCATGACTACCTTGTTCGCACTTGTTGAATATTAAAACTTAGTCTGAAATAAAACGTATACCGAGAAACGAATGTACTGAAAGCCAAGATGGTTATTCAGCAGAACACGTACCATGACAATTCACTCTAGGTTGGTCAACAAAATCGCTTGTATCAAATGATTTACATTTCTTGACAGGATTGTCGCATGACTCCTGCCCGAGCGAACCGATTGACTTTTTTAATCGATAGCCGTTCAACAGGATGACAATTATTTTTCGAACGAATGACAATTTTTTTTGCACGGATAGCCCAAGCCGTTCGAACAGATTCAAATTTTTTTCGCACGGATAGCCCAAGCCGTTCGAACGGATGACAATTTTTTTCGCACAGATAGCCCAAGCCGTTCGAACGGATTCAAATTTTTTTCGCACGGATAGCCCGAGCCTTTCGAACGAATGCAAATTTTTTTCGCAACGGCTAATGCACGGTATACGAACGGCTATCCGTGCGAAAACGGCAAACCGTAAGGAACGTTTTCGCGTGAGAGGTCACATATAATTTTATTTGTCATGATACTAGTGAGGAGAATTTGTTTCACTATCAATACAACTCTTTTTTGGTGATCATTTTCTTTATACTCGTAGCATGAATGGTTGATAAAAAGTGAATATTGTAATGAGAAGTTGGATGCTGTTCACTAAGAAGAGCACTTTGAAGTTCTTCTGAACAATATGATTATATTTGTGTCTCCTGCTATAAAGTAAAACCAGTATGACACACACTTGGTTAAGATTGGTCCACTGATTAGTTTATGTTTACTCAGACTATGTAAAGAAGGCTCTAATGTCCAAACCAACTTTGTTCCATTTCTCTTGGATGTTAAAGCAATTAATGAAAATTAACTGCTTTATATCCAAGAAAGCTGGCGCAAACCCTCAAAAAAAGTTTGAGGGATTTCCAACCTGAGCCCTCTGCTGTGACTCAAAGCAAAACAGAGACTCTAGAATTCTATCATAGGATTAGGAGGACTTGAGGGAAAGTCCTGCTTATGCGAACACCTGCAGTATTTTCTATTACTTTATTTTAGTTTGAAGGAGCTGTATACACATTTGGACAGTTCTTGTTGAAAAATCACTGGCTAGATTTTAAGTCATCTTTGTAGTATAGTATTTTATTAAAAATGCATTTTAACTGTTGAATGTTATGAATTGGGATTTGTGTTGATATGGGCAATTGGATTTGTGTTGATACTTCCATTCATATTCTAGTGCTCTTTACCAGAATCAAGTGTTAGTGGAGACCAGCCTTCTCTTTCGCTGAGTAGTGCTGATGAGGGGAGCTGGATCCAAGTGGAGGAGAATGATACCAAGGTGACACTGTGGGTCCCAGACCATGCTGCCACCAACTGTGCCAAGTGTGATGCTCAGTTTTGGGTTGCTAACAGGAAACACCATTGCAGGCAAGTTGTTAGATGAGATTTTGTTGAACAACAAGAAAACTTGTCATCTTGGAGTAGTCCATCAGTCTTCCAATTTAAACCAGAACAGCACTGCCACTCATTCTGGTGACATGGTAGTGTAATGGTTAGCATGTAAGGCTTCCAAGTACGAGGTCTGGAATTCAAGCCCTGGTGATGGCACTGTATCGTCTCCTTAGACTAGAAACTTAACTCCACTTTGTCTTTCTTCTCCCAGGTGTATGAATGGGTACGGGCAATACAGTTCTGAAGTTACCATGCATTGGACTAGCGTCCCATTTGGGGAAAGTGGGGCTAACAATACTCCCAGATCCTTCACGAAACTGGGATACACCCCAGCCATGTGGGCTTTCAGGCTCGTGTGTGCCTCAACCCTACTGCCACTCATTACAAGCTTTCCAAAATGTTTTCTCTTTGTGCAGATCTGTTTCATGTAATGTACAAATTAATTGAGAATGAGACAGTTCCAGAAGATTGACTAGCCAGAATTACTTCATGTCTCAAAGTTTGATTGAAGGCCTAAGAGTTTCAACAGTTGTTACCCATACGCAATAATTATTTTTGTATGGCATGAGGTTGAACTAAGGCAGTTTTAACCAATTCGCCTCTGTAACTGCCCGCGCCAAACCGTGACCCTTGTACCGCTTGTGACGTTATCAGTTTTAACGGTCAAGGACAACTTTGACAGGTAACTTGTGCAGCAGGAAAAGATCTTTCAAACCATATCCAAATCAGCCTGATTCAGTCAAGCAGTCCAGAGAAAACATGTAAAAAACCATGTAACCCTAGACCAGAAAATTTGAATGAACATTTTGCTCCACTAACCTCCCAGACCTTGTTCAAAATGATTTCACAATCCTTTGAGATTTTGTGAAAATGTTGGAATGATTTCCACACAGGTCCCTACTTCATTATGCATGCTGAAGCTGTCTTGTCTGGTGTAATGCACGTGCAAATATTTCTTGTGTTCAAAAAACAAAATACCGGTAGTGTAGTTTCAGACTGCATAATGAAGTAGGGACCTGTGCGGAAATCTTACCAAAATGTTTCCCACTGAACCAAAGCTTACTAAGTACCCAGTAAAGTTTCAGTACTTTTTGGGCAAACGGTGAGTAGAAAACTATCTGAATAGCATCAGAAGCCATTTTTCGGCAAAAGTTCCAGGAGCGATTGGGTTAAGGAGGGAACACATTGTATGGCTTTGAAAACTAATAAATATAAACTCAGATGATTATTGTATGACTCAAGGTTTGATTCAGGATGAAAAAGTACAAAAAAGGAACCACATCTATCACTTGTAGTTTGACACAAGGTGAATGGGACTCAGTTTGACAAGTAAATAAGTTAGTTTTAACTCAACAGAATGCTGTGTCAGTTAAATGCTAGAATCACAGTTTGTGTTCCTTGGCCATAATTGAGCATAAACATGAATAGCTGGAAGTTTATAGAGAAGGGAAAAGTTTTAAAGCACAACTGTAGTTAAAATTTTGTTTCTTTTTTTGCCTTAGGAACTGTGGTCTTGTTTTCTGTGGAAGCTGTTCAGAGAACAGATTACCAGTACCAGATGAACAACTCTATGATCCCGTCAGAGTTTGTTATTCATGCTTTGAGAAGCTTGTCACCCTTCAAGGAAGAGAAAATGGAGGATGGCAGAATTCTGAAGCAGCAGGGTCATGAGCCATCAAATCTTTTTGACAAGCCCATTTCTATTTAGACCATGTTTGACTATGATGGCTGTAACAATATTAGTATTATGATGATACAATAGATAGTGATTTATATTTATGTTCAGCAGAGTTTTTCCAATGATATTAATAATTTGTTATCAATTCAAAATTGTGTATATAAAGATATATTTGTGTATAACTGACAAATGATTTTAATTATTGTTTTGTAGGACTTATCTGTGAAATCTATCTGGAATTTGTTATCTGTCCAAAACCTTGGCTTTTTGTTTTACATGTAGCTATTCTCAACTATTGCTTTACCACAGTTTGTTCCAAAAAAAATAAGGATTCAGTTAGGAAAGTATTCATAGAAAAGTACCACCACAATTTACTTGTCCATAGATTAAAAAGGTTTATTAAGATTAATTAATATTAATTGCATCAGTATTAAAGATGTGGATAGACCTGGTTAGGAAATGTTCGAGTCAGTAAAGTGTCCAGTAGTTGAGAAAAAATGTCTACAAAAAAAGTGATGTGCTATGTCAGTAAGATCAAGTACAAGTATTTATTAGAAAAACCCAAGCAGAAGTTGTTTAAAACATTAGGGAAAGCTGGTTAAGTTTACAAGGAAGGCTAATTTACGTTACTAACCTTTTTTCCAATTAATGTTCTGTTTTTCCCTTTTCTCCTGATATCATTACAGTCTTATCTTTGATTTTTCAATGGAAGAGAAAGAAAAATAACTACATTGCATTGAAGTACTGTTCTTAGTGGCTTCCTTTCCAAAGATAAGGGACGGTTAATCTTTTGTGAGGAAGGGGACCTGGTCGGATTTGGGGGGCCACGCGAATAAAACGGCTTTCGAGGGGGGGCATCCCCAAAAAAATATGGAAAGGGGAGTCACCTGAAATATTTTTGTATTACTTTGAAATGGTATAGTGTTCTAACAGGAGCCCATCAATGAAATCGCTGCTTCAAGGGGGGGGGGGGGGCATGTGATAAAATTGACCAGCTGAGGGGGTCACGCAATTTTTCTTCCCGAATCACACCAGTCCCCCCCCCCCCTCCCAAGTAAAAAATGAACGGTTCCTTACTTATTAAAATAAATTTTCCATTGGGTTAGAAGTGGGAAGGAAGGGGTTGGGGTGGGTATTCGGTTAGGCTTACCATGTTTGTATATTATGTTGTCCAACCTAGCTCCCAGAGCTGTTCTTTAAAAAGAACGATGGTGCCATTTTTCTTTCTAAAAAAAGCCCTAGAAACGAGGTTGTATGTTGTCATTTAACCCTTTCACTTACAATAGGGATCAATATTTAATTAGTCACTACCATTCCAATACCCTGTCAGACAAGTAAATAATGAGAATTGAACCAGTTATCAACTCTACCATACAGAATTGACCTAAAACCGAATTCACCTTGCTGACATACAAGTGCAGGTCACTCACAAAGGAAACTTGCTGCGCAGTTCTTGTAAGTGAAAGGGTTGTCCCAACCCCTTCGTATCAGGAAATTCTTGTGACACTGTTGAAAATATTGTCATTCTGAAATCGTAACAGTAGCGTCTCGTAAAAATAACGACGTTGTTTTCTGTAGTTATTGGTTGGACAATAAATTTTGAGGAACACAAGGTGAAATCTATAATTGTTTTGTCAGGGGTGGGGAGGGGCAATTGAAATTAACCTACACTCAACGGATCACAAATCAAGGAATGATGTCGGGACAAACACTGTCAAACCCGAAACACATCTGACTTAAAACATTAACTGAATCTCAATTGCATTATAATTACGTCTCTGTTTTTGCCTGTTCCCTGTTGCGTGGGCGCAACCCGTTTGGACATAGAAGAGGGGAGTCCCCTCTACTAACTATGGTTTGCGGTTTACCTTGGTGTAAAAACCTGAGAAGTCTTCCTTTGTCTTTTCACGATTATTTTTCCAGTCTCTATTGTTTTGTCTCCTTTGTTTTCTTTGTTCTACGTCACTCGTGAACGTACCAGGTTTTTACACCGAGTATGAGCCCCCGTTTAACCCATTCCTCGAACGGCCCAAAGCGACCGTGAAATCCTCAAGACGAGTCAGTGCACCTGCTTGCGAAGCACCTGCGCACAAACAACAATCTGACTGAACGCGGTGCTTTCATTTAAATTCTAAACGCAATTTGAACTTGTAATGAGGTTACCCTAAATATTACTCCTTTAGCTATTTCATTTTACAGCAGTCCTCAACAATTCAAATGCAGCCATTCTAAATTGCATTCTAAATTGCGTAAGGTGAAACATTTTTTTATGAATCCTTGATACTTTTCCATTAGAGTTGAAATCTTCCCATCGAAAAGACATAACTGTGCACCGTTTCCATGGGAATACGAGTGAATTAACCTATTGACAGACGGCTCCCACATCCGAGGGACTGCGAACATTTATGTAAATACATTTAGGTAATGTAAAAGTCACTTTATGTCGAGATCTGTACCAAGCCTTTTTTACTATGTTAAGATTTCGGCAGACTCCTATCTCAGCCTAATCAGTTGGACTTAAATGATTAAAAAGGCAATTTTTATAACATATCTATTCTGCCCATTGACGTTCGATTTTATCAAAACAAACATGATATTTGGCTTACACTTTATAATAGATGCAAATTACAACTCGTTTCACCAAAATTTCAATTAACTTGCCATTCACATTTCAGCAGCTTTCCTGACTCAGGTTTATTTACTGTTCGTATAGATGGGGCTTGTACAGAATTGAAGTACACTTGAATCTGAATGAGATGGAAACAAAACTTCCAAATGGTAAGAACAAATGGTAAGACTGTTTATATATATATATATAGGAGCGAATCACCCCTGATTCGAGGAAAGAATCGAGTAAATGCGGGCTTATTTGAGTAAATGTCTTATTTATGTTTTCAATTTGTGTGTGTTTCAAATTGAATTGAATTTAACGAACCAGGTTTAAGCTTAAAATATAAGGATGACCTACATAGGGATCAAAATATGTGTATATTCAAAAATCCTGCATTGCACAGATGCAATGCATGGTTTAATTTTCCCTGTTACCATACCCCCCCCCCCCCCCGGGCATAACCCCGGGGATTTGCAAGTTTTTCTTTTTTTTTTCATTTTTTTTCGGTCTATTCCCAACCCCCGGGCAGGCCTAAAGAGACAGTTCCCCACCCCGGAACAACGATCGCTGAATGTTTTTTTTTCCACAACCTTCAAATATCTCCTGGGAAGCTTGAAACGAAGAATTCATTTTCGAGGAATAATTTATTCAAAGAGGAATTATTTTCAATTCGTCCCACCCCCCTACCCCTGGGATAGACCTGCCTTAGACAATTCCCCACCCCCGGGCCCCAAAGGCTGGACTTCTCCCGGTATCGCCCACAGGGTAACAGGGAAATTTGAACCATGCATAAGCCATATATAAGTGAAGAAAACAACCAGGTTGTACGAACAATAAGTTCGATAACAAAGTTCTTTGAGTCGAATGCAAGGCCTTCAGAAACCAGGAGCCCAGCAGAAACTCATTCTTCTGAGTACTGCTTGGCGACAAAAGTATTGATAAGATGTATTGGAGTTAAGCTACTTTGTATAAGCCGGCTTCGCAACTTGTCAAGAAAAGCTGAAAGATTCTTTCGGACTGAATGGAGAAATCCTTATTGACAACATTGTAGAACAAATTTGGCTACGTGTGAATTATTTAGATAACTGAAGCTCTTATTTTTCGTCTACTAGGGGTTAAATGCTTGGTGTTTGACGAATACTGAAGATCACGAATCAGCTGAAAAATTTTGTTTGGACTGATTTTGGATTTCTGGCTTCTACAAATTGACATTCAGGAACTCAGGCAGCAATGGTCGATGTTTTCAAATCGTCGTTTCGTGGACTTTCTTTTTCAGTTCCATTTTATTTATCTCGATATTAAATCATCCGATGACCAAGTTAATAAACAATTTCATTTTCAAGCAAATCAGACAGAACTGGACGATACGTACTGAAACGAATCCTCTTCCTATTTTTATGCTCTCCGCATGATCGGCTAGTCCGAATTTACAAGACGCTCCCTTCTGAAAAGGACAGAATACTCTAAACTGATCTTTGGAAATTGTACGATTTAAATTAATGTTCTTGTTTTACTATAGGACGTACAGCACATTCAGACGTAGAGCAACCACGACGAAGAAAACGCAGCAGTTCAAACCCTACAGGTAACAAACTGAGTACAAACAATCGCTGATCTCCTTGATTCCAAATCTAAATTAAAAAGAATGTGATAAATGTCCAGCTATCTTGACCAAAGAAGCTTGGTCAATGAAAGATTCATTTTATGATCATCTTCCTTTGTTTTGTTTCGCGGGACAAAACGGGTAATCCCGAACGGGTAAGATAAGTCCATCTTGCCCGCTGGGTAGCCAATCACAACTTAGGATTAGCTTCAGCTTTCCCTCGCGTGGACCAAGAGAAAAATGAGGTAAGAGAACGCACCTTCCATACTGGGTTGTCTTACTATGATAAGGGGACAGAATCTATTTTTAGATCCGAAAACTTTTTTAACTGACCAATGGCTGATGTCCTTCTCATTACGTGGTTGTAATTTCAATGCGCCATGTGGAAACCGCGCAACCATGGAACGAGATACAAATAGATTCCGCGCTAAAAATAGATTATGTCCCCTTATCATATCAGAAGGGCCGGGTTATGTTTTCTTTCCTCATTTTCTCTTGCGGACTATAAGGAGAAAACACCAGTTGATTATTTTGTAGCTGGCGTAGACAGGAGACGACGGAGCAGTACCGCAGCCAGTGTACACGAGGCAGGTGAGGACAAAAAGTACATTGAGGCATGTAGTGACACTAGTTACTTGCTTCAGCCATAGAGCTGCTATAGATACAAATACATTAGTCCGTGAAGGATGCTGCCACCCAGTTTATCTGGATTCCACAATATTGCCAAAGAAACATACAACGTTACCGGGTTAACTAAATATAGATTTAGGAGACAAGTAGAAGTGGAAACGTGATGCTATCTGCGAGAAAGGTTCCTTTACCACATTGGAACAACCGCACAAATTCAGGAGCCTATGGGACGCTGACAAATTATACAAAACGTTTGTAGTGCATCTGAAAATAATGTATAGTGTATAATGCATAGTGTATAATGTATAGTGTCTAATGTATATTGTACAATATATAGTGTATAATATATAGTGTATAATGTATAGTGTATAATGTGAGTACCAACGAAAGCGAGTTGAGCGTTAAACGTTTATAAGAAGGAATTAGGCATGTCAACATTTATGATCTTTCAGCCAAACAATTGCAGACATTTCAATCTTCCTTATGTTTAGTTTTCCGATCTATTTATAGAAAAATATTGTAATACATCATACATATCGGATATTGTAGGGGACGTAGACTCCGGTGTTTGGTCTGTAAATACACTCTATAAGGGCTACTGGTTTTCCAGTGCTTACTGTTGCGTGCTACCCTCAATAAATAAAGGTTATTACAATATTATTATTATTATTATTATTATTATTATTATTATTATGTCCATTCCTTGTAGACTCAGGCTAAACTAGGATGTTCGGCCTGGTATATAGTCCTTTGGAGCGGGTTACAACAAGTCACCACAGGTCCCAGGACTCTCTTTTCCTTCTTTTTTACAGAGTCAGTACTTTCCTTAGTATCTTTGCTGTGCCCAACAATGCTGTTTTCTGGATAACTTCCAGCCTCACGTTCACGCCGATTCGCTTCATGTACTCCTTAAACTTGACTGATACGGCTCCAAGAGCCCCAACGACAACAGGCACTACGATAACTTTTCACATGCACCAGACTTTTGCAATTTCATCTTTCAATAGTTGGTATTTCTCTACCTTCTCGAGTTCCTTCTCTTTCACCCTGTCATCACCTGGGATGGCAACATCAATCACAACAACCTCTCTCTCCTTCTTATCAATAAAGACAATGTCTGGTCTTCTAGCCTCGATTTTCCGATCACACTGGATTGTGAAGTCCCACAGTATTTTGAAATTTTCACTCTCCACCACTCCCTCCGATTTCTGTTCATACCAGCAATTAGCTCTTTCCAATCCACATTTACCACAAAGTTGCCAGTGAATATACCGTGCCACGTTATCATGCCTGCCTTTATATTCTGTCTGCGCCAACTTACTGCATTCACTCACCACATGGGCCACCGTTTCTCCCTTACTACCGCACATTCTACACAAAGGGGATTCTGCTGTGTGATCAATATGAAATCTCGTATAATTTGTTCTCAAAGATTGTTCCTGAGCGCTGCATATCAGGGCCTCAGTACATCCTTTCAAATCTCCTTTAGCAATCCACTGCCAAGTTCTATCCCAATCAATACCTTCCTTTTCTCTCACATACTGCCCATGCATTCTTTTCCGCTTCCATTCATTCTCCATCTCCTTTACTTCATTATTATTATTATTATTATTATTATTATTATTATTACTATTATAACACCTCACAAAGAAGCTTCTGATGTCAACATTTAACAGGGTCAAAATTAATCTTTTGATTTACTTTGCTAGTATCTTCTGGGAGGCGGCTTTCATCCAGTAGTAGAACACAAGATGACGAAGCGATGCAAGGAAGGCGACGCTCGGAAGGTATGCCGAGAAGTCCTGCTTGAACTGTTATAGTAACTAATTATGTGAAAAATGTCGCTCAAAGAATCAATAGTGTACTCACTGAATTTCAAGAGCTTCATCTAATAATACCCCGTTCACACCAGAGCTTAAACATGTTTAGATGCTGTTTAGTTAAACACGCCTTTAAAATTGTTTCCTTTATAAAACCTGCTTGCTGACGTTGTCGACTTCAAATTTAGCACAAAGAGAAAGAACATGATAAAGTTTATTTGAATCCTTTGTAAAAGCTCTTGTTCCAGTGTTCGGTTACCAATTTTTACGTTTTAAAACCTAGTTTAACTAAACGTGTTTCGTAGGTGTGAATGGGGCCTTAAGATTTGAGGCCCTGTTAGGGGTAAATTCCGACAAGCGACATGGCCTTGAATCGGCGACACGAAGGAGCTGAAATGACGACGAACGACGAGCCGTACACGCAAAATTACGACAGCGACCTGCGAACCTTCCGAAATTGCGACGTGAAAAGGTTTGAAACTCAAACGGGCGACATAAAGAACCTCCCTAACAGGGCCTCAGATTTAAGGCACTCTCACGAATTGGACGCGCGTAGAAGGGGGCGTGGGAGTGTGATCCTCGCTTCCGCCACAAGTCAACATGGTTTGTTGTTGTTCGTTCGCTTTTCCATATAACGCGCCTTTTGCACCAACGCTATCGCATCGGGTAGCACATAAAATCCTGTCCCTCGTGTAGACGATGTCCCAGTTTCACCTTCTTGCCTTATACATATCATTGCTTTTCCTTTTACTCGAACGCCGCTCGCACGTGTAGGAAGGAGGGCTGCGCAACGCCAAACCCGAAGGTCCCGAAGCACATTTGTTATCTGGGTCATTTTCTAAAGAGCGTGGAGAAAAAACGGGGGAGCGGACATGGGAATGAGAGAAAGACGTACAAATTTAAATACAGTCGTAAATTTTGAGGATAATTATGCAACAAAAGAAAATACTTGAAAGAGAATACACGAGTTTTTGTTGCAGGAGTTCATACCGGCTTTCAATTACTTCTAGACCTTCCATGATAAATTGTCTTTTATGTTATGTCTATGTAAAAGAGCCCTATTTTATTAAAACAAAACAATGGAGGCCTATCACCCGGTAGCGAAATCAAGCTGTCTTAGACTTATTTCCGCTCACGACAAAGATTTTAAACATTTGAGTCGACGTTTTTAGCAAAACAAACAGTGCATTAGCACATAAATTGTTTATCTCCAATTGGCTGTTTTTTTTGAGTGTGATAAATAGATGTGAAGCAAATAAAGAGAGCAAATTCTAGTTCAAAGGCTATACAGAACCGAAGCAATCTATAGCTAAATCAAATATACTTTCACTTGCATATTTAATCAGCCTCTGTCATCTTCATCACATCAAATAACATGTCGGCAACAGATGTTTCAAGCACCGGACTGAAATCGAAAAATCTAGGAAAGCCAGGAACCCGAGGGAAACATCATACTTCGGTGGGATCAGAAGGAAGAAATTCTAACATCAGACAAGGGAAAAATCACTGTAGGTTACCATCAAAATCCTATTATTTTATGGCACTTTTTGTCGGTGGAATTATTTTTCATAGCAGGTTCTCTATATATATAGACAACCGTCATATAGGTGGCTTGGCTTAAAACATTAGTCTGCAGATACCATAAATCATAGCTTTTTGAATTCCTTTCCTCTGTCACATATAGACAACCGTCATATAGGTGGCTTGGCTTAAAACATTAGTCTGCAGATACCATAAATCATAGCTTTTCGAATTCCTTTCCTCTGTCACATATAGACAACCGTCATATAGGTGGCTTGGCTTAAAACATTAGTCTGCAGATACCATAAATCATAGCTTTTTGAATTCCTTTCCTCTCGGTCACAAGAGACATGTTTTAATTCCACAGGAGGTCTGCAAGTTACTTATCCACTTCTTTTTCTGCGTCTAACATGAATATATTTTAGACACTAGTCTATTGGATAAATCAAAGCTGAATACAATTAGTTCTTTCTTAAAGGAAATACACGATCGGTCATAATAACATCAGTTAAAAAACGGAAAAATATATGAAGCCGGGATTATGTATTTATCACGTTTCTCAGAAAAAAGGCTTCCAGTTCCTTAAAAATTTGCTGGAAGGTCGGTCAGGAGAAAGTTGGCTACGTTTTACTATTTGATCAGCCTGAACACCTGATAGCACAACTTTTTAAACCAAAAAAGAACAAATCTATCCAAGAGAGATTAATAGTTTGTTTTTTAAACATTCACAGCAGGTACGATTATCTATAAATTTGCATAATTCCTGACTTCGCGGCAGGTTTGTTTTGCCTGGCGAATTTGCAAGGCGTTTAAGTTCAATGTGATATGATACATGTTGGAGCAAAGATAATATATAATATACCTGATTCACGCTCCCTCAAGATTGTGTGTTGCCCTGACAACGAAGAGTTTTCTCCAAACTTTATTGATTTTTGTGGTAAATACACATTGCGGCTTTGAGCACGTCACGTTTTGGACAATTCAGCTGACAGTTTTTCGTCATGAAATTGAAAGTATCGAAGGGAGGAATACCAATGGCGTTGTTTTAAGCTTATGTAAATCGCTTACAAATGAGTGAATTATGCACAGCCATTAACTCCTGGCTTCAATATGTTCAATCCTTGAGCTTGGAAATAGAAGACAATTCATTACAGCGTTTTTGAACAGTTCTGTACTGTGGTACTGTTTCACTACACAGCGTGGTTCCAAATTTTTCACTGCGGATCAAACCGCACAGTGCGACTATTCTTTGTATATTATAAAGCTACTGAACAGTACTGTACTGTGGTACTGTTTGTTTTACTATACAGTGTGGTTCTAACTTTTTCATCTGTGGATCAAACCATGCAGTGTCACCATTCTTTGTAAAGCTACTGAACAGTACTGTAGTGTGGTAGTTTTTTTACTGTGCAAAGTGGTTCTTACTATTTCACCCGTGGAACACACCATGCAGTGTGACCATTCTTTGGATAACTACTGCATCATACTGAACAGTGGTTCTGTTTGTTGTTCTATATATCTGGTTCTAACTTTTTCATCTGTGGATCAAACCATGCTGTGACCTCGTGCTCTCGCGTGTGTCGCTTTCGTACATGTTGCTAAAACGTTAACCGGGAAGCGATTATTTATGTCACACAAACAGCTCACAGAAATATACAAGAGCCTGCGTAATTCGCCTTCCCTTTAATTGGTAAATTGGAGCAGGCGTAAAGCTTCAAGCGGTTCATCCTTACACTAATTATAACTGAATACTGTTTAGCTCCAATAAGTCCGGATGGGGGGAATTGCATATGCATATGAGAGGGGCGGGGATGCTCGTCGTCTCGCTTAGGGGTGCAAATTTCGGATTTTGGTATCACTTAGGGTGTTCTGGGCAAAACGCCATTATATTTAGCCGTGAAGGTCTCGTTTAGGATTGCACGCGAAGAGATATAAAAATATATATATAATATGTATATTTGTAATTCGTTTTATTTACTCAATTCATATAATCAAAGTTTTCTGACATTAATATCTAAAGAAGACTTTAACATGGTCTCTTTTAGAGGTCAAAAAAGCTTGGGCCACGACAAGATCGGTCTCTTTTAGGGGTTTAATTTAAAATTTCCGACGAGCGTCCCCGCCCCTTTCATATGCTAGTTCCCCCCCCCCCCGGGCCAATTAGTCGCGTAGAACTCTGCAAACGGGTCAGTTTCTTATTTACCACTGACTTCTTTGAGTATTTTGTATTGTGTCAGTAAAATATTATGCATTATGTCTTAAATTAGTTTTTAAAAATATATAACCTCAGCTTGGGTTTAAGCCACTCGAACGAAATGTTCAAATTAAACACTCCAGTCGCCATCATCCAAGCAACACCCTCGTCAAAATTAAAAGGAAAAATCAACAGGAAGCTGAAGGTATTTCACATTTTTTTGCACTGATGTAGTCATTTAGAGTTTAAGGTTTGTTTTTTCATCAACAATTATATTCCTCTGTCGTAACTTGGCGTCCTGCCCAGCTAATAAAATTCAGATATGTTCAAACAATCTAAAGCAAGTTATCAACGAACTGTCACTGCAAAAAGCGGGTATTTTTGACGATTGTTCATTCAACTTTTGACATAAATGTTATGGTTTTCCTTTTGCGCAGACATTTTCAATTTGGGTGTTGTTGTACATGCTTAAAACACATCCGCTAAAACGGGAACCGTGTTCATGAAAAAATCTTGACACAAGAACTGACCAGCTTTTGAAGAATAATGTCTAGGAATCTGTTGTATGTTTATTCTTTCATTTAAAATATCAAAACTGACGGTTTCCTTGTGAAGTTAGCATTTCGCTCTCGACCTCCACTGAGGTAGTCGCATGCAAAACGTACAGTTCTTCTGTGTTTGAAGTCTTACAAAAGCATCACCGAAAAAAAAGGGCGCCGACAAGCAAGCTCTTTGCTTAGGAGCATGTTAATTTTTTTTTCATAAATCTTTCAAAGCCATTTCAGTTTCTGTACCATTCATAGCATGCAGGAGGGCCGGGGGGGGGGGGGGGGGGCACTTTAAATTTTGCATATTTTTTTATGATTTGTCTCTCTCTATAGTGAGCAATAACTGCACTACTATACAACTATACACTTACTAATGACGAAGTATACACTATACAATATCATAATAACTACACCACTTACAGGTAAAACTTTCTTTCAATAATATAAATTTGAGGTATCCTCCCAAGCGGGAATATCGCATGAAAAAAATCAAAAAGTGTATAACTGGGTTGTAAAATGCCAACAGCAGTTACATCTCCATTATTTTTTGCGTTAGTACAGTATGATTTTTGAAGTTGGTTGTAAGAACTTTCATTTTCACAAATTGGTTTAAGTCTAAGTGTATCACGTGCACCATAAATGGTGAAGGAGAACGGAAAACGAAACAACGCAACAGTAGGTTTTTTTAATCTTGCTATGTTCGCATTATTCACACTAAAACTCCAGTAATAATCAACAGTAGGGGAACAATATAATGTATTATTCAGCCGCTTTTCTCAGTTACAGTTAATTCAAAACTATGGAAAATGTGTTTTATTATGGACGAAAAGAGTTTCGAAAAAGTGTTTTCTAGATTTTGATTAAGAGTGCATGACCACCAAAAGCTATGAGATCTTGAGGCTTGATTAAACATATTTATCTTCATTTCTAATACGGATTTTACATTACTAAAACACTATACATGATTTATCCAGCACAGAGAAAATGTAAGATACCTTTGGAAGCTGATCCAGCCTATTACAAATTTACGTCTTCATCAAAATACTCAGTCGGGAAAATTTCTTCTGGAATTTAGACGACTAAAGGGTAACAACTTCGATCACTGTCGTGATTATTTTTTCGATGTGTTCGATTCTTCTTGATAAAGCGAAACCCTAACGAGTTCTATTAGACCTTTGTTAATATGCGCCAGTGCGCGTTCTTCTCATAAAATATTTAATACATCATATTTCAATACATGCGTATTGTGTATAGCGTCTCGTCATTACTTTAAAGAAGTTAGATCTCAATAACGGTTTATAATTCTCGTCACCTGCGCCATTATTGATTGAGTTTACTGGAAAACCGTATATCTGACATGTCCGAAGCACGAAAGATCAATTCAACTGACTCTGTCTCCTCTGTGACCTTAGCAAATCAACGGCGGAAAAAAAAAGGTGAAAACATTAGCGAAGTCATAGCAACGGAAATGGTATAAACTTTCATGTAAATCATGCCGACTTTTTAAAACAATTGACAGTTCCCTTTTGGGGTAGCAATAATTTGTGCGTTGTTTAACTGAAAAGACGTAAAGGTGAAGTTAACTAGCGGTTTTGAATAAGTGTTAAGAGCGGTAAAATCATCAGTTGACTTTGGCGGCATGACATACGCACTGAAACTTAGCTTATTTGACTATACAGCAGTTGGGCTATAGTTGCCCACATAGACAGGTATACTTAATCCTGTAAATGAAAGACCTATAAAAACCGATTTAATAGTAGTGCGCGATAATTTGCCGTATTTTACCATTGGCATGATACCAATTCACACCTAAACATTGTGAAGGTAACCTGCCAATACAGAACCGTTTCTTACAGAACATTATTTACTGCCTCGGAGCTTTTTCTTTGGTTTAATAATTCTGGGTGATGGGCAAAACACTGACCCCAGTCCATGCTTCCCCAATGGACTATCCAATGGACTACCTTAATTATTTGTTCCAATATAATTATTCAAAACGGCCTTTAGCCGCCATTTTGAATAATTATACTGGAACAAATAATTAAGGTATTCCACTGGGTAGTCCATTGGGGTAGTCCATGGACGGGGGGTCAGTATTTTGTCCATCGCTTATAATTATGTCTTTGGCAATCATAAAACTCGAAATCATACAGTTTTGATGTCGCCAATAAATCGTACTCGCGATAGCCTGCGCTGACGCCGTTCAACATGAAAAGCCTTCAAACAATGTGCCAGGCGACTCATCCCCAATCTCCTCACAACATTGTTTCTCCTCTGCAGATCGACGAAGGAAAGAAACTGTTTACCTGGGCATGTTTAAAGCAAAAATTCTCGTCCTTGGGCCTTGTGAGGTAATATTCCTTCTTCTTCAGTACTCAACTTCTTGCAAAAACCCCTAGAGATTTTTTTGTGGTACCTTGTGGATTTTGGGCGCTGAAAACAACAGCCTTGAACTTGACTATAATTTCCACATAACATAATTTTTGATCGTTTTCCTACAGAGTGGAAAAACGGTAATTTCTAATTTTCTTTCTGATGCTACTGAAACTTCAGGAGGTGATTATCATGCTACACAAGGTGTAAGGTGAGAAACAGAGTAATTTATAGTAATGTTTTTAAAATGAACACTGGCAAATGTATATCGTTACGTTTGGCTGTCTTTGTAGTTTGTTTACCTGGTAACATGCTCTCATTAGCATATATATAAATATATATATGGGTTATTGACCAAGCGTGAGGTCAAGATGGCTGGATATTGGCTAAGTTCTTTTTTTGCGTGTTTATGGACCGAGACGAAGTCGAGGTCCATAAATACGCAAAAAAAGAACGAGGTCAATATCCAGCCATCTTGACCGAACAAGCTTGGTCAATAAAGGATTTATTGGATGAATTTTCCTTGCGGGACAAAGCCCTTATCCCGAGCGGGCAACCTAGCTCCATCTTGCCCGCTCGGGTAGCCAATCACAGCGCGAGATTCGATTCATCTTGCCCGCTCACGGAGCTAGTCATATAATAAATATATATATTTATTTAGTCCTTCGTCCTTCAGTTCTTTATTTTCCTAATAAGTATTGTTTGCAAATTCGACATGCCCACAGCTAGCTGACTCTAATCTAGGTTGGTCATGTCTTAACTAAAGAGAGTAGGTAGACAAGTTTACAGGAATCAGGAAGAAATGTACAAGTGTATAAATTATAAAATTAAGTTACGAGTTAATTAGTACCATATTTGGAGAAAGCGCAATTAGATATCTTATTTTTACAAAATACATAACCCTTTCACTCCCAAGGGGTCTCCATTTGATGAGTAAAATCGTCTGGCGTTAGACAGAGTAAAATCTATAAAGTCTCTCTTGGGTTTAAAATGGTTAAGGGAGATAGTTTTTTAATAGATCTAGATCTGAAATAATACAATTAAGAGTATTCTTATTATTCTGAAAATAAATTAAAATTTTAGGAAAACTTGACCTTTTGAATGATGTTTTGTATATCAAGACAAGAGTCTTCCGAAGAAGAATGTTGCAAAGTACTTTTTTAATTTTTCTGTTTAAGTCATATTTTGAAAGATTTGTTAATGTAAGAGGTATTTCTTTCCAAATTGTTGTTCCAATTCTAGAAAATGAGTTTAGTTGAATAGAGAGTCTAGAGCTTTGTGTCTAAAAGTTGTTTGAAGAAGAGGATCGGGTATTATAGGAGTGAATATTTGAAATCTCTTGAAACAGGTCTCAAATATTTCTAGGTGCATTTCTGTGTCTAATGTCAAACATCAAGTTTTATCTATTTCTCAACAGGATTTTAGAGTTTGAATGCAATGGTATAGAAATTTCTCCTGGCAAAACGGCAAACTGTGAAGTGGAGTTATGGGACTGTAGTGGAAACCACAAGTAAGACGTGAATTTTTACTTTTTCATTTAATTTACATTTTTTTGCTTTTGTATCAATTCATGCTGATTCCTTTTCAACAGCTTGTTTGGCTAGATTTACCTATCACCCCATGATTCATTATATGTGCTGAAACATATTCCTTTGCAAAAGAAAAGTAGACTTATACAGGAGTACTTTATACCTGACACTGTCAAATTGCACTTTAACAGCTGAAGGACAAATTGTCAGTTTTTTCAAATGGGCCCACAAAAATTAAAACTTGATGTTATGAAGAATCATATAACAGGGTATCAAATTTCAAGTAGTTAATTTTTATGAGAGCTGTGGATTAATTTGGTACCCGGGACATTTCTGTGCTAGATTTTCCACTTGTTGGCCAGCATTTCAAAAGGATACAAATGGAGTAGTCATCGTATACAATCCTGATCAGCCAAACCATGACAAGGAATTAGAAACGTGGTAAGATATCATTGTTTGAGTACCTACTTTTGGTAATGATTGTAACCTCAAAAGTTACAATAATTATTCATGACTAATTTTAACTTTTCAAGGCAAGTTCATTAATTTAATCAGCAAAGAATCATATTATATCTGTTGTTTACTAAATTTTGGATTATCCTGCTGATATACTGGTGAAAAATAGATATATACATTATATTGATGAGTATACATCAATGATGTATATTATATGTATAGTATATTGGATATCAGTATATACCAACTCAGCAACCTTGGCATTTTGAGCAATCTGATTGGCTCTCCACCTCGGTATGCTCAACACTATCCACCTCCTAGGAGGTGAATAATACAAGGGCTTCTGGGTAATCCTTGTGCCAGTGAGTTTTTGTTTGGACAAGAAACAAAATGGCATCCAAACTACCGAAATGTGGCAGCTGTCGATTCTCGCTTTACAGCTTTCTCAAAGAGGTTTTACTGGGAAAATTGCACAAAACACTACCACAATGAAGCATTGACCAGGGAAGAACCCACTAATAGTGCCAATGAGCAACACAATGAAACTGCAAGTGCAAAATGAATTCTGGTAAGACTCTGTCATACTAATTACGCTGCAACAATTGAATTTTTTTCACTGGTTGCGTTATCCTTGGTGTCATCGTTGTGTTTGCTTAAGCTCCCTACTGAGGTTGCTTCATTGGTATATACTAAAGCAATTATTTTCCTTGGTGGATAGTGGCTTTAGGAATATTTTCCTCAATAAGTGTGAAATGATATGCACATTCACATTGAAATGCATGCATTAGTATGCACTGAATGGCTTGCATTTTATTTTTTAACTCAACTAATTAACCACTTTACTGTTCTATGTAGCATTCCAGGACGCAAATGTCAGTTGTTACTGTTGCGTTTATGACTTCCCTTGTGAGTTATGGATTCCAGTGACAAAACTAGTACAAAATTGGCTACCTTGGATGTATTTCCTGTGCTTGTTGTATGTGAAACAAGTTTCATTGGTGTTTTATTGGAGAAAATTTATCAGTTGGCAACAACCAGCTTACTTACTTTAGTTTTGGCCTTAAGTATACAAGTCACTGTCCAACACTTGACAATTCAGTTAAAACCTCTCTAATACGGACACTGAAGGGACAGAGCAAGGTGTCCGTATTAGAGAGGTCACTATGATTAAATCACTTTTAAGACCCCACTGAAACAGTCTGAATTTCGCCTCTCATTTCTAATTGTCAATCGGTTACAGTTGTATAGAACAGCACTGCATACAGAACATGTATTGAATTGGCTATTGCCACAGTATTTTCAATATCCTGTATTTACAGTGATAAGCATAAGTTCTGAAAACAAACATTTTGACATGTTTTGGTATTTGTATCGCTGACTGATAAAGTGTCAGTGTTGTGTAACTGCCAACAGGAAATGGTGCATACCACAAATTATCAACACCTTGTCCCAGAGTGTTCATAATAAAAAGGTTGAGTTTGTATGAATTTTCTACCAAGGGCCAAGATTTTGTGTCCCTTGTCCATATTAGAGAGGATCTGTATTATAGAGGTTTTTTATTAAAGAAAATGTATGAGAATTTTGTAGGTACATAGGAAACTGTCTGTAATGGAGAGGTGTCCGTATAAATATATTAGAGAGGTGTCTGTACTGAGATTGACTGTAGTTATAAAATTTACCAGTAAGTTACTCAAGTAATTTTGTGTTAAAAGGTACACACAGTTTGTTCAGGGCCAAGGTCTGAAAGACTCTCAGTGTTTGGTGTTTGCCCATCATCGACCAGCAGCAACAGATGTGATAAGAACTCAACCACGTAAGTTTACCTTGTCTTCAGCTTAACTAACTGACTGGGTATAAGATAGACATGTAATCTAAGTGGTGACTCAGGGGCAGTCTCTGATTTTAGGGGAGGAAATATACTTTCAGAAGTTTCTTGCTACACACTCTGGGGGTGGGGGTAGGTGGCGTTGACCGCCCCCTTTACTTATTCAGCTTTCCCTCTGTTTCATCGACAGCATCTTCTTTATCTAAAGTAACATGCATTCAAACTAACCTGGATGATGAACCAGAAACAGTCAGAGATGAATTTAACAATTTTCTAGCCAAAGTTATCAGTAACTGGACTGACAAGAGGGATCAAGAGGAGTTGAGTATTATGAACACATGAAATCCTCTGCATCTGTTCTACCAAGAAGGACACTTCTTAGCAAACATGTTGATAGAACCTTTCAAAGTCAAAGAGTTACCACACCGCTATTGAAACCTCTCATTTCATTAAGCCTATAGGGTCTGAGTTTTTAAGCATTCAACCTTTCATTCCTAGAGTCAGAACTTGAATCAAACAATTTGGTGCTTTCTTTTATACTCTCTCGCTCTTGAAATCAAACCCTGAGTCGTGCGAAATATCTGCAAAGCAACACTTTGTCATAATCTGATTCATACAGTAAACCTCTTGCTACCAAATTCAAACACATAGTGCTGCCTTTCAACATTTTTATATTCCAAGCTTTCTCAAGAGATTACTACGTTTTCTTTGGACGGTTAATGGATTAATTGGATTAATGGTTTAATTTGGACGGTTAAGTGGACGGCCCAAGTCCAGCCATTGTAAATAGGAGCAGTATTTATTGATAATCAATTATTTTTATCCGTGGTGCTGCGTATTTTTTTAATCGAGTTTTCATCTGCGGTCCGTGTGCTGTAGGGAGAGCTACAAATGCTACGAAGGAGACTAAAACTAGCCTGACTAGCCTAGCTCTTTAAGAAACATGTCATATCCTTCACCTAATTTTTTTTGTGATAGGAAACACAGTTATTTCTCCAGGTGCTTAAGAATTTAGTCTGTTTTGTTTTATTTCACATCGCACACTGGTATTTTGAGGGTTTTCTTCCTGCTATAACGAGTGATCAATGATAATGATAATGAATTTATATAGCGCACTTTTTCATATGAATCTGTTCAAAGGCGCTTTACACTTCTAATGGACGTCAGCATGTAAAGGCGCCTCTGGGCGGCCCTGTCATTCCATATATGATCTCCGTGGAGGAAACGTTGCTAGACTCGGACAGAAAAAATCCTTTTGCCAATTCCTGGTACATTCCGAAGCATTACAACACAATTCATTGGCTTCACCAAAGATTTTGACATCGAAGATTGAACTGTGAAGGTGAAGAAGAACCAGAAAGGCATACAAAACCAGTCAGTGTAAAACACAGACTGCAGAGTGCGGACTACAGACCAGAGGACCCGGTTGTTCGAAGGCCGATTAGCGCTAATCCAGGGTTAAATTTTAACCCGAGTTTCTTTTCCTCCTTTTAAAAATCATTTTATCCGATAACTTTCTCTATTTTTTTTTCAGAGCATAAAATCATCAAATTGTATTCAAAAAGAATTGTACTGAATGTGCTTTTTAAGCTTTCATATCTGCATTTAAATTTCGCACTAACCCTGGGTTACCTTAACCGTGCTTCGAACAACCGGCCGCAGGGGTAAAATGCAGACTGAGGGTAAAATGCAGACTGCAGACCAGGGGTAAAATGCAGACTGAGGGTAAATAAAATGCCGACTATAGACTGCAGACCCGGGTTCAACCCTTGTCGGGACATATAGAAGAACCCTGGATCTTACCCTATTGATCCTAGTAAAACCATACATGCTCCTTATTGTCAAGCCAATTTTGCAGTGTTTGGGTCCATTGCAGTTAGGCAGTGTTTAAGTATGCCACTTTGTGCTCTTGTATATACGTTTTTAACCATTAGCGCTACTTCCAAGCTGACTCCCATCTTTTCAGAGTTCAGACTGTGACTTCGGAAGGTAATTCTGTTAGCAATAAATACAATAGAACGTTTGCACATAACGTCACGGCAGCCAAGTTGGTGTTCCCAAACAAAGAAAAGGCGGCCTTGTTGGTGTCCCAAACTGATCCTCCAGAAATAAATTCTATTCTTATGCAAAAATATTCTTTTGTTTCCGTTCAAAACAGAGCCGCTGATCACGTGAGTGAAAAGGCTCTATTGGCTTTATAAAGTTTTGATAAAGTAGTGTACCACAGTTCATTTCCAATATTCATAATATTAACAAGTCTGTTGGGGAACTTAGGCCCGGTTCAAACGTCGCATTTCAAATGCATGTGAAATGCCATGTTTGAATCAGATGAAAAAAAAAAAAATTAACTCGACCGAAATCTTTACCGTGGTATGCCACAGGCATCCCATGGAAATGAGCCAATCACAAGGCTGAAATGCAATAATCGACTGAGGTTGCAAGCTGTTATCTGTGTCGCCGAAATTGCTTCAGTCTCAAGACAGCGTAATTCTACTTTTCCATGGGTGAATTAAACCATTAGAAAACACCGAATGAGTTTAAAAAGTTGTGAGGGCACCTACTGAACGAGGACTGTAATAAGTTTTCTTCAGGTTTAGCCCGGGTGTAAGGCGAAACATTGATATATCACTGAATTAAATAGATTTTGGAAAGGACGGGAAACTGGCTTTGGCTACCTGAAGTCATCAGGGCTCCAGTTACCCGAATTACTTCATCCTAAAATTACTTTCGTTTTTTGGAAACAATTGGTGATTGGCATTGGATAAACCTGGCATTTATCAATAGATAGCAATACAGTTTTCGCGTGAGAAGATGCACGCAAGCACGGATTTGCATAAATTTTGAAAACGGCAAGCTTCAGTTCTCCAGTAAAAAAAAGAAGTTTTGCTTGCGTCATCTGGATCACTCACTAGGAGGGTTTAGTTGTTGGTAGTCTAACTCACTTAGGGACTATTCGCTATTTATGGCTAGTGGGGCATGTTTAGAGTGGGGGAGGGGGGTAAAAATTTCAAAAGGAAGGGAAATGGGGGTGTTTTTTTAGATACAGTAGAATCGAGGGGGTAAACTTTTAGAATCCGTTTCTTCAATCCTTTTGTTGCCGTTTTGCAGATATATTAAATTGAGCTTTGTTTTGGGCCAGTGGCAAAACTGGGGGGAAGAGTAATTTTTGGATACACGCACTTTCGGGGAGGAGTACATTTTTAATCTGCCTTAGTTGGTTAAAAGATCACCGACCCCCGACCCCCTCTAGCCATAAATAACGAACAGTCCCTTGGAAAAAGACTTCGCTTTACACAAAGTTTATACAGCCAAACACATCTAAATTTTGCTACATGTCTGTTGGCATTTTGATAAGATCATGCGGATATTGAACCGCGTCTGTTTCAGTCATCTGATACTTGGTGCCAGCAGTTTACTCTTGTTTGCATTCATAGGCTAATTACTCTCAAACAAGTCATTTTCTGTAGACATAATTTCTGACCTTTCCTTTTTCCTTGTTGCCACTGCGAAATTGATAACGCTCTCTCTGGTCTGAATCTCTTTGTCTGCCGTCAGCCCGCGTTCCATGGGTGAATTCATAGGCCATGCCTTACCAGGAGTAATCTTTCTGTTAGTCTCAATGTGGTGGTTCATCGGTGAGCTGCTAAGAACAAAACGTCGCGGAGACCACTTTCAGCTCCCTTCAGAATCACGCAGATCATCTCTGCGAGTCTGGTATTCTTGCCAAGATGTCCGCTGCTGTCCCAAAATCCCGGTAGAGCCGCTACTGAAGATATTCTTCGCCGTGATTGGCATCATTGCAGAGTTAGTAATAACTCCTTCATTGCAGCTTATTGACGAGGATGGAAATTTCTACTCTGAACACCTTAACAACTACAGTCATTCTGTGATGTACAGCTTCTTTGGTTTGTCTGGTGCAGTGGATCTCTTGATGTGGTACAGAGTTTTTCCTTTCCCGCCAAAGTTCGACTTCTTAATATTTTCAATCGCCCTTTGGATAGAAGGTCTTCTATTTTTCACCCATCTGCATGGCCGTTCGGATCTAGATGTTCGCTTGCATTCTCTGCTCTATGTTGTGATTTTCGTCACGGCCGCTGCATTCCTTCTACAAGCCCTCTCAACCAAGCCTCTTCCACTGTTTCCCTTTTGCAGTGGGTACTTGTTAAGTCTACAAGGCACGTGGTTTCTTCAGGTTGGATATGTGCTTTACGGACCAAATCCCTGGAAAAGTTCTGTGAGTAACATAGAATTCACTACAATCGCGTTTGCTTTCCACGCCTTAACTCTACTAGTAATTTACCTGATAGGGTTAATTGTAGGTTTCCATCTCTACGTTAAAAAATACCAGTACAATAACAGAATTCCTGAAAGAAATTTGGACGAAGAAGCGAACACTGTGATGCTTGAGGAGCTACCTGAGGAATGAATCTGCTCTTGAAAGGCACATTTCACTCAAACTGTGTGTCAATTTAGCTTTTTCTCGTACATTCTTTCTATTTATTCAAGCTTGCAAGGAAGCTTATGTAAATCGTTTTCTCTTGGCACGAATTTTCTTTCAACGATATTCCTGGCCTTTGGGAACATTAAATCCGATATGAGCACAACATATCTCCCCGGAATCAATACGATAAGAAAACATAACATAAGAAAATAGGTAACGATGGATGAAATAGAACTCTTCTTACAAGTAACGAAGATAAACAAATTAAAAGCCCATACGGTGTCATTGGCTAAATTTGCATTTCATGTATGAATTTGATTCTCATTTTCAGCGTAACTTCGCTGTATTTTGTCATAGAATGTGCTTTTTAAAATTGCATTTTTAACCGAGATCTTACTACATTTTCCATTTATTTCTATAACTTTGTTATATCAGTGACGAGAAGTAAAGGGACGGTTTCTAAAGGCATATAATTCATGGTAGGCCACCATATAGTCAGTTTACAGTTCTAACCCTTGTATACCCCTGTAAACTCTATATTTGGTGACTATATGGTGGCCTACCATGAATTATATGCCCTTACTAAACATCTCACATCGTAGTCACTTGCGTTGTGAAAATACTTTGCGTGACAGACCTTTAGTTGGGCTCATTTGCCGCGCGCACAAAGGGAAACAAAACGCTTTTGTAAGCGTAACTCAGTGGGTAAGACGTTTTCTGGTAGATGAGAATTAGAAAGATGTAGTTGAAATGTTGAATTTGAAATGACAAGGATGGAATATTTTTGGTTGAATTATATTAGAAACAACGAAAATTCTGCAGTTGTAGTATGCAAACTATCAACGAAAAGCTAAGGAAATGGAAGGTTATCTGTGTATTGTCACAGTATAACTTGAACTGTATTGCAGCTGGAATTACTTTACCCTGGCTCCAGAGGCCCGTTTAGAAAACAACTATGCAGATTATGCTGACGATTTAGCTGAGCCACCTAGATGATGGAACATCACTTCTTCAAAACATCAAAAGAACAGCTAAGGAAATAGAGCTCTGTCTCTATGCAGATAAAACAGAATTAATGTACCTTAACCAAGATACATCTGCAGGCAAGAAAAGTTAATGGAGGAAAGAGCAAGCAAGTGGAAGACTGGGTAGTAACAATAGCCTCAACTGAAAACGACGCCAACTTCAGACTCGGAAACTGGGTCTGGGTAGCACTCGATCAAATGCGGGACAATCTCTGCGGGAAACCCAACCTACCAGGCAACCTGAAGAGAAACTTCTTTTGAGCTGCTGTAGAATCTGTCCTTGTATATGGTTCCATTGCTTGGACTCTGCCATCAACACTGGAAAACTGAGAAGCGCATACACACGAAGGCTTTGTGCTGCTCTAAATAAATCCTGAAATGAGCATCAAACAAATAAAGAATTTCCTATATTACAACCCAACACGTCAGCAAAGATTGAAATTTGCAGAGCACAGAAAAGACGAATTAGCCAGTGATTGATTACACTGGAGACCAAGGCATGGAAGACAAACTCCGAGATGTTCAGAGAAGAAGTATGTTGTACTATGAGAAAGTGATGTATTTCTCTTGGTTGTACCAACTGATACACGATACAGGCTGCATGCAGGATAGAAGAACTTCCAAATGCTATGAATGACAGAGATGGATGGAAGAAACGTGTCATGGCCGGGAAGCTGAGCTACAATCGAGCCTTTAGTTGGGCTCGTTTGCCGCGCGCACGAAGAGAAACAAGACGCTTTTGTAAGCGTAACTCAGTGGATAAGACATTTTCTGGTAGATGAGAATTAGGAAAGTGGAGTTGAAATGTTTAATTTGAAATGACAAGGGTGGAATATTTTTGATTGAATTAATTATATTAGACACAATGAAAATTCTGCAGTTGTAGTATGCAACCTATCAACGGAAAGCTAAGGAAATGGAAGGTTATCTGTGTATTGTCGCAGTATAACTTGAACTGTATAGCAGCTGGAATTACTTTACCCTGGCTCCAGAGGCCCGTTTAGAAAACAACTATAATAGCCCTGAAAGACCAAAATAGAAGGCGAGAGGCGCTTCAAACTTAAAAAATAACCTCTGGCACCAAGGGTAGTATTACCAGGTAATTATTATCAGGTAATTCTGCTAACAACAAATATATTTTACTTGATAAGCTAGTATATATTTCACCCCCAATATTCATAATATTTTGCAAGTCTCTTTGGGAGACAATGGTGTCCTTGTGGTTGTATATCACAGCAGTAAGACCAGTAGTTTATGGTGTTTAACCTGTGATTGAGACTCTTATCTTACCCTGTGACGTCAAAGAACGATATGGCCAATAGCAAGAGAGGTTCTATTTCAGCGCATAGTGTGTGATAGTATATAACAGCGCCTACTATTGGCCAATGATATAAAATGACACAATGGGTCTTTCGAAATTGATGGTCACCGTGCTTGTTTTGAGGAAGATATTTAAAGCGTACTGGACTCAAGTTGGTCCTCGCAGCTTTAGGTCATTTGGGCGATATGGGTTTCCTTCCTATCATGTAAAAACAAAAGGCTTATGGAGAGCTCAAGAATAATGTCCGTAATGTCAACGTGTTGAGTTCAACCCTGAAAGGACTACAGTAGAACGCCGGTAACTCGAACTCTGAAAGGAGACGAAAAGCTGTTCGAGTTAGCGCCGGGGGTTTTAAGTTATCGGGGTCGATCAGAATATTCAATTTTCCAGGTTAATAATTAAAAGCTTATTGATTTTCAGCTGTTCGGTATACAATACAGTGCAAATTAAATTTATTTCACGGGAAACTAATACATTTTGTAACGCTGACTGAAACGATTATGCACTCTTAGGACAATGCAATACAAAGAATGTGACTTGTAGTTAACACACTCAATTCATGTTCCCTTTTGCGTCGGGTCGTTCTATTATCCGTAAAGTTCTTATTGCTTAGGCACAAAAAATGAATGCAGCGCCTGCTGTCGTAGGGAGCTCCTCAGTGGAGATTCTTTCTGCTAATGCCTCTATTTGCTGCACATGGTTTCTGATTTCCTCTGCACCCTCGTTCACGAACAGACTGCATGAAGTCAGCGCATCGATTGCGGATCTGACTCCAATCTTTGTTTTAGTGTTAGAATTCGATCACACGATAACAAAAGCTAATGGGATATCTCAATGAGAATCTGTGGTGAGTTATAAGAACCAGAAATTCGAGTTATGGGGGTAAATTTTGATCAAGGGAAATGAAATTTAGTTCGAGTTGACGGGGTTTTCGAGCTATCCGGGTTCGAGTTAACTGAGTAAAAGTGACTGAAAAGTTGGGTCAAATCCTCGGGGGGGGGGGGGGGTACTTTAGGAATTTCTGGGTGGGGATGTGCCGCTGGAACCCTTAGCCTGTACCAGAGCTGGTTTAGCTGACTTTTGCTACCCTATACTAGAGTAAACCCCCCAAATCACTCCTATCTCAGAGTATTAAACAGTATTAAACCACCGATTTCCATTTGCATCCAGATTTGTGACAGTTTGATAGTCAATTCCTGGTTTCCTTGGTCTAGATAAGATCTTCAACCAAACGGTCAGTTTCGTGAAAAATGATACCCTGTTCTAGACCCAAACGCTCTGATTTATATACCCTATGCTAGAGTAAACTGCTTTAAAACCATACCCTTCACGGCGGCACATATCTATATAGCCCATATATGGCAGTACCACCCCCGGGGTCAAATCCAAGGGAATTGAGACTCAGTTCGATTTAGCGGGGGACTTCGAGTTATCCGGGTTCGAGTTACCGGGGTTCTACTGTAATTAGCAGTCTTTTACTGTTGATCTTAAATGATGTTACTCCTGCAATTGAAGAGAAATTCGATCGCCTAGTGAAACCCCGCTATAACCAAGACCCCGTTATAACCGGAAGAAAATCTGAAAACCCTGAAGAATTAAAATATGTGGGAACGAACCTCGCTATAACGAAATCCCCACTATAACAAACGGATTTTGACGGTCCCAACGCACATTTCACCCTGCTATACCCTTCGCGAACAATGTGTGAGTTCTTTAACGTCACACGAAGCTATTACGAACGAGGGTTGTGAGACGGGACCTACGGTTTATCGTCTTAATCCGAAAAGACTGGAAAGTCTAACCATTTACAGATGTCATTACAAAGGCAACACTTTCTCCTCAGTTTTCTAAAGAACCTGACTGATGGTTCAAACTCACGACCTCTCTCAACATCCCAAAACATCTCCTAATATCCCCTAACATTCCCCGTCTCAGCAGAACAATACTTCAACAAAGAGCATTGTTGGCACAGCAAAAAAGAATTAGCCAGAGATTTATTACTTGGAAGACCAAGCCATGGAAGACAAACTCCAGGATGCCCAGAGAAGACTGACCTCTGTTGTAAAGATCCGGGATGGAAGAAACGGGTCACGGGAACCCGAGATAACTCCACCTGACTGACTGAACAACCAAACCCATCCAAATTTCACCATGCAAAATGGCTAGTTTGCATTTTGTTTAGATCGGGAGGATATTCCGGGAATCGGAAACTGGGTCTGGGTCGGCAGGGAATCGGAAACTGGGTCTGGGTAGCACTCGATCAAATGCGGGACAATCTCTGCGGGAAACCCAACCTACCAGGCAACCTGAAGAGAAACTTCTTTTGAGCTGCTGTAGAATCTGTCCTTGTATATGGTTCCATTGCTTGGACTCTGCCATCAACACTGGAAAACTGAGAAGCGCATACACACGAAGGCTTTGTGCTGCTCTAAATAAATCCTGAAATGAGCATCAAACAAATAAAGAATTTCCTATATTACAACCCAACACGTCAGCAAAGATTGAAATTTGCAGAGCACAGAAAAGACGAATTAGCCAGTGATTGATTACACTGGAGACCAAGGCATGGAAGACAAACTCCGAGATGTTCAGAGAAGAAGTATGTTGTACTATGAGAAAGTGATGTATTTCTCTTGGTTGTACCAACTGATACACGATACAGGCTGCATGCAGGATAGAAGAACTTCCAAATGCTATGAATGACAGAGATGGATGGAAGAAACGTGTCATGGCCGGGAAGCTGAGCTACAATCGAGCCTTTAGTTGGGCTCGTTTGCCGCGCGCACGAAGAGAAACAAGACGCTTTTGTAAGCGTAACTCAGTGGATAAGACATTTTCTGGTAGATGAGAATTAGGAAAGTGGAGTTGAAATGTTTAATTTGAAATGACAAGGGTGGAATATTTTTGATTGAATTAATTATATTAGACACAATGAAAATTCTGCAGTTGTAGTATGCAACCTATCAACGGAAAGCTAAGGAAATGGAAGGTTATCTGTGTATTGTCGCAGTATAACTTGAACTGTATAGCAGCTGGAATTACTTTACCCTGGCTCCAGAGGCCCGTTTAGAAAACAACTATAATAGCCCTGAAAGACCAAAATAGAAGGCGAGAGGCGCTTCAAACTTAAAAAATAACCTCTGGCACCAAGGGTAGTATTACCAGGTAATTATTATCAGGTAATTCTGCTAACAACAAATATATTTTACTTGATAAGCTAGTATATATTTCACCCCCAATATTCATAATATTTTGCAAGTCTCTTTGGGAGACAATGGTGTCCTTGTGGTTGTATATCACAGCAGTAAGACCAGTAGTTTATGGTGTTTAACCTGTGATTGAGACTCTTATCTTACCCTGTGACGTCAAAGAACGATATGGCCAATAGCAAGAGAGGTTCTATTTCAGCGCATAGTGTGTGATAGTATATAACAGCGCCTACTATTGGCCAATGATATAAAATGACACAATGGGTCTTTCGAAATTGATGGTCACCGTGCTTGTTTTGAGGAAGATATTTAAAGCGTACTGGACTCAAGTTGGTCCTCGCAGCTTTAGGTCATTTGGGCGATATGGGTTTCCTTCCTATCATGTAAAAACAAAAGGCTTATGGAGAGCTCAAGAATAATGTCCGTAATGTCAACGTGTTGAGTTCAACCCTGAAAGGACTACAGTAGAACGCCGGTAACTCGAACTCTGAAAGGAGACGAAAAGCTGTTCGAGTTAGCGCCGGGGGTTTTAAGTTATCGGGGTCGATCAGAATATTCAATTTTCCAGGTTAATAATTAAAAGCTTATTGATTTTCAGCTGTTCGGTATACAATACAGTGCAAATTAAATTTATTTCACGGGAAACTAATACATTTTGTAACGCTGACTGAAACGATTATGCACTCTTAGGACAATGCAATACAAAGAATGTGACTTGTAGTTAACACACTCAATTCATGTTCCCTTTTGCGTCGGGTCGTTCTATTATCCGTAAAGTTCTTATTGCTTAGGCACAAAAAATGAATGCAGCGCCTGCTGTCGTAGGGAGCTCCTCAGTGGAGATTCTTTCTGCTAATGCCTCTATTTGCTGCACATGGTTTCTGATTTCCTCTGCACCCTCGTTCACGAACAGACTGCATGAAGTCAGCGCATCGATTGCGGATCTGACTCCAATCTTTGTTTTAGTGTTAGAATTCGATCACACGATAACAAAAGCTAATGGGATATCTCAATGAGAATCTGTGGTGAGTTATAAGAACCAGAAATTCGAGTTATGGGGGTAAATTTTGATCAAGGGAAATGAAATTTAGTTCGAGTTGACGGGGTTTTCGAGCTATCCGGGTTCGAGTTAACTGAGTAAAAGTGACTGAAAAGTTGGGTCAAATCCTCGGGGGGGGGGGGGTACTTTAGGAATTTCTGGGTGGGGATGTGCCGCTGGAACCCTTAGCCTGTACCAGAGCTGGTTTAGCTGACTTTTGCTACCCTATACTAGAGTAAACCCCCCAAATCACTCCTATCTCAGAGTATTAAACAGTATTAAACCACCGATTTCCATTTGCATCCAGATTTGTGACAGTTTGATAGTCAATTCCTGGTTTCCTTGGTCTAGATAAGATCTTCAACCAAACGGTCAGTTTCGTGAAAAATGATACCCTGTTCTAGACCCAAACGCTCTGATTTATATACCCTATGCTAGAGTAAACTGCTTTAAAACCATACCCTTCACGGCGGCACATATCTATATAGCCCATATATGGCAGTACCACCCCCGGGGTCAAATCCAAGGGAATTGAGACTCAGTTCGATTTAGCGGGGGACTTCGAGTTATCCGGGTTCGAGTTACCGGGGTTCTACTGTAATTAGCAGTCTTTTACTGTTGATCTTAAATGATGTTACTCCTGCAATTGAAGAGAAATTCGATCGCCTAGTGAAACCCCGCTATAACCAAGACCCCGTTATAACCGGAAGAAAATCTGAAAACCCTGAAGAATTAAAATATGTGGGAACGAACCTCGCTATAACGAAATCCCCACTATAACAAACGGATTTTGACGGTCCCAACGCACATTTCACCCTGCTATACCCTTCGCGAACAATGTGTGAGTTCTTTAACGTCACACGAAGCTATTACGAACGAGGGTTGTGAGACGGGACCTACGGTTTATCGTCTTAATCCGAAAAGACTGGAAAGTCTAACCATTTACAGATGTCATTACAAAGGCAACACTTTCTCCTCAGTTTTCTAAAGAACCTGACTGATGGTTCAAACTCACGACCTCTCTCAACATCCCAAAACATCTCCTAATATCCCCTAACATTCCCCGTCTCAGCAGAACAATACTTCAACAAAGAGCATTGTTGGCACAGCAAAAAAAAATTAGCCAGAGATTTATTACTTGGAAGACCAAGCCATGGAAGACAAACTCCAGGATGCCCAGAGAAGACTGACCTCTGTTGTAAAGATCCGGGATGGAAGAAACGGGTCACGGGAACCCGAGATAACTCCACCTGACTGACTGAACAACCAAACCCATCCAAATTTCACCATGCAAAATGGCTAGTTTGCATTTTGTTTAGATCGGGAGGATATTGGACCACTGTTCAACCGTATGCTTTATTCATTTGATATTTGGTGTAAATACTTCACTATAATTAGCATTTTTAAGAATACGAAATTCCCACAACGATATCATTTGCTCTAAACAAGATCAATGAACCGTGCCTTTTTAATTTGTTGTTTCCGCGGCAAAAGACGCTCCCTTTTCTGAATAACGCTCTCTCTGGTCTGAATCTCTTTGCCTGCTGTCAGCCCGCGTTCCATGGGTACATTCAAAGGCCATGCCTTACCAGGAGTGATCTTTCTGTTAGTCTCAATATGGTGGTTCATTGGTAATCTCCGACGAAAACGCCTTGGAGACAACTTTCATCGCTGCTCTGAATCACGCAGATCATCTCTGCGAGTCTGGTATTCTTGCCAAGATGTCCGCTGCTGTCCCAAAATCCCGGTAGAGCCGCTACTGAAGATATTCTTCGCCGCGATTGGCGTCATTGCAGAGTTAGTAATTACTAATTCATTGCAGCTTATTGACGAGGATGGAAATTTCTACTCTGAACACCTTAACAACTACAGCCATTCTGTGATGTACAGCTTCTTTGGTTTGTCTGGTGCAGTGGATCTCTTGATGTGGTACAGAGTTTTTCCTTTCCCGCCAAAGTTCGACTTCTTAATATTTTCAATCGCCCTTTGGATAGAAGGTCTTCTATTTTTCACCCATCTGCATGGCCGTTCGGATCTAGATGTTCGCTTGCATTCTCTGCTCTATGTTGTGATTTTCATCACGGCCGCCGCTTTCCTTCTACAAGCCCTCTCAACCAAGCCTCTTCCACTGTTTCCCTTTTGCAGTGGGTACTTGTTAAGTCTACAAGGCACGTGGTTTCTTCAGGTTGGATATGTGCTTTACGGACCAAATCCCTGGAAAAGTTCTGTGAGTAACACAGAATTCACTACAATCGCGTTTGCTTTCCACGCCTTAACTCTACTAGTAATCTACCTGATAGGGTTAATTGTAGGTTTCCATCTCTACGTTAAAAAATACCAGTACAATAACAGAATTCCTGAAAGAAATTTGGACGAAGAAGCGAACACTATGATGCTTGAGGAGCTATCTGAAGAATGAATCTGCTCTTGAAAGGCATATTTCACTCAAACTGTGTGTCAATTTAGCTTTTTCTCATACATTCTTTCTATTTATTCAAGCTTGCAAGGAAGCTTATGTAAATCATTTTCTCTTGGCACGAATTTCAATTTAGTCTTAAGTTCAACGATACATCCGATAAATTCGATTTGAGCACAACATATCTCCTCGTAATCAATAAGATCCTCAACAGGATCCTTAACACTGATAAGAAAACTAGTAGGTAGCGATCAAACAAAACTCTTCTTACAAAGAACGAACATAGGCAAGATGAAAGTCCATAGCGTCACTTGCTAAATTTTCATTTTTGTGTCTGAGTTGGTTTCTTATTTTCAGCTTAAGTGCGTTTCATTTTGGCATAAAATATTTAATTTTATTTTAATCCAGATGTAACTACATTTTCCAATTATTTCTATAACTTTGCTATATTAGTGGTGAGATCAGTAAATTACGCCGAGGTGAAACTACAAATAAATAAATAGATAAATACTGACGAGTGAGGGACCGCATTTGATCCCCATACTGGACCGCAGTTGATCCCGAAGAAAAATTTAGGAATGGCGTGGAAGGTGAAATGGTTTGAATAGGGAATTGGCGTGAATAGCAATTTACCTCCTTGAAACCACCTTAAATCATGGATCACAAGTTGCTTCTACCCCGCAGCCCTTTCCCAGTCCGACTGCCAGATTTCGCTTCTAACGATGTTATGAATTGTTCTGCACAATTATAAAAAACAACGATAAAAACATTTTACAGCGGCTTCTCTTTACTCGAATGGTGGTTTGGTTTTACACCGAGTTATAACCAATACTAATTGCACATGGGACGCCCAAAGAAACAGTACATGCTATATCAAAACACCCGCTCTATGTACGTTCACTTGATGGAAACACAGACTTCTTTGATATCACTGCTCGAGTTCTCCAAAGAGGGACATTTGGCCTTTTTGTCTTTATCATCGGGCGTGACTTTGTGCTGAGGAAAGCTTTAGATAAGAACCTACAAGTACAATTCTGCCTCACCCTCTCTAAACAGAAAATTAGACGCTATCCAGTCGTGAAAATCACGGATGCAGATTATGCCGACGATTTAGCTGAGCCGGCAGACCACCTAGATGATGGAACATCACTTCTTCAAAACATAAAAAGAACAGCTAAGAAAATAGGGCTCTTCTCTCTATGCAGATAAAACAGAATTCATGTGCCTTAACCAAAATACACTAGTCTGCGGCACGAAACATTAATGGAGGAAAGAGCAAGCAAGTGGAAGACTGGGTAGTTACATAGCCTCAACTGAAAACGACGCCAACTTCAGACTCGGAAACTGGGTCTGGGAAGCACTCGATGAAATGGACAATCTCTGCGGGAAACCCAACCTACCAGGCAACCTGAAGAGGAACTTCTTTCGAGCTGCTGTAGAATCCTTCCTTGTATATGGTTCCATCGCTTGGACTCTACCATCAACACTGGAAAACTGAGAAGATAGATAGCGCATACACACGAAGGCTTTGTGCTGCTCTAAATAAATCCTGAAATGAGCATCAAACAAATAAAGAATTTCCTATATTACAACCCAACACGTCAGCAAAGATTGAAATTTGCAGAGCACAGAAAAGACGAATTAGCCAGAGATTTATTACACTGGAGACCAAGGCATGGAAGACAAACTCCGAGATGCCCAGAGAAGAAGTATGTTGTACCATGAGAAAACGATGTATTTCTCTTGGTTGTACCAAATGATAGACGATACAGGCTACAGGATAGAAGAACCTCCAAATGCTATGAAAGACAGAGATGGATGAAAGAAACGTGTCATGGGATTCCGAGCTACAATCGTTGCCGAAAATGTTGGACCGACTGGCGCTTTTTCTCGTTCACAACAAACGACAATCACTACATCTAGCTTCTCCCCCCTCCCTCATCTCTTCATGTTGGGTAACCTATACTGACAGTAAAACACGATATTATTTTTTATCACCAAGGTATTACGTTTGATATTATAATACCAACATTGCTTGAGGGAGCGGCGGGTTGCGTAAAATTTCGTATAATCCCCAACATCTGTAAGAAAACAAGGAGTTCGGACAATTGGTCCAAGTCATTTTGGCAAAGATTGTAGCTCCACCAAACTAACTGACGTAAATGATACATGTAAATGGCCAGTTGTCATTTTCTTTAGATCAGACGGATATTGGACCACTGCCGTGTTTAACCGTATGCTTTACTCATCTGATATTTTGTGCCAATACTGGCTTCACTCTTATTAGCATTTTTAGGAATGCTAAATTCCCATTACGATATCATTTGCTCCGAACATGATCAATGAACCGTGGATTTTTCTTGTTGCTGTTTCAAAAGTTATAACGCTCTCTCTGGTCTGAACCTCTTTGTGTGCTGTCAGCGCGGGTTCCATGGGTTCATTCATAGGCCATGCCTTACCAGGAGTAATCTTTCTGTTAGTCTCAATATGGTGGTTCATTGGTAATCTCCGAAGAAAACGCCTTGAAGACAACTTTCATCGCTGCTCTGAATCACGCAGATCATCTCTGCGAGTTTGGTATTCTTGCCAAGATGTCCGCTGCTATCCCAAAATCCCGGTAGAGCCGCTACTGAAGATATTCTTCGCCGTGATTGGCATCATTGCAGAGTTAATAATTACTAATTCATTGCAGCTTATTGACGAGGATGGAAATTTCTACTCTGAACACCTTAACAACTACAGTCATTCTGTGATGTACAGCTTCTTTGGTTTGTCTGGTGCAGTGGATCTCTTGATGTGGTACAGAGTTTTTCCTTTCCCGCCAAAGTTCGACTTCTTAATATTTTCAATCGCCCTTTGGATAGAAGGTCTTCTATTTTTCACCCATCTGCATGGCCGTTCGGATCTAGATGTTCGCTTGCATTCTCTGCTCTATGTTGTGATTTTCGTCACGGCCGCCGCATTCCTTCTACAAGCCCTCTCAACCAAGCCTCTTCCACTGTTTTCCTTTTGCAGTGGATACTTGCTAAGTCTGCAAGGCACGTGGTTTCTTCAGGTTGGATATGTGCTTTACGGACCAAATCCCTGGAAAAGTTCTGCAAGTAACATAGAATTCACTACAATCGCGTTTGCTTTCCACGCCTTAACTCTACTAGTAATCTACCTGATAGGGTTAATTGTAGGTTTCCATCTCTACGTTAAAAAATACCAGTACAATAACAGAATTCCTGAAGGAAATTTGGACGAAGAAGTCAACACTATTATGCTTGAGGAGCTATCTGAAGAATGAATCTGCTCTTGAAAGGCATATTTCACTCAAACTGTGTGTCAATTTAGCTTTTTCTCACACATTCTTTCTATTTATTCAAGCTTGCAATGAAGCTTATGTAAATCGTTTCCTCTTGGCACGAATTTTATTTATTTGCGAGCCAACATTCGATTTGAGCACAACATATCTTCCCGGAATCAATAAGATCCACCCCAGGATCCTTAAGTTAATAACAAAAATAACGATTAAACAGAACTCTGCTTACAAGTAACGCAGATAAACAAATTGAAAGCACATAACGTCATTTGTTAAATTTGCATTTTTGTGTAGGATATTGGGTTCTTATTTTTTAGCTTGAGTGGGTTGCATTTTGGCATAGAATGTGCTACGTAGAATTGTATTCTAACTGGTATGTACATTTATTTCAACTAATTTTTTATATCACTTACGAGATCAGTAAATTACGCCGAGGCGAAACAATAAATAAATAAAGGCACGGTTGTCATTGGTGTTATGAAAACACCTTGCGTGACAGACAGTTTATTAGGCCTATTCCCCGCGCGCACAGCTATTATCTCCCAGGGGCCTGTTTGTCGAATATTCCGATAATTTTTTGAATTCCGTGTGCAGTAAGATGGGTGAACCACTGTGATAGCTGTGACTCGGACACGATATGGCCAATAGCAAGAGAGGTTTCATTTCAGCGCATAGCCTGTGATGTAATACCATGGTATATGACAGCGCCTGTTATTGGCCAATGATATTCATCACGTAGTAGGTCACAAATATCGTGCTACACTCGTGTATTTTCTGACGTACATACCAGCCCTGCATGCATGTTAACTTACAACGGCCTGGCTTGTAATTATTGTTATCATAAAATAGCTTCTCTTTAGGTTACTGGGACATTCAAGAAATGGTTCCTAGAAGCCCGTTTCGTGAAGGTCGCGATCAAACTTCACGGGTCCGAATCCTATCGAATGACGTACAAGGCTGTCCAACGTGCAAGTTAACTGAGAATCGCCTGGTCTAAAAGTCAAAAACCGACAGAATTGTTTTTGTTCCCGGTAATGAACCCGTCAATCGAAACCCCCACCTGTTAAGTTCCGGCGAAGGGTGGGGGATTTGACACAAACCCCGATCAAAAAGCATCAATTCCTCCACCAACTGAGGCAGAAATTGAGATCAAATGCCTCCATCCCTTGGGTAAGAATGTTGCGATGGATGGTAAAGTCAAAGCACAGTATGCGATGATTAAAGCAACTTTTACCTTTTTAGCGGAGCTCCACAGCGGCTCGAAGAGCCGCAGAGCGGAGCCCCATAACTACCGTGCGAGGATAGAAATTGAGAAAACCCTGCGTTTGAGTTTTCATGGTCATCGTGGCTAGCGGCATGGCTCGCGGGCGCGTGCGCCTAGCGACGACGACGATGTTGCCCCAACATGGCGGCCATAGTCATCCGGGATATTTAGAAGGTCTTAAACCGAAACGAGGCTTTGTTTTTCGCGCGCTTTTCGCGGCTTGCCGCGGCTACACAACCTACAGCCAGCAGTCTACAGCAGTCTACAATGTTTTGCTGAAGAAACGGATTATTCATAGCGGTTTTGGAGGAAAAAGTTTCTTCCTACAACTTTTCAAGCGTTTTTGGAGGGACATAAGCATAAAGCTGAGTTCTTTCTACAAGTTTTCAAGCATTTTTGGAGGGACTGTGTGAGGAGCTCCGCTTTTAGGTTTGCCTAAATCTATTTAATACGCTTTCTGCTATCTTGGAAGCTGCTATGGCCGTATTTGTTTCCAGTTCTCCTCTTGCCCCACGTGGTGATGGGACCTAAATACGAAATCGGTCAAATGCTCTGCCCCAAGGGGACAGATTATTGTTCAAAAGCGCTTTAATACCTCTATAATTCCCCACCCTTCCCCGGGACCTGGGGGGTGGCGGGTTGAATTGACTGGTGCATAAGTTACCTGGAATTTCGAGAAATGGCCCCAGGTCCCAAATGGTAAAGAGCGAGCGGAAAATGAACACAACGCCTGCGTGGAAGCTGCTCGTCTCCCTCTCCCCAATGCGCGCCAATGCGGTGAAAGGGTATCAGAAAACCCACTAATTTGTCTTCCGAAGTTACTCTATATTCGGTATTAAAATCGTGCACGTGCAAGCAATCTCTCTTCTGTATTTGATAAGAGTTGCTCTTGATATACTATCATGGTTATTTTATACCCAAATTATGAGTATTTTCTAACAAGGCTGTGAGGTGCAAACAATTACCTAAATAGGTATATAACGAGACGGTTTAATGTGTTTTCATACAGTCTGTACATTACCATGATTCCCATAAAAGTTACTCTCGATACCCTATCATGGTTATTCTATGCCCAAATTATGGGCATATTTTAACCATAGTAGCCAGGTTTGGAGCAAATAATCGCCCTAATATGTATACATGCATCAAGACGATTCAATGTAAACAAATATAAAGGAATACGTTTCTAAAGAAAAAACGGGTGCTGCGTCGGTGGGAATTAAAATACACATAAATTTCTTTATCAAACGATTTGATTGTGCAAGTTGTACCATAGTAAGATAACAGAAAGTGAAGCTGCTGGTTTGACCGTTAGTCCTATTCGTCACTCTGACAAAAGGCTAACACTAAAATGTCAGCTTGTCTCTCGTTTAACGGTGGTACAACTGACCTTATCAACTTGTTTGATAACCTGATCATTATTTTTGTGTCACTGGTGGGCGCTCAAGTATAGATAGACGAAATTCTACTTGATAACACGACAGTTACCAGGAGCGTAGCTAGGGGGGTCCTTGGGTGCCCGTGACCCCCCCCCCCCTTGGTAGGCCTTCTTTTGAGCAAACAACCTACAATATTCAGGTGGCGAAAACGCCGTGACAAGAGTGAGTAGCCTCTGTGAACCTTCCTTTGAAAAATCCTGGCTGCGCCCCTGGTTACCGACTTCGTTTGTTCGCAATTCATTTCATTATCTGTCTCAGTGTCGAAGTACAACATAACAGAAAAGCAGTAATTGTTTCGAATGTCTTAATGGTTGTGACAAGCAAAATGAGAAAACGTAATATATATATATTGTAAAGTTGCTCCTGAGATGAAAATTAATGCATAGAAATTAAACTGATCGAGCTGGGTGCCCACGTGTTTTTAATTTCCTCATATAGCTTCTACTCCTTGCACTTCATAAGGAAGTTTATTTAAGAATCTTTTGCCTTTTAGGACTTGTTATTGATGTACTTAATCATGCCATTTGGTAGATTTTACTCAGTTCCAAATGTAAACATTGTAGGTGCTACTTGTCGTACTAAATTTGCATTTACCAATTTGCATCTCTCAGTTCTTCGAAAACCGACTCAACAAACACTTCATCAGCAGTGGCTCAATACGGCAGATCCTCATATTTCGTTCAGCGTCAAAAGATTGATTTGCTCGAAATCAATGACATGTCCACCAAAAATGTCTCCTTTCAAGGGCGGACAAATTTTAAAGTTTGGGAAAAAAACATCACTTGTCATTTCGGATTTGAAAGAGGACATTTAAGGTTTTGTAAATGGTCAGTAATGAAGGATATAAGATAATACCTTACAAAGAACTTATTAACTTTCAGTTTGGCAGCAAATTAAAATTTTTACCCTCCCATACGCTTCCCAATACAATCAGATAAGCTGATATTGAATTTGAATTTGTCCTACAAATTTTAAATTTAGAAACGGCGTAGATGTATTCAATAGAGGTGTTTCCAAAACAACCCTTGCTTTTTCAAAGGCACAGAGCCTAAATGTAGCTTCGATTCAGCAAAGATCAACTTTCTTTACAGAGGATTATTACAGTAAAATAATATCACCTTCCAAATTATAACGATCATTTCAGCGATATTAGGTTTAACAAAAATCAGCTGTGATGCTAAATCTATTCTTCGATTGATCTACGAGTAGCTTAAAGCATCATCGAATTCGTTGAATTCGGAACTTTTCTAGTAATGACGAATTACGAAGTACATCGTATCAAGAGCTTTAAAGAGGAAAATCGCTTTATTAAGTACATAGATAAATGGAAATTCAAATAAACGCACCATAAACAGCAAGAATGTTTTATTTTTAAACTTTGTTTCTTGTTGTTTTCATCTTCCTATGGTTTGGTACCGTTCACCTCCCCATGTTACTACCACAATTTTCGATTCCTCCCTTGTCGAGAGTTTGTTTGAAGAAGAGTTAATTAATCGTAGCCAACCCAATTTTGCGACGAAGCCAGGTGTTTAAATTTTAAATCTTTCATCATCTTACACAAATCCCGAAGCTTTTTAGTTCGGCAAGTCGTACGTCCAATGTTTTTCCGAAGAGTACCTGCCGGCCCTCGTTGGCGTATCAAACTTTGTATATCCAGCAACATTTTTGCGCAAAATGAAATTGCAAGGTTCTTATTCAAAGCAATCAATATTATTAATGCTTCCATGGTTAAAATAGTATTGATTTCATTCAATTTAATTACTCCTATTTTATTCACTTGTCGTTTTCAAAAGACAAATTTTGCGGAAATGCTCAAGCTAACACACAATGCATCATGATTTATACGTCGCTAATGTTAATAGCAATTTTTAGTTGGAGTTTTCCATGAGAGTGCGGCATTGTTTGACGCTCCCTTGAATGGCTGTTTGCTTCCCATTTTGCGGGTAGAGTGCGAGCGAAGGAAAAGATTGACAGAAACTCTAAATTGTTGTTTGTGCTGAGGCAACAAAACCGGGTGAAAATGTAGGCGCGGCTTGTTTCGGCAGAAACAAGAAACTACGCAACTCGACGGTGATTCATTTGCGGGAATCATCCGGTTGAATCTTCCGTAAAACCAAACAGTTAGAGTTACTCGCAAAGGAACTGCACTAAAGAATAACTGTACGATATATGTAAATGTGTAACAGAATGATGAACAAGAGGGAGCTGTTTACATGCGCCATTGTGCTTCTAGCCATCAGCCATGTTCGAGTTAAGGGACAAGAAGATGTTAAACTATCTCCAAGGATTTATTCATCGGGAGACGTAATGCTGAATGGTCTTGCGCCAGTTCACTATCCTGAAGGAACAAGACAAGAGGATCCATCGCAAATCTTGAAAAACAAATTTCAAGGCCACTGCGGCGGACCGTTGAATTTTCGCGGATTGCAGCTCGCAGAAGCAATTCTATACGCTGTTGACCTGATTAACAAAAACCAGACTTTACTGCCTGGTTTAAAACTCGGCGTCGACATCAGGGACACCTGCAATAGTGTAGACCACACAATCCGCGAGTGTTTGCAGTTTGGCTTTGTTCGAGGTGCGTACACGAGGATTGATAAAAAGACCCTGGCATGCATTGCTAAACAAAACAGTTCTACACGTTTTGAAAAGGAAACAAAAAAGGGGGTAGCTGTAATCGGAGCCGCTTATAGCGGCATTTCAATGGCTGTTGCAAATTTAGCGGGTCTTTTCCACGTTCCGGTCGTGAGCTACGCGTCTACCAGCCGTCTGCTAAGCGATCGCACGCGCTTCAGTCACTTTTTACGCACGGTTCCTTCGGACACTCTTCAAGCTCAAGCAATGGCTGACATCATCAGAGCATTCGATTGGAACTTCGTTTCAACCATCGCTTCAGATACGGAATATGGACGATCAGGAATCGATTCATTCAAACATGCGGTGAACAGTCGAAAAGATTACCGAATTTGTATCGCAGTTGATGAAGTGTTTACGATACGATCACCCAAGGAGAAAGTACGGGAAATCATAGCCAAAATTCGCGAACACCCCAAGGCAAGAGTGATTGTTCTCTTCGCGGAATTGAATGACGCGGACTATATTGTGACTACTGCAAAAGAAGAAAATCTAACAGGTTACGTATGGATAGGATCGGACGCGATAGCTCATTCATATTCGCTTTACCGCAATAATAAAGAAGTTCTTAAATACTGGGTGAGTATTGAACCAAAGACAAAAGTAGACGCCTTTTTCAGGCTTTTTTTTCAGAACATTACTTCCGATCGCTTGAAAAGGAATCCTTGGTTACGAATGTACGAGGAATTTGTTCGAATGAAGCTTAATTCGAGCGGTCCCATTGAATACTCCTCGTATACCAGCACGGCAATAGATGCAGTATATTCAGTAGCGCACGGCCTACACAACATGTACAAATGTTCTAATACGTCATGCGCTGTCGACATTTCGACAACAGATCAAACAAAAGTGTATGAGTATATTAAAAACACTTCATTTATATCTCCCACGGGCCAAAGGGTTTCGTTTGACGAAAGCGGAAGTGCACGGACCCGTTACGATGTTATGTTCGTCAATCAAGGCGGGAGAGCACACCATTTTGACGATCTTGGGTCTTGGTGTTTTGAAGAGGGTTTTACCTTTCTCGAGGAATACAAGGTCAAAAAACATTTGTTTAGTGACATGAAATCCTTGGTAAGGTGCAGCTCGAAATGTAAGCCGGGTTTTCGCAAAAAGACCAAGGATGTCTTCCCAGAATGCTGCTGGGATTGTCTCCGTTGCCGTGACAACACGTTCTCTGACCAATCAGAAATGACTAGTTGTGTGCCGTGTCCAGATGGGACGAAAGCCAATCGTAATAAGTCCTCGTGTGACGTCATCCCTCCGACAGAAATTTATTGGACGGTTTCCGGTATGGCAGTTTGTGTCGCCAGTTCAGTCGGAGTGTTAGCCGTCCTTGCAACATTCGTTTTGTTTCTTAAACAAAGAGAAACACCTGTTGTAAAAGCTTCTAGCAGAGAAATTTGCTACGTTTTACTGGTAGGACTTATGTGGTCTTTCCTCATCCCTGTTTCATTCATTTTAAAACCGACTTACTATATCTGCCAGATTCGACCATTTCTTTTCAGTACAGGGATCGGAACAGTGATCGGCTCGCTACTAGTAAAGACCAATCGCATCGCTAGAATTTTCAGCCTACGAACCATGCGCACTGGTAAAGCGTATTTCCTTAGCAACAAGTGGCAGCTTCTGTTTGTGTGGCTGTGTATTTTACTGGAAAACTCTATCTCTGCAATATGGGTCATTGTCGCCCCACCAAAGGTATCACGCGTCACGCACGGCGCCCACGAGGTAACACTCGAGTGCGTGGATGACTCGAGTGTGGGATTCACTATATGGACTACGTTTAACGCGGCGTTGATTCTTATCTGTACTTATCAAGCGTTTTTGGTTCGAAAAGTCCCTGAGAATTACAACGAAGCTAAGTTTATTGCTTTTAGTATGATCACTATTTGTCTGAGTGGAGCAGTATACGTGCCTACATTCTTAGGTACACGAGGCAAATACAGAACGATTTTAACGTGTTTTCTCATCATATTCTGTTGTTGCGTGACTCTGATTTGCTTGTTTGGACCTAAATTGTACATAATTCTTTTACGTCCTGAGAAAAATCTCCCACATCAACCGGACAATGTGCAGAGATTCGTGACACAAAGACCCGGGTACAATCGCTCTCTCTCTGGTCTCACTACTGTGTCAACGCTGACCTTCTTTGACACTTCATCAGATCCACAGCTATCAAACTTCCGACAGTGCTTTGATTCTGACTAATCAGTTGCTTACTGGTTTAATAATACAGGTTTAGCCTGTTACATATGGGGTGCCAGTTCCGCCAAAATTATTGTTTTATTATTATTAGGCACAATGTTTTATTATTAGGCACCAGTTTATTATTATTAGGCACAATGTTTTATTATTAGGCACCAGTTTATTATTGTTTGGAATTATTTTTTTTATTATTAGGCACCAGTTAATTATTATTAGGCACAATGTTTTATTATTAGGCACCAGTTTATTATTGTTTGGAATTATTTTTTTTATTATTAGGCACCAGTTAATTATTATTAGGCACAATGTTTTATTATTAGGCACCAGTTTATTATTATTAGGCACAATGTTTCATTATTAGGCACCAGTTTATTATTGTTTGGAATTATTTTTTATTAATAATAAAACAATAATTTCGGCGGTAATGGCACCCCATAGTTACAGGCTCTCAGATGGTTAGGGCCTGGAGGGGTGGAGGATGGGGAAAGGGGCTGGGGATGGGTGGAGGATGGGGAAAGGGACTGGGCATGGGTGGAGGGTAGGAAAAGGGGCTGGGAATGGGTGGAGGGTGGGGAAAGGGGCTGGGGATGGGTGGAGGGTGGGGAAAGGGGCTGGGGATGGGTGGAGGATGGGGAAAGGGGCTGGGGATGGGTGGAGGGTGGGGAAAGGGGCTGGGAATGGGTGGAGGATGGGGAAAGAGAATGGGATGGGTGGATGGATAGGGAAAGGGGCTGGGGATGGGTGGAGGTTGGGGAAAGGGGCTGGGTATGGGTGGAGGATGGGGAAAGGGGCTGGGGATGGGTGGAGGATGGGGAAAGGGGCTGGGGATGGGTGGAGGGTGGGGAAAGGGGCTGGGAATGGGTGGAGGATGGGGAAAGAGGATGGGATGGGTGGATGGATAGGGAAAGGGGCTGGGGATGGGTGGAGGTTGGGGAAAGGGGCTGGGATGGGTGGAGGGTGGGGAAAGGGGCTGGGAATGGGTGGAGGGTGGGGAAAGGGGCTGGAATGGGTGGAGGATGGGGAAAGGGGCTGGAATGGGTGGAGGATGGGGAAAGGGGCTGGGGATGGGTGGTGGCTGTCTCGACACACGATCCTTTTGAAAGCCTGCAATAGGCTAGTGCAGATGAAACTGCCAATTATAGTGTAGCTTCAGTTATTAACCGAATGGCATGTTAGTGACACCCGTATTTATACAATAGAGGATAAAAACAGTCAGGTTGTGTGAATAAATTATTTGAACCCGGGTGTCTTGGTTGTTGTTTGTCAAGTTTGATCGTCCCGTTGTTGGCAGACCTGAGGACTCTTGTTGACGCTGACTGACGTTTTGACACCCTTATCGGCGGAAGTCATTATCAGAGTCACGTGTCATCAGATGTTGGTATTTATATCTGTTCAATGTTACTGGCTGTTTGTCTGTCAGTTCATGGTGTTATTGGCTGTGAGGACAGAGCGTACGTTGGTCAGTAGATACCGAGGAAACGACTCATCGACGACATAGAAGAGCACACCAAGGGTGCGTTCCTTTGATATGATCCGAATGAGGATTTGTGATCCGAGATCGCACGGATCTCGAAGCAGCAAAGGCAACTGATGATTCTTCTGAACATAGGACCCTCTACTAACTATACTCTGAAGGACCAGAATTCATCGGTTCCTTTAATGCGCCATGATTTGAGTGATCTCAGGAGCCCATGGCTCCTGGTGATCTCTAATTATAACAACAAATCTAAATCCGGATCATACCAAAGGAACGCACCTAAAAAACGGATCGAAACTGACCAATCACAAATGAACTCTCACAGCCAATAGCATCAGGACTTTACCGACAACCAGCCGATAAGATCGGATTTAAGTTTCATCGCGACAAAAAGGTTTTTAAATGTCGCCACCTTTCTTTGCACGCCCGACCTCGTTCCAGTTTTCATACATTTGGGAAAAAAGGTGCGAATTTTCAAAGGCGAAAAGGCTCAATATGGTTTAGGTAAGTGCTGAAGCCTTGAAATTAATTGGTACCAACAATTAAGTGGCAGACGAAACTGTAAAAAAGAAACTGTACTCTTTAAAGGATGTCGGCCAAAGTCAAAAACTTGTGTTGAAGAAAACTCAAGGGTCGATTTATCCTTGTTAAGTGATTAAAACTTTCTTTTTCTTAGTTTCCTGGACGTTTCTTACGACGCAATGCTTTAAAATAGACACTAAGTTGAGAATTTTCTTTCCTTGGCGCGCGTACTGTTACTCTGCGATAATGAACGGCGAAGAAAAGAGTAAATCCAATTGTTGTTTTCTCATAACCGGAGCCGTGCGATGCGATGAAGACTTTAGTAGACACGTTTTCGTTACTTTAAAATACAGCCCGAAGAGAACAGTGAAAAAGACTGGTGTGGGGGTACTGACAAACTGTAGAAATTCGAACAAGTAATTAACACGCATTTATATCAAATATCTAACTTTTATTGTCGTTGTCACCCAATTAAGCGCACACAGGTGCAAAAGTGTTCAACAAATTCTCACATTAAATTTCTTCCCGAAAACATGAAAAGGAAACAAAGGCCTTTGACCCTATTCCCTACACACTGAGGATGCAAACATTAAACTCTAAATACTCAAATTTCTGTTACTGTCTCTTTTTTTTGCCAAGATGTCTGTTTGTTGAAAATTAACCCCTTCTACTCCCACAATTAATGATGGCGCGAATTCTCCTCAAAACATCAACATCCTGCTAAACAAATAGTTCACAAGAATTGAGAGAGTAATGAACTGAATGGTACGGAATTCATCTCAGTTTCACTTCACACGAACATGAACCAAACAGTACAATACTCAATTGTTCCTCAGTCCTTGGGAGTAACAGGGTTTAGGGATGGACCATTAGAAAAAAACCGGAGGGGGGGGGGATGAAACATTTTCGGTGCATGAATTTTTTTGAAGCCTAATAGTGTGCAGGATTTTTTTTCTGGGACTACATGAATTTTTTTATAGGTGCCATCCCTTGCAGGATTTTTTTTCAGACTAATTTCCCTTGCAGGCGTTTTTTTGGGGGAATTGTCACCCCCAGCCCCCTCTCCGGTTTTTTTTAATGGTCTGTCCCTTAATCATTTATGAAATGTGAGCCAGAAAAAACTGGCTTTATTAGCAACATTTCATTACTTTTAAATTCTTGTGATATAACATATGTGTTAAAATAACTTAAATGAAAAAACAGTGGCAAAAAATGATTATCGTTAAAAATATTAATAGATTCCAGTTTTCTCAAAGTTACTTATCTGCAAAATACAGTTAACTCAGTAGGATGCCAAAATAAAAACAAAAAATAATACAGCAACCAACTTATGACATTAAGAGCTGACCATTTAATTATCACTGGATGGGAAGGGGGTGGGGTAAGCTTCTGTGTTCTCAGAAAAAAAAAACTATGTTAACAAAAAAAACTTGCAAGAACTAAGACAAAACCACTGACAGTATAGACACTTAATTTAATGAATGGTGCACACTGGAACACTTGGGTGTGCAAAAAACTAAATGCCCAGACCAACCCCAACCCCAACCCCAACCCCAACCCCAACCCCAACCCCAACCCCAACCCACTTACCAGTAACCCTTTTACTCGTAGGATCTGAGTCTAGTGACTCTGAACTAAGTTGTACACACTCTCTCCTCTGTATATGCTAGTTTGGAGAATTTGGTGTTTGATGAATTTAGAGTCCTTAAGTTGATTATTTTCTCATTTCTCATAATTTGTTTGCTTGATAATGTATTGGAGTTGTATTGACATTTAAACAAATTCCCCTCACTAGCACCATAACAAATATATGAAAACAGTTAGGGGAAAATGAATATTGATTGGGGCTTAAAGGGTTACAAAATAACATGTCATCCATTAGTAATTTAGTCAAAACATAAATTCTGTGACAAAATACTATTTTCAACAACAAAATATTTGTTTGCTGTAATACCTCTGATTGAAACTAGCTTATGCCACACATAACATACTATTAGAAAGTATTATTGTATTAATGACACTTGCAAATTATTTCTTGTAGAAGCCTGATTACTCTTCATCTTTAAATAATGTTAATTAAAGTGCATAAGCAATCAAAGAAAACTGAAAAAATAATGAACTATCAATAAATAATGATTAACAGAAATGATTAACAAATTTCATGTATACAATTAGCAAGACCTGTTTGTGTTAAAACCAGCTAATGGCTAAGCAGCCTAACGTGTTCTACTAATAACTACACAATTATTATTGTACCTGGCAAACTTTCTAGACCAAATTAAATGAAAAATATACACGCATTCTTCTCTAATGACGTTCTGTTACATTCCTTGCCAAAACACAAGCAACTATATGTTGTATTGTTTACCTCTTTTATTTGATTTCCCATAAGATGTTGATCTTATCCACGAATGAAAATATTTGAACAAAAATCTGTTTGCTCATTGCACTGAGTTTTTACTTTAAGCCTGATTTCAATGCTGGGATTTTGCTATGCTTAAGCATGTGACAAACCTTTCATTGGTGTAAATGTGAAGTCAAACCAACAAGTTTGGTTCTGCAGGCAAATGCTGCTTTCATAACAGAAAAATTTTTTTGCAAAAAGCTATTTTACTATACTTGTGTCTTTTAATTAAGGATTCATTAAAATATTGTGGATTATCAGTAGTGGAGATATCAAAGTTAAACAACAGTTTTAAACCGAAACGAAAATAGTAAATCAGCTTTGTTTCATATTCTTGATGTGTTCATGAACTGCAATGTAGATGTGAATCTTTTTACCTCTATGTCTTCAGGGTCTTGAACTTGAAGTTTTCTTTAATGTCACATGTCTCTTGCGCTGCTTCTCACATTCAAGAGGATCAGTACCAACACTGAAGTGAATTACAAGGCCTGAAAAAAAAATTGATTTCCTTCAGGTTATAAAAATAAATGTAGGTTGACAATTATTGATCTTAAACCTCTTTTTCATATAGCATGGTTTTCACTACTGAATGTCAATCATATAACCAAAAACAAAGCAATTACTCTAAAATTAACTATTCACAACCAATATGCACCTGTAGGTTAATAAAATGAAGCGATCAGAATGCAAAACCACCATTATTATAGATCAACCTCCAGTTTCCCTTTTTGATATCAGTAAAAATAATCATAGTATGCAGGTAATGAGAAAAAAGGGAATGATTATTAATGATGATCTTGATATTGCAATGCATTCTCCTTACAAGTACTGTGTAACTACAGGATATTACACAGGGGCTTAAATATATGGAATTTATCTTCTTGTGCAAAGGAATATTTTATGAGTGAACTCAACAAACAAATGAAATATTCCTTTTGATGAAAAGATAAACTCTATACTTTTAAGCCACAGGGTAATTTTTTTATATTGAGAATGGGTGACATTATAGAAATCCTGTGCACTAATTCGTTGTTTTTGATACCATCACATGTGACAATCAGTGTGCAATACCTTATACCACCTACATTTTTGTGCGCTACTGTGTAGATATCAAAGTGATTATGTCATAAAATGTATCACAACCATAAAGAAGAATTTAAACCTTGACAATGGAGTTTCAAGACGAATTGAAATTTATTATAGTTGGATCAAAATATTTTGCCATAACTTTATATGATACATTTTCTCCATTTACCTTGCTTGGCATCTGACATGACTTTCTTCCAAGCTGTATAAAGACAATACAGTAACTAATCAACTTTCTTTTAAAAAGTAAATTACTTAATATTATTTAACACAATAGAAAATAAACAAAGAAAATTAAACTATCTAATTATACTATAGAAAACCAATAAATTACAATAATGAACATAATTTCAATTGATTCCCATAATATAAAGCTTATTCCACTATCTAGTAGGCGTGGTGAATGGTCCTTCAAAAACTCTGAGTCTCGCAAAATTTCAGTCGAATTTAGCGAGTCTCACAGTCTCATTTTTTAGCGGTTATGTGCGTCTTGCAGTCTCGATTTTTATACGAAAGAGTTTCACGCTCAAAACACTTTGAAATCTTGGTCTCGCAATCTAAAAAGTCAAAATGTCTCAGGCCCACAAAGAAAAACGCTAGTCTCGCTGTCTCGCAAAGTCTCATATTTTACCATTTGCCACCCCTTCTAAGGGGTTTCAATAAGTTTCTCCCAATTAACAAAGGTGGGATAGGAGGTTCTGACCATATAAGGGGCCAGTCATACCCATCATTGTTAAATTTTAACAGATGGTGGTAAGAGGCCTTGTAAGCTGTGGTAGACCACAGGTACCTGGTAACTGTAGGCTTTTACTGAAATCACTGACCATAACTCTAGCTTCTTTGAGCCATGACCTTTTGCAGCATATGGTATTTAATTAAATACTATAAATAATATCTCACATTTCTGTATAGTAATAATGATAATAATAATTGTCATCATTGTCATTTTTCCTATCACAACAATAACAATATATGGATCAATGTAAGTATCTGAGCAACTGTGCACCTATCCCTCCCCTAACCCAACATTAACACTAACCTTTTCACTTATTATAACTTGTTGGATTAGGGGAGGGGTAGGTGCACAATTGCCAAGACACTTACATTGATCCCAATAAATTAATGACATAAACAACTTGACTTACCACTGAGAAGAAAATCTGCACATTCCTGTTTATTGAATGACTCCTTCTGAGCATCAGGTGGAATGCTGCTAGACTCACATGAGCTGATGCTATTAGCATCCACACCACTGTCACTGCTATAAACAGGTTCCACTATAAATCAAAGGCATGCTATGGTGAGCTCATGGAGCAAAAACACGTTTCAAAACAAGTTTCTGAACTTGAGTTGCACATGCACAGATCATGTGGCATATTCTAAATTTTTATTGACCGCAGAAGAACTTTTTAACAATCTTGAGACGATTGGATTCCGAAAAATTCTATTGCTTATGCTTGACATCCCAATTCCTCCATCTATCACAATACCTCTTGAGCTAAAGCTACACGAGCTAAAAAGGACAGAGTTTATCTCATCACACATTTGAAATTTTGTTACTTCCATAAAGAAAGCTATTTGACCAGATTTTGGTGAAGTTTTTAATATTTTACTTTCCTTAACCTTTTATATGTTTGAAGTTGAATAAGTCATATTTTTCCAAATTCATTTGGTACTGGCCGTTCAGTTGCTCATGTCAAGTTTAACAAATCCAATGTGGTTTAGTGTTGTCTGTACACTTATCAACAACAAGTAAGTGTCATCAAAGTGGTAAAAATGTTGTGGATTCACAACGCACAGCTGGGTCAGTCCACAACAAAGTTTGACCACTGTGATGATGCATATCGTTTTTTATTTCCTCGTTGTCCGGTGAAACAAAAAAAAATGGCCATAGGATAAGTCCTTTTTTGACTGGGATTGTTCCGTCAAAATGGCTGGATATTGGTCTTGATCTTTTTTTGCATTGTTATGTAACTTGACTACGTCTCGGTCAATAGAAAGGCAAGCCATCCCAGGGCTCGACTTTCAGAAAAAAATCTTGGGGCCACCTGGCCTCCAAGTTTTCATTTTTGGTCGCAAGGACAAGTATTCTAGTCGCCAAAAATTATCTTCAAGAAAAAATAGAATATAATACACTAAAGGTCGTTTAATAAACAGACATCGAGACCTGCTGCGCATTCCTCTAGCTAAAACTAGTAAATACCAAGGTAGCTTTCGCATAAATGGAGCACGCACATTTAACACGCTTCCGCTTACTATAAGAAAGAGCATGACTCTTGTAGAGTTTAAAACTAAAGCGAAACGTTTTTTCAAGACTTAGAATGAATTGGGAATACGACTTCAAATTTAATTGTCTTTATATGTAACCTGTAATGTAATTCTTATTTTTTTGTATTTTGTAATATTATGTTACACAGGACTCTACTTAAACTAGCTATGCTAAATAGATGTTCCTGTTAAAATATTGAAATAAAAAAAAAAAAAAACCTCAACAAACGATTTCATCGACTTCATACGCGAACACCAAAGTATCAGAGTATTGAACTCAATAAGAAATTTTAAAACTAAATCAAAAAATCTTGGGACCAGCGTGGTGACCAGGCGTGAAAACTTAGTCGCCAGTGAATAAAATCTAGTCGCATTGGTGACCCCACAGGTCGCAATGTCGAGCCCTGCATCCTGACCTCATGCTTGTTCAGTAATGCAAACACAATATATCCTGACAATACTGTAAATTATGATTAATTATAATTATGATTAATTACTGTAAATGACTTTTTTTGAGTAAAATATTTTCATCATTTAAATTATTCAGTTATTCATGACCACTGAAAACAACCCCGAGTAACATTTTGACAATCCCATGACTGGAAGCCAGGCTTTTCCAACTGATTTCATGTATTCAATGTAATCATAGTCTTACCTTTGGTCTTATTTTTAACCAGCACATCCCTGTAGGATAGTTGTTTTGGAGTGTTCGGTTCATTTTGGTTGACTGTTTTACCACTGCAGGATTGAAATCCTCTCTCAGACTTCAGCCTATTTCCTTTGTCCATATTTTCCTGTGCTTGAACATTTAAATGACAATCTAAACTTGAATATTTCAGAGCTGCTTTGCCTTTATTTTGCCGCATATCTTGAGACATTGTTCTTGTAGCTAGTTTATTTCCATAATTCTTTTTATCGTCAAACGACTTTTTGTAATAATAGTTCTTTCTGAACTGATTCACATCAGATTGTTGTCTGTAATTCTCTTTTCTCTGAAATCTGTCCATGTGATTTTTTTCCCTGCCAGTTCTTGTAGCAACAAGTTCCTTTTTCTTTTTTCTATGCGATCTCTTTGTTTGAGACTGCCACCCTTCCTCGTCCTCCATAGCTGATGAACTTGATACATCTCCATCAACAGAGTCTCCTTCTTTGCAAATTTCTTTTGAGTCTGAAATGTCACTAACAGGGTCATCCTCAATTTCTTGATGCTGAGTACTTTTGCCTTCAGTCCGCTCTAGTTTTTGCAAAGTTTTGTCCTTTTCAGATGAATCTACTTGTAAATCACACAAACTAGTCCTTGCCATTTTTTCTCTATCATCTTCAGGACTAGGAAGTTCTGTTATGTGGCTATCTTTTTCTACAGTAGTAGTTATACTATTGCAGGAGTTATCTTCATCACAAGTCACAGATGGAAGAAGCCCTATAGCAGATTCTAAGAGTTTCTGTGATGAAAGAGGAAAACCAAATGGTGGTTCTTTGGGTAACACTGGTGATGCATATGAACCTGTAAAACAAAAAATAGCTAAGTGATGCATTATATTTACATAAATAAAATATAAGTTATAATGATAATGATAATAGTAACAGTAATAATAATTATGATAATAATAATAATAATGACAAAAACAATTATAATAACATTAAAAATATTCAATAAATGAATGATCCTGGCAGTCACATAACCAACAAAGTCAGTTGTCAAGATGAGACCTGAAAAATCCAGGCTTTAACAGGATTCAAACCCAAGACCTTGCGATACGGATGCAACAGTCTATGGGTTTGAACCTGTTCTCACCTGAATGTTTTCACGTCTTATCTTTGCAGCTGACTATGTTGTCGACACAACTGCAAGGATCATTCATTCATTAAATATCTTTCTACTGCAGTACACATTTATTAAATTCTCATAAATTCAGGGCTGTAGCTAAGAAAACTGGCTGCCGGTTGAGGTAGCTATTCAGCCAGCTGACAATAGATATAGGTAGACATTGGTTGTTGCCATAAGTTGCACAATGGCCAAAATTCAGCCGACAATTGCCTTTTTGTCACCCGGCAAATTTTTCCGGCAGCCTGTGCTTAGCGACAACCCTGTATATTTACATTCAAAATTAGAATGAAAATAGTAGCTACTACTTTTATTATTACTACTGTTATCATTATTGTTATTAGAGCTTCACATAAATTCCTGCAATTTTAAGTACAATATGTATTTCTCAACAACTTATTTTTAAACATTTATCAATATTACCTCTAAAAACAGTTAAATTCTAACTAAATTTGATTTCACTGTATGATAATAACAATTTTACAACTATAATGATTATTATTATTCATTATTATTATACCCTAAATTCAGATGAAAGTTGTGTGTTGTAAAGTGCAGATTCTGACACTGTATTTATAAAGTTGAGGTTCCGAGACTCAAGCAGTTTGATCAGACTATGATGTCTCCTTAAATAATCCCATGGAAGCAAGACTTGAAGTAATGGACAACAATGGAAGTTTTGTGCATAACCAAAAAATAGATAAAACGACTTGCCTAAACCTGAATCAACATCTTTGAAGCATTTACTTGTATCTTCTGGTGAAGCGTCTTCATTGTCTTTTTCTAGCATTTCACAAGCACCTAAATTTATTGTGTTTCTTACAGAATCTTTCTTAGTTTTCAACTCTGTTCCAGTGGATATGTCCGCTACTAAATTCTTGTTCATGCTGACACATAAAGGACCACCGAGATCCAAACCAACAAACTTTTGTTTCAAGTCAACATTTCCAATGTCTTGCTCTTCTGTTCCATTCTGCAATGAATTTGTAGAAGTAGAAAGTTTTCCTTTCTTTGACTTCTTTCCCTTTTTATTTCCACCTGGGCTAGGATTGTTTTCCCTGTCTTTCACCACAGCTGCATTATTGGTTTTTACTGTGTGACTAACAACTAATCCTTTTTGTACAGCATTCATCTCATAAAATGCAGTTTTACTAATGTAGTTAGTTCCTAACTTGTCTTTTACAACTTGATTTCCACCACAATGAAGGAAGCCATGATCACTGGATAATATTTTCTTGGAGCGATACAGTTCAAACTGTTTCTTTGGAAGAGCCGCAAGTTGCCGAGCCATTTCTTTTATTTCTTGCAGCTAAATAAAATGAAACCATAATCAGTGTATTTTGGTCTGAAATTGGGTTGGGTACAGAAAAGGGCTAAATTAATTTTGCAATATTAAATTAAGAGTTTTTTGAGAATGCCCTACCACTTGGTTGACATTGTTGACACTTGAATTTTGACAATCATGAGTTACTCGCAAGATGCAAACAGTAAACTATTGCTCAATAATTGTTAAAACAGACAAAAAAAAAATAAAATAACAACCAATGCTAATTGAAACCAGAAATGTGCCTGCTGAAGATCTAAAATATTTAATCTCCAGATATTTAGGATTATCGCCAGCCAAAATAGAAAAAAGTAAGAGCTACTGTGTGGAAGAATAGAATCGTAAAGAACACACCAGAACATAATGTTGCTTAGAATGAAGATAGGGTGTTTTCTATATATCAACCCAGGGGTGATTTCATAGACAAAGTGACAATGGTAAATAAATACTGGGCAAGCCCACTCGTCAGGTAAGACTGGAAAAAGCTCATCAAACTTACTTTAACAAATACTGTGCCAAATTTTCATGACTGAATCAGTACAACTGATGTTATGAAAGGGGTGGGTGATTTCGCGGGGAAAGTTAAATATGGGACAAAGCCCCCGATCAGATCCTCATCAGCAATTCCGAAAACCGCATGTTTAATTTTCATCGTATCTCCACTGTCATTCCGGATGTACACGAGAATTTTCTAAACAACACACAAACCACCTTAATACGCAGTCACAGTTTTCGACACGGGGTTCAGATCATTGCAAATCTGGGAGCATACGTTACTAGAACGTGGGTGAAAAATATTGGACCCATTTAGTGTAAGCGCTGGAATTGTACATTACAAAGTTCTTGAAACGATAGCTTGTGTGATTTTAAAAAACTTGAACAAATAAAATGTCCATAATTTAGTATCGGTACAGTATAGAAATAAAAAAGATTAATGCAATTACCTTTTACGATATCCGCGTGGTATAAGTTTAGGGAAATTGATAATCTTAGATCTGGATAAGAAACGAGTTTTGCAAGATTCTCTGGTTTAAGAAAGAATCGAAGATAAACGCTTTCCTCACACACTACGACCCGTTACTCCCCTTCGATGATCGAAATCTTCTTCTATTGGCAATGATGACCTTCCGACCTCTTACTCCACGTTTCGCAAACTGGATAGACGGGGAAATTGCGTTAGGGATTGCATAATTGTCATGGTCACATGTCTTAAATGAATAAATTTCGCCACCAGGCCAGACAGCTTGTAAATTTACCCGTCAGAGGCAATGGGAGATTAAGTATTTCATGGATATTTCATCAGCTTGGTTGTCATTTAATTCTTTTTCCCGCGCTAAAAACAATATAAACTAGCTTGTTTACATGGCAACCGAGTTTTTCGCCGAGTAATTTCTGCAGGCTTATGACTTACACGTTTGGTGTTTGTGCTTGCGGGTATGTTGTCGTAAATTTCAAGAAATTTTTCAACTTCATCTGCTCGCAGTGCTTCGGCAAGACGTATTGCTATGACAGATTCTTCGCTTTCCAGCTCAGGGGAGCAAAGAATTTTCTTCCAGTTATCCATTCTCTGTCCATCACCGAAAACTTTCAAAATTTTTGAAACAATCTATTGCGCATACTCTTCAAACTCCCAATATCGCAGGCCACTAACCCACAATCCTTTTCTTCTTGTTTAGAACCAATATGGCGGAAAATAGGAAGGTGATGATGGCAGATGGCGACGATGATCAAACGTTCGAAGGGGAAGATCCCCCTAAAAACATCACAGAGGAGTTAGAAGAGAGTGAAGGTTCCAATTCATCAGACTTGGACGAAGATGAGGCAAGCAGCACCAATCCAAGAATTCAACAACTTGAGCTTCAGGTGAACATCATTGATTTTCAGCTGATTTATAAGTGCAGGACACACATCACTTTTTTAGACGACGTGTTCGAATTATTTTGCTCATCTCCGGCGTAATATAATTTATCTATTTTATTTGTTAGTTAGGGTTAGGAACATTGTTAAGAATGCTTTGTGTCCTTTGTTTTATATCAGTTGTGTGAATAAATTATATTACTCTGGAGATGAGCTAATTAAATCTTATTTCTCTGTTTTTCGCTACTAAGAATTCATAGGAAGGCTAGATTTTTGTATCACCCCATACTTCTTTATGCATGCTGTAGCTCGACCGTTTCGTTCTTCAAAAACAAAAATATGTTTCCACGTGCAATACCTGAGAAAATTCAGCTACAACATGAGTGCTGGAAGTATGGAGTGGTACGGAAATTAACCCATAACGACTTCCCCATCTGTAAGGTGTGGTCAACAATATTCCAGTGTTGACAAATTTAGTATCTCTGATTTGTCAGGTGGAAACCAATCCTTATCACTATGATTCCCATGTGGAGCTTATTACAATTCTGAGAGAAACTGGGGATCTAGATAGAGTCAGGACGGCAAGAGAAGGAATGAACAAAATATTTCCATTGAGTGAAGGTATTGGTATGTTTGTCATAAGAAAAATGTTTTTATACCATTTGCCCTCATGGACCAAGGATGTTGAAAGGAGGAAATCAAATTTAATTTAAGTCCCTTTCACTCCTGAAATCTGAGGAGCAAGTCTCATTACTGAGTCAATTTCTTATGTGGAGAATTGAAAATAAAGTAGACTGGAAAATTCTTTTTTTTTTAAATCAAAATCATAGGGTTTCTCTTTAAATTTGGCTCTTTTTGTGAATGATGTTACACTCTGCCACCTTTACTTTTGTGTGCCTTGGTCAATAAAGTACCATACAGTATTAGCAACACTAAAAAAGAACATTTTAATTTGTACAATATTTTTTGTCTGGGAACAAAACTTAACAACAGCAATAAAATTTTATAATAATTATTAATTATAGTAATATTTTTTTCATAATCATTATTATTATGTAATTCCAATGCTTTTCATATGAACCATGCATTGAGCTTCACTGTGATACATGTATTGTTGAAATATTCAGATCTTTGGACAACCTGGCTTAAAGATGAAATGCCATTGGCAATGGGTTCCTTACCAGAACAAGCAGAAAGAGTTATTGCCTTGTTTGAAAGAGCTGTAAAAGATTATCAGTGTAAGTAACATACTTTTTCCTGTACCTACAATCTTTGCTAAAAATGTTAAACTGGCAGGTACTTTTTCTCGTTCAGTACGAATGGCAATCACCACATCTAAGTTTTCCCACTCCCCCCTCACAATTTTGGGTAACCTGTTCAACATGTTGTTATTTTTTATCACCAAGGTATTATGTTTGGAAATATAACAATATTGTTTGAGGGGGATGGGGTGGGGGTGTAAGATTTCTTCTAATCCCCAACATCTGTAAGAAAACAAGGAATTGAAAAACTTGGTCCAAGACATTTTAGTAAAGATTTTAGTACCGGGAGGTATATACAGCAAGCAAAGATTTAAAATGGTACAGTTGCTATGTTTCTTTGTATGGTAGTAATCCCTTGCAGGAATTCAGTATATATTAAGTATACTTCTGGTTTGTAGTTCTCAGAAAAATGAAGAAAATTTAATGGTAAACATGCAGCATGCAAGCAACAAGTTATGGATGCACTTGGGAGGTTATCTAAGCACTCAAGAACTTAGAGATGCTCTTGGCTGTTCCTTGAGCATCTCTTATGCTTCTTTCATGCGTAGCAACCTTTCACATGCTTCCATAACTTGATGGTTGCACGTTGCATTTTACTATTTTGTCATTTTATCAGAGAAGTACAAACTCAGTATACTGGAAGTATACTTAATGTATACTGAACTCCTGCAAGGGATTAACTGAAAGCCCAACTCACAAATCATTGTCAAATATTGCGTCTAAACATTTTTTTCAGTATGTATAGCATAACATGTGTATATTAACTAACAGTGAGCTAACAACTGTATCTCCTTCACTTGCTAAAGTTCCTTTGGCAGAGTTTTAAGTTACTGTAATCAAGTTATTACAAAGACAAAAGACAGAGACAAAGTTTATTGAATTTGTTTTTTACATTGAAAACAAAGTTACACTATCCCGCAGATAGCAATTGCTAATCTAGGCGGGTAGTGTATGGCAGCAATGACAATTGGAAATTTCTTGTAGTTTCATTTTCAGCTTGTTTTTTGCTTTTCTTTACAGCGATGAGTTTATGGATTTTGTATTGCCAGTTCTTGATGGATACAATGCAGGATCCTAATGATATCCAGAAGATACGATTGACATTTGAAAAAGCTATAACAGCCATAGGTCTTCATGTGACAGAGGTAATAAAAATGAAAACAGTCAACAAACCTCAGAGATTATTTCACCTGCTACAATATTGTAAATGAGTCTTTATGAGTTGTGAAGTGTGCATTATCTCCTTGCATGTAGGGGCCATCAATATGGGAAGGCTACCGAAAGTTTGAAATGGATCTTCTGGAATCTTTTGAGGTGACGCTTTGGTGTTGTAGCATTGTTATGTCCTGTCATCAATTCTTCTTTTTGTTTTGTTTTGTGTTTGTAATGCTTAGTTGTCCACAATTAGTAGAGGAGATTTGTCCCCTCAGCTGCACAATACTAACATGTTATGAAAGTTATTATTCTTATTGAAGTGAAAACAGTATTTAATGGCTTTGTGTTATTGTTGTAGCAAATGGTGACAGATGAAAATGAAGAAGCCATGACAGAGAAAATGTAAGTCATCTGCAATCCACTCTTTCTTACATGAAAAGGTGGTAGCATGCTGTAAACATGAAACAGCCCAAAACTGAATCCACTTTCTGGTAATGTTAAACAAGGCAAACATAACATTAGCTGCTCAGCTAACTTAGCTCCGGTCAGCTCAGGTGGTAGAGCACCAGACTACCGTGCGGGAGGTTGCAGGTTCAAATCCCAGTTGGAGCAACACTCAGGGTCTTAACCCTTTCACTCCCAAGGGGTCTCCATTTGACGAGTAAAATCGTCTGGCGTTAGACAGAGTAAAATCTATAAAGTCACTCTTGGGAGTGAAAGGGTTAAGGGAGATAGTTTTTAACCCTTTCACTCCCAAGGGGTCTCCATTTGACGAGTAAAATCGTCTGGCGTTAGACAGAGTAAAATCTATAAAGTCACTCTTGGGAGTGAAAGGGTTAAAGTGCTGCCTTTGTAATGATCATGACATCTGTAAATGTTTAGACTTCCTAGTCTCATAGGATATGAACAATAAACTTTAGGTCCCGTCACACAACTCTTGTTCATGATAACTTAGTGGGATGTTAAAGAACCCACACACTGATCGTAAAGTGTAGGGGACATAGTTCCCAGTGTTGTGGACAGGCCTTTGGGTTGGTGCTTTACATAGGGATAACCTCATTGCGCCCTTCCCCCTTGGACAGAATTGTATGTTCTATGTTGAAAATTGTATTTTGTATGTTCTGTGTTGAAACACATTTTGTGTCTGCGGAGGTAAAATATAATAACGTGATAAGATATTGTGAAACTTTTTAAACAAGATGTTTTCTTTTTTGTCTTTGTAGTTCTGCACAAAAGGATAAAGTGTTGTCGATTTTCAAGAGGCAGTTGGCTGTTCCTCTTATAGGTTGGTAATAATTATGGCTCCACTAATAATATCAATTTTCATTTTGACATTATTTAGATGCTTTCAGTATCTGATCCATAAATAGTCTGACAGACTTGAGTTATTTAGTGTTATACATGATTTTGTAAACTTCAGTTGTTTTCATTATTTATTGCCAGTCTATTTTACTGACATCTGTTTGCAGGTATGCAGGCAACACTAAGGGAGTTTGAAGACTGGCTGGAGGACAGTGTACCAGAAGCAGTTATGATAGCTTATGAAAAGGCTTTGGCTAAATTAGAAGAATGTCTCTCATTTGAAGATTTACTAGTAGGTCTTATCATAAAGCTACAAAAAATAAAAAAAACAGTTTTATGAAATGTCCCTCTTGAATTGATACAAATTAGGGTTGAGGTAGGAATTAAACTCATTCACTCCCAGACCTAATTGAATGGCTTGATGTAAAACTATGCATTTCAAAAGTATTATTTCACTTGCTCAAAAATTCCTTTTTTTGCATTCAGACTTGTTTTCATATGGTAAATGTTGCCCTGTGCTTGGTTTTTCCTGTTTCTGCATGCCTTTTATTTTTGTGTTTGGAGATATGCAAAGGCCAACTGTTGAATTCATACAGTGTAATTCATAAATCAGTTCTTTTTCATGAAATTTTAATGTACCATTAGAGTGTTTCAGAATATCTTTCTATAGGCTGTAAGGGTCTTCATATTTCAGACATTCATTTTCTTTTAATTGACAGTTGTCATTGCTATTTTTTTTCTCATTAAGGCAACTGCACAAGCTCCCAAAGTCACTGAATACAAACTGTATTTGGAGTATGAACTAAAGAAAGGTGACCCAGCCAGACTGCAGTGCCTGTATGAGAGATTTGTTAAGGATAACTGTCTTTCAGGTGACACGTGGAATGAATATACTTCTTATTTGGTAAGTTGTGCAGCGGAATAATGATCAGCATTTTGTTAAATAAGTATGGTATAAGTAATTAATTTTCTGTGAATTATAGAACTGATGGATAATGTTACTGGTATTTATTCTTTTAATAAGTTCATCTTTGATTTAGGATTCCAAACTAAAGATTCCATCGGTAGTGATTCCAGTTCATGAGCGAGCTGTCAGGAACTGTCCATGGATGTCAATTCTCTGGCAGAATTATTTAAGAGCATTGGTGAGTCCATCAAACAATAGTAATATTAAACAAGCTTAAATTATATTAATGATTAATTATTATTGTATTGGAATCCTGATGCTGAAACCTCTGTGGAAGACAAAGAAAATTGAGGTAGTAATAATTTTTTTTTCTGTGCCAGGAACGAAGCAAGCAAGATGGTGATAAAGTAAAAGGTATGTTAACCCTTTCACTCCCAAGGGGTCTCCATTTGACGAGTAAAATCGTCTGGCGTTAGGCAGAGTAAAATCTGTAAAGTCACTCTTGGGAGTGAAAGGGTTAAGGGAGATAGTTTTTAACCCTTTCACTCCCAAGGGGTCTCCATTTGACGAGTAAAATCGTCTGGCGTTAGGCAGAGTAAAATCTGTAAAGTCACTCTTGGGAGTGAAAGGGTTAAGAAGCCAAATTCATTTATGGCTAATGAATATTAATATTTCAATAATTTATAAACTCATTACTGTTACGAACATGCCAGAAAACCTTTCTATGGTATATTCAAATGTGCAGCTGGTTTTAAATGTGGATTTACATTAATGTGGAATAGTCTTATGTTTAAGGTGTTATGTTCTGAAAAATATGAGCTAACACTGGTCTGTATGTAGGAGTTTTACTATAAATTGTGATGTACAGTATTTCTTTCTCTTGTTCTTGAGCCAGCCTGATCTTTAGTAATAAAGATGTTGTTGTCATTGTTAGTGGTTTCTGTTAATAGTACTTGTATTTTTATTGTAGAAACCCTTAACACAGCTTTGGGTTGTGGCTTTTCATCTAGTGATGATTATCTTCAGCTATGGCGGTGTTATTGTGATTACATCAGACGAAAGGTTGAAGATTGGAGTGAAGGTGAAGGACACATGCTCTTTAAAGGAGCTTTGTGGACTTGTGTGCAGAAGGGCATTTATATCTTGGAGGTGGTGGTGGTGGGTGTTTTGAACCATGATGATGGCAAAACAAACTTTATTTCACTACAACAAAACATTCGAAACTCTTTCTTTAAGTTTAACTGCAAGATGAGAAAAAAATTAGACTTTGATGTTACAGTAGTTCTACTTAGAGGCAATACTATCATGCCTTTTTATTTGTCCCTTAAGATTCTTTACCTAAAAATGGGTCTATATAGCAGAAAGTGAAGGGGCTTGCAACTGGCATTACATCCTTATGGATTTTTATTAGTTTGACAAGTTTGATATTGTATAACTAAAACGTTAATGCTGGTAGAAGAGGGTTTAAAGTTAAAACAACATTATGACTCAAGGCTTGAGTATCATTACGGTGTTTGACTCTGTGTAGTGAAGTTACGATTTGTGCATTTACTGAAGACGCTTGAGATATCACTCAAGAAGGTTGATTCGTTATATCATTCTGCATGAAAGCAAAAGATACAAGACAAAGTTTGTCCTCAGTAAAAGTGATCATTACTGGTATGTGGCGCAAATGCAAGGAAATGTAATCAATTTTGAATGCTTGTTGTTATTTTCAGAGAGTCAACAGGTTAGGGAATTAAGGGAAACTTTCACAAGAGCCACTGAATATCAGCAACACTGTAAGTATAATGATGATGAAGTACATGGATTATCATTGTTACTCTATATTGGAACTGTTTATCACTGTTGAAGTTTCCATCAAACAATGGCAGATTCCCGTATTTTGTTATAAACTTACAGCTTGACAGAGAGAAGAATAGTAATAATTTATGTTAATGTTTGCAGGCTACAGAACTTTGTTTGAAGTTTAGTTACTATAGACACTGACTGAAGTTGAGAAGTCAGTGGAGGAAGAGGGCCTAGCTCAAGGTGGTAGATACTTAACATAACCTCTCCAAAATTATTTTGTTTATTACATAGATTTTGGTAGTGATGGTGACCCAACAAACATCCTGGAGAGATACTGGGCAAGAATAGAGGTAATAACTAAGTGCTAGAATCCCCCCCATATGCCCCTCAAAAAAAATTAATACTTGTGTCAGTTTTCTTAGCTTTTGTTATAGTGATGGTGGCTGTGGTGTGTTAATGGTTGCAGTTGAGATGGTTTTTTGCTAACAAAGGGAAGTTTGTACCACAGACTATCAAAACCAGGCTATTGTCAGAACTGGGCTGAAACGAAATGTTGGGCGCCACAACTGGCCCATACCGCCACATTCACCTGAGCTTGGATTGAAGGTCACAAACCATTTCGCAGATCTGACAAATCGAACATAAGAGATCCACATGCTTGCCTAATTAAAGACCTCATGTACTATTTGCCATTAGTATAAACACTCAAGTGATTATACAAAATTGCATGCTCTGATTGGTTCGCTATCTCATATTATCAGCCGATAATCACCTCCACTAACAAGATGGCTGCCAGTCATTCTCTTTTGATTAAATAAAATTTTTTCGTGTTGTGCAATGCTTTTCTTTTCATTTTTTGAAATAATCACCTGAGTATTTATACTAATTACCTCTGCCAAGGAGGTTATGTTTTCACGCCTGTCTGTTTGTTTGTCTGTCTGTTAATCGTTTTACACAAAAACTACCGTAATCAACGGATTTGCACCAAATTTGGTGGAAAGGTCGCAAATATACCCAGGATCAGTCGATTAAAATTTGGGATTTATCCGAATTAAACTTCGGATCTCAGATCGAGATGAGTGTAATATCAGGTGTACATATGTGGTGGGGCGGAGGTATGCGCTCTACCGAGTGCCCTTCTTGTTAACAATTATTTGCCTCAGGCTCAGTGATTATTGGTGAATATTAACTTCGACTTCATCTCGGTGAATATTCACTGATAATCACTTCGCCTTCGACAAATAATTGTTAATTATCAGGCCTTGCATATCGGCAACATATCAGAGTGTCAAAGACTGTGGGACAGCGTCATTCTGTCCAATCATGGACGAGAAGCAGAGTACTGGCTGGAATACTCACATTTATTGAGGTATGTCAGATATCAAAATGTTTTGTCATTTATTTTATTTTAGTTGATGAGATAAACCAGAATAACGGAATTGAAAACTGAAGGAAAAATAAGTAACCAAGAAAGACAAATTGTGAACCTCATTTGCTAGATATTCATTCTACTTCGGTAGTATACACAGTGTTCTCCTTTTCAGGCGGTAACCGGTAAAATGTACCGCCTGTAACAGCACATGTTACCGCCTAAAATGGCCTGACATTCTTGACAATTCAACAGCTACGCGAGTGTTTTACCGATTTGATAAAACTCTTTTACCTGTTGAGCTGAAATAAAAGGAGAACACTGCATACGTGTATTTTTGAGTCTGTGACATGGTCTTGAAATTAAGTGAAAGGGTGATCTTTATTGATTCCTCATTAGGTCATGTAAGAACAATCAACTGTGCCGTAAAATTCTTCAGCGCGCAGTGCAGGCTGCTAGTGATAATCCGGAAATGGTGATCCAGGCCCTTCTGAGTTTTGAGCGGGAAGAAGGTGAGTACGGCCTGGTTCCAGAAAGGGTTCAAAATGTTAATAGTATGATGCAGATCCTAACTGAAACTTTCTCAACCAATGATGCTCAATTAGAGCAATTGTAAAGAAGGAAGTTTTCATGTTCAAAGCAAGATGTGGCAGAGTTAATTCACGCAAATTAGCAGGTGTCAGTATTGGCACAATTCCGCCACCCTCCTTTGGAGTGCACGGGTGCAAGAATCCTATGTTAAGTTTTCTAGTCACTTATGCCATCATCTCTAAAAGAGGGGGGATGTTGCAATACGCTATTGCATATTCAATTAACCAATGATTGTTTAGATGGTTATTCCCAGTACGGACCATTCTTTGTTCATATTCAATTAGCTTAAGATTGCGCTAAAAAGATTATTATTCATGGTGCAGTGTGACTTTGTAGAGAGAACCGTTAGGATGTTGAATAAACTTCGCTCGTAAAACGTTGTCTTGTCGAGATATTTCTTCATGCTGGAAACAGAGAGTACATGAGGAAACACCCTCCCCCCCCCCCCCCGTCCCTTCTCTGTTTTCCCCCAGTGCATTCCCCCATGTATTCAGTGAAAGGTAAAGGAGCCGACCAGCCTTAAAGCCCACATGGCCGGAGCTTATCCCGATTTCAGTAACATGAAGCACTGGGAGTATTGTCACCCCCCCCCCCCCCCTCCCCCCACCTTCCTTCCTGATGGGATGAAAGTTCAGCGCAGGGTTACCCCCAGCATTATATCTCCGGTACCCATTTCTACATCTCTGTGAAGAGAGACAGTCAAGTTTCTTGTCCAAGAAGTTATGGCACTATAACACAGTGCCATCACCAGGGTTTGAGCTGCGAACCTCCTACTCGGAAGTCTAACACGCTAACCACAGCACCCGTGTCTCCTCCATGCATTCAGTGGCGACCTTTTTGTATGTTTAGGGACGCTAGACGACTGGGACGCGGCGTTTTCAAGATGCCGTGTGCAGCTGTTAAGATTGAATGAACGGCGACAGAAGGTGAGGGAAAACAGTCACGTGTGCAAGCACAGGCTTGGTTGGAGTTGTCATGTGCAGAGCGGTGACGAAGTTATGAATTATCGCATGCACAGATTAAAGATGGAGTGAGTTTTCACCTAGCGTGCGTTTCCCGAAAGACCGGAACCATTTTGAGACATTGTCTGGCGCAATAACCCACACTGTATTTTTCGAGGAAAGACATTTCTGTCCATTAAACTTTGCCATAAGCAAGACTTTCTTCTGTTAATGACATGTGAACAGAACAGGTTTGTGCAGTATGTGAACAGGTTTGTACGGTAAGTGAACAGGTTTGTACAGTAAGTGCACCATATTTTCCAAGTTTTTTTTTTCGGGCCCGAATAGTTTTCGGTGCTTTCAAGAAACCTGCGCTTTGTTTTAAGTCGATCAAACGTGAGTCTTCAGTGATTATTGACGTATGAAAGTACTTACTGCATTTGAAATGATATTACAAAGAATATCACTAGCTTCCCGGACAGTAAATACGTAGTATTCTCGCTCGAATTTAGTCGTTATTTATATTATCGTTTATCTCTGACCATTTTTGTAAAAGACTATTAAGAGAGGCTTCCATCAGCAGTCAAATACCGCTGAATACAGCACTGCCTCTTTCATTTTGATGCTGTTTACTCAGTAAGTTCTTAAATTTTCAGTTGCGTTGGAACCAAGGTTTATCAGTGTCTTGTATTTTGAGACTAAGGAAAAGTCTTAGCATTGAATTTTCTTTATGTAGGCAGCAGCTAAGGAAGAAGCTCGTGCGAAAGCAGAAAAAGAAATGTGGGAAAAACGAAAGCTTCTTAGCGCAGAGAAGAAGGCTGCGAAAAAGGCAGAAGAGAAGAAAGCTAAGATTGTGAAAAAACGAAAGGTGAGCTGCTGTCGGTGAATTGTTGTCAATGCGTGCTTGTTTCTTCAAGCTGTAGAGCCTCCCTGTTAATATTACGATTATCATCATTATCATCGTTGTTGTTGTTATCGTTGCCGATAGTGTTATTGTTATAGTTTTATTTTTTTGTTTGACAGGCCCCTGATAGTGGCCCCAAAGAATCACCAAAAGGAGTAGATGATACAGGGGAACCAGTGACCAAAAAGCCCCACAGTAAGAATCCGCAAACTACTTCTTGTACGGTGTTGTAGTGTGTGTTTACCTCGTAAGTTCTGTTATTAGATATTTGACTTAGTTTGTACTGTCCACTAAACAGCTGACAGGTCAATTGGTGGACTTTCCTAAAAGAAACTAGGAGGATTATGGGTTGTGTGCAATATATGAAGTGGATTAAAATTGGAATCCTGAGTACCGACGGTCTGACAAAGTCATTCCACTTCCACTAGTAATTTTCAAATTTTTCATCTTCAAAGAGATCGCTGAACTCAAATATGTGTTGAAAGGGGTTACTTTCTGAAGAAACTGGTGCTACTTGGGTCTAAAGTGATAAAGAAAGTGACGTTTCGAGGGCCAGCCCTTCGTCAGATTGTTCACGTCAACTTCTCTTTCGTCATACATTGATGCGACTTACCTTATCAACTTTTTGATAAACACATTTTATGCAAGTCGAATGTAGATGAGTCAGTGCATGTGTGGTAACGTTGCAATTTCTGGCAGTTGACAGTGAATCTCTGCCGGGAAAGACCGATTTTTCAGCTAGGCCAGAGGCCTCTGTGGAAACATCGACAACAACAGCAAAATATTCACACGATAGGTAAGATGGCAAATACGATATTTATTTTATTGTTTTTTTTTTATATACCTATTAAGGTACAGCGTTTACAAATGAGGGAAACATTCCATAAAGCTGTTGGCTAGATTGTGTTTGTTTTTTTTCTTTCCTTTTCTTTTCTTTCTCCTTTTTTATGCTTTTTTAAATTTTTTTTTACTATTTTGTACTGAATGAAGTCCAATTAATATTCCTTTGACGTTATTGTCCCTTCACAGCTCCAAGGATCCTCTAACTGCATTTGTCAGCAACTTGTTATTCTCAGTAGATGAAGAGCGCATTAAGGATGTTTTCTCACCAGTAAGTTATAGCAATCTTGATGTTATGTCCTTAGTACGGTAAACTGTATGATAGAATATGAAATATATATTATTCCATTTCTTTTTCAGCTTGGTGAAATAACTCAGATTCGATTGGTCAAGAATTACCTGGGAAGATCGAAGGGATATGCCTATGTCGAGTTTAAGGACGAGGTCAGATGATAGAAATCGTAAAATAAGAAAGTTAGGACGTTGAATAAAACGCTGAATTGTGCGACTGAACTATGATGACGAGAAAGGGTATGGTTCTGCTTTAGGAGAAATAGAACTCAGACTTTTATGAGTCTGAGGGCGGACAAAAGTGGTTAAAGCTCCAACAGCTAGTTGCAGATGCGAGGCTATTCATTGCTGCCCCAGTTACTTATCGTATTAGCATAGTAAAGCCAGGCTAGTTTCCATGTTTTAACTGGCGACACGAGAAGTGAGTCGACGGGAAAAATAAAGAGGTGGGGAGGAGGTGAGGTTTGGAAAAGGGAGAGGGATTTTCGTGACTTCATCTCTCGCGCGAATATGGTTTTCATCTGCGCAGAAAAACGCGCAAAGAACTACGCGGGCTCAAGTTTGATTAGATTGATATTATGTTAACTTTTGTGTTACTCAGACATAGTTTAATGGTACGCTGGTTTAAAATAATGAATATAACTTTAAGAGTAATTACATTCATTATTTTAAACCAGCGTAGCGCCAAGCTAAGTCTGATTGTCCACTTGTTTGCAATGGGCACATTTTCATGAACTTTCTTTTACTGCTTCATTTTTAGTCCGCTGTACAAGCAGCTCTTTCTTTGGATAGAACCAACCTTGATGGAAGACCTATGTTTATCTCTCCCTCAGTAGACAAGTCCAAGAACCCGACACAGTTTAAGGTTTGGACATCCATAACTCCCTGGTGTTTGTTGTTTGCCTTCTGCCGTGATTTTTGTTCTGCGCAAAATGCATTTTGGAATAAATTTTCTCCTTTTGTCTGATCTTGTTTGTTTTGTTGCAGTTTCCTACCACGCTTGACAAGAAAACATTGTTTGTTTCGAATCTTCCGTCCGAAATCAAAGAGTCCGATTTAGAGAATCTATTTAGGGAGGTGAGGCGATGAAAAACCTGATTTAAAAGAAAAACAAAAAAGCAACCACGTTTTTTAAAATTATGTGAACGTCGGGGAGGAGTAAATATTTGTAATGATAGATTCTTTTGAATTTTTCATTGCTGAAGAAAACGTGTATAGCCATGTTCATAGAAACTGACTGATCATATATTCAGATATTTGTAACATATCGCCTTAAGGCATGTCCAATACACCCGGATCGACTCGAGTCGTGTACGACGACGACGCTGGTTCACGTCGTCTGCACCATGCCGCCGTCCTGTAAGTTTATTACTTACGATTCGTAGCAAAGACGACGACATCGTTGGGGGCCCGTGTAAAACTTTCCAGAAGTTTGTTTGTTTTTACTTTTCACTAGTGGAGTAATGTGAAGCAAAGTTGGCAAACGTCAGCCGGAGAAAAGAAACCATTCACTTCTTTACTCTTATGGGAACAGATATATAAACGAACAAAGATTTTCCACTTTTACCGCGAAGTTGACAAATCAGTAAATCCAGAGCGTTGCAATGAAACTACGAAAGGTTCGATTTGGACGAGGAAAACAAGCAAAGAAGAATGCGTGACCTATTTTCGTTTCCACAAAGGGATATTACCGCTTATTTAGCCCTTTGCTTAAACTGCCGGCGGCTAGTTGACGAGATGACTGCTTACAACGTTTTAGGTTTAGCTCCGCTATTTGATAAACGTTCCCAAGGTAGACCTGTAATACTCTTGTGAAACAACAATAACACTCCGAATGCTTGAAAAGGTCTAGAAATACACTATAATTCAAGATCAGCAAACGAGAACACAATCTATTGGTGCAAGTACTTTTTAGGATGTATAATAAATTGAAGAATAACAACAGCTGTGTTCAAATACTAAAATACACAAAATATATTTTGCTACAACAATGACAGTAGTTCTCTTCTTAGTTCTGTTTCGAAATATTTTCATCCTTTCGAATTCACGTTACACTAAAGAATCTGTTAGACCCCAATCAAGAATGATTAATATGAAACAGCTTTCATACAACAATTTGATTTAGACACTTTGCTTTCACTCGCCGTTTCGCTCTTCGAGCTATCCATCATGCGTTATCCTGGGTTGTTACTTGAATGAAACTAGCCGAAAAACAAGACCATATGTAAAGAACTTGTTACTAATGTGATAAGTGGATTATCTAGCCAAGCCACTGAATGTATCCAAAGAAAACTTGCTAGATAAGCCTTACGTCCTGCTGAAATCCACGACGCCGGCAAATCTCTCTTACCAACGTCGTCAACTTTGATGCGACGCCGGCCAGTGCTCAGATAGGCATGCGCAGTAGGCATGTGACTCAATCCAACGGCGTCGTGAAAAAGTCGTCGTTTCGTAAGCTCCGTAATGTTGACGACTCGTCACCACTCGACCGAGTCGTCACGCCTCGTTCCGACATGTGTCGACCCGACTCAATAAAGTCAATTTGTGAACAAAAGTCCTTGATAGGATAGATAAATGTTTACTCTCCACAATTGAAAGAACAGTTAAAGTTTCTTCTATTTGGCAGTTCTTTATGAAGCGTTTTAAGTTCACTTTACCAGTTTGTTTCCAAGGCTTCTTTGGAAAGTTAACAGACCTGCATTTTTGTAGCATTGTGGATCAATAAGTGGTTTGATTTATGTCTTTTGTTTTGTAGCATGGTAAGCTGAAACAAGTTCGTTTAGCGTCAAACAGAGCAGGCAAACCAAGGGGGTTTGGTTACATAGAGTACGATGAAGAGGTATGTTTTACTTAACTACCATCTAGAATCGCTTCTTAGATAGCTGACCATAAAATGGCAAAGGTATGTTTTACTTAACTACCAGCTAGAATCACTTCAGAGATAGCTGGCTATAAAATGGGGGAGGTATTTTTTACTTAACTACCATCTAGAATCGCTTCTTAGATAGCTGGCCATAAAATAGCAAAGGTATGTTTTACTTAACTACCAGCTAGAATCACTTCAGAGATAGCTGGCCATAAAGTGGGGAAGGTATGTTTTACTTAACTACCAACTGGAATCACTTCATAGATAGCTGGCCATAAAATGGGGAAGGTATGTTTTACTTAACTATCAGCTAGAATCACTTCAGATATAGCCGGCCATAAAATGAGGAAGGTATGTTTTACTTAACTACCAGCTAAAATCACTTCATAGATAGCTGGCCATAAAATGGGGAAGGTATGTTTTACTTAACTACCAGCTAGAATCACTTCAGAGATAGCTGGCCATAAAATGGGGAAGGTATGTCTGATCGTCTCGGGATCGATTCCCGTCCTGACCACTTGCTGGATTTGGTACTATGTCAGCCCGAGTTTCAAAATTCTCGACCACGCCTGTGTATGGGCAACTGGTCCGCATCCAACCAGTAGGGATTTTTAACTACATTTACACCACCCTAATAAACATAGCAGTGTTAATTACATTACCACTTAAGTAGAGTTATTATTATTATCATTATCATTATTATTTTTTTTGTAATGACATTAATTGATCATCGCAGTTATGTACACAACTTAAGCATCTGTGAAATTAAAGCCTGAAAAATATCCAGGCCTGAACGGGATTCGAACCCATGACCTCTGCAATACCGGTGCAGTGCTCTACCAACTGAGCTATCAAGCCAACTGGGAGCTGGTCATGTTCTGACGTGAGTTCGTATTATACCCGTAGATGGGGAAGAATGCAAGTGAACATATATGAAAGACCATATATTTGAACTGCGGAGTGATGTGTAATGACATTAATTGATCATCGCAGTTATGTACACAACTTAAGCAGCTGTGATAAAGCCTGAAAAAAACTCGGGCCTGAACGGGATTCGAACCCATGACCTCTGCGATACCGAGTTGCGGTTTTGAGGCACTGGTACTTGTGTGCAATTATTTCCCAGTTGGGAGCAAGGTTGGCGCAGTCGTGAAAGCACGTTACGACCCGAGTTCAAATTATTAACAATTATTGGATGAGGCTGAGTGTGATATGAAGAATAATTCAGATCGAGGAGGGTGTTGTTGGCTAACATTCTATGAGATCTGCATAATCCTTCATATCATACAAAAGCCGCATTCAATAATTGTTTTATTATGCTTTCAAAGTATTTCCAGAGCATTATTCGATGCTTGCGTTTTAAAACTGTTCTTTTGTCTTAGCAACTTACTGATATCTTCCTTATTCAGTGTTGAAAACCTTTCGCCCGCCATTTTCCTGCTCTCTCAGATATGCAATTTCCGTGATATCAAGTGTCAAAAAATCCATGCTATTATACTACAATTGGCATCAGTTGACGTCATTTGTAGGATAATAGCATGGATTTGTAGACACTTGACGTCAGCTTGCTGGATATAACGAGTTAGCCAGCCATTTTGGCCAATCAGAAACGGAGAAATATTTCGAATGAACATTAAGTTTAAATATTTGTCTTTTCAGAGGGCAGCGTCGGCGGCCATAATAGCATTAGACGGAACTCAGTTGGGTGATCGACAAATCTCTGTCGCTTTGTCAAACCCACCTAGCAGAAAATCGAGACAGCCTGTTGGAAGGTAAGAAACTGGATACGAGTGACTGATATGCAGTCACATATATGAGAACCGTAACAACAGTTAAACTGGCACCGCACCAAGGAAGGCCATTATCCATCCATTTACTACAGAATGCCAACGTGTCTTTGATTTATTTTGTTATAAAATAACTCGGATACTCCGCGCTTGCTGATTGGTCGAAAACGTATGGGTTATTGTGCCGGTAAACCCTTAGAAAAGAGAAACATTTTCTGTTTGTATGTTAAGTCAGTTTACAAAAGCAGTAAACCGCAGTCTCTATGGCGTAATAAACCACTTGGGCTGTTGGGGGAACACTCGAAGGGCTTGTAAGTCACTCGCCTTCGGCTCGTGATTTACAAGCCCTTCGATTAAACCATAGAAACTGCGGTTTATTTCTTAATTAACTTCTTGATTTTAATTTTTTTTTTAATATCTGAATCCTTATTTCTCGAATCGACGGCAGTTTATTGGAGTCGGAATATCAATGAGTTTACCATGTGCTGGTTTTCCCGTGTGTGCTTTTGCGTGTGCTTTCCATCATCATTCCGGTATCATGTATCTCTTATATCTCTATTGTCTCTTTCAGTCGTGGACGCGCCCGAACACAGCTCCAACTAATTCCCAGATCACTTCAAAAGCACACACCCCCGGCTCCGGTCCCCAAGGCAGCTAGCCTGGCCACATCGAGTAGCGTGAAGACTGAGATCAAAAACGGCGTGGAAGCTAAGCAGCAAGGTTTTGGTAATGATTTCTTCAGAAATCTCGCGACGAAGAAGAATTGAAGGGTGTTACTTTGTGTTATTTTCTGATCCACTAATGACAAGAAACTTTCGGAAAACAAGAACATCTTGGTTCCTTTGTAAAACAGTTGGTACCAAGCGCAATACGGTTCCCAGGGTACCTTCTCTGCCTTCTCAGCGGAGGAGAGAACCTGGTAAGGCGATAAAAGTTTTGACAAGAGTGCGCTGATCAGTGAAACTGTAACGGTCAGCGGCAAACCTCATGAGTTATCTTGCTTTCCCATGAGCAAGACTTTGTTTTCTAGTTTTTGTTATAAAAGAAGCATATGTGTCGTATCGAACGGTCGAAGACCCGGTGAAAGCTCGGCTCCCAGCGTTTGTCACAGGGTATTATTATCCAAGGCCTCTCTACATTCGTTTTTAAGGTGTACTTTTTAGCTTGTCATTGTCTTTATCAACAACTCCACCAGCAGGTGCAAATAAAAGAATACTGTTCAGGGAAAGCCCGCGACACCCCCCCTCCCCCTGGTAAAAGCGGCTAGATGAGAGACTACCCCCGGCCAAAAAAGAGAAATAAAGTTGACAATGTTTCATCACCTCACTCAGGTATAATGTGTTCATTAAATAAGATTGAGAGTATTTCATCACCTCACGCAGTTATAAAGTGTTCAAGTGTATTATTCTCATCACCTCACTCAGATCTGAAGTGTTCATTAAATATGGTTGAGAGTTTCCTCACCTGACTCAGTTATAAAGTGTTCATTAAGTAAGGTTGAGAGTATTTCATCACCTCACTCAGTTATAAAGTGTTAAAGTGTCCTATTCTCTTATCATCGGGCGAAAAACTCTTTGGTCCAATTCCCCTACTGTGTCGGCAAAAGGAAAAGGAAAGCGCGCCAGCTCACGACTTCTGTATGGTTTACAAGTAACTCAAGTTCCATCAACCCCCTTGGAACGAGGTTGAAGTTCCGTTGGAGCCCAAACTCAAGACGTCGAAGTTATGGGGTGGTTATAGGGTTCATAATGGAAACAATAAAAGCCTTTGAAACTGTCATTTATTATAGTAACTCACGGTGAGCGAAATTAAAATAAATGTTCCTTTTCGACGTATTGTGTTCTCCACGTGTTTGAGGCGATCTGACTTGTTTCTTTCGAAAAAAAGCCCACGTGGTCGAGAAGTTAGGCCGCCTGTGGTAAGCTGAGTAAATTTGTCTGAATATCAAATGACGCACAGAAACTAATCCTGGTATGGAAAGCTGTAGTTTTCAGGCCGTCTTCTTTTAGATTTTAAGTGGCTTTTGAAAACAACAACCGAAGTGAGTTAGAGAAGTATAGCAAAGAAAAAATCTGGTGCTTTTTTTGATCCGTTATTTGTTGATTTTTGTTTGTGGGCGGCCATGAGAGAAATGACTCGGATTTAATTTATTGTCCGATGAAATGAATTCTTGTTGTCTACGCCGCTGTCGTATAAATGAGAAGTGAATTCTGTGTTGACTGATCTCTTTTGGTTCTTGACAAGCTAACAACAAATTCATGCAGAGTTTGACGCAGCATGAAGAGATATCCTTGGGTTACATCCTTGAAGAATTTTGTTCTCCACAGCCGGCTCCATGATTGATCCCAAAGATCGTCATTGTTGCAGTGAACAAGCATCAGTTGCTTTTACTTGTAAATCGAGGTATGTCTGCGAAATGTAAAACTCTTGTTGTGTCTGTTTGTGAGGAGACGGAGGTTTTTCGTCTCTTTTTTTTTTGTCACCAGCGTTGTGTTTGGAATCCGTTCAGTTGCAAAATTACCAGTGGGTTGTTATACGAAGCAGTTGTTGCCGTTAATGTCGTTGTCAAAGGACCTGGATAGTGTTGAACATGTCACAGATTTACTAATTTAAAAGGCTTTTTAACCTTTCAGTCACTCTAAAGATACAAACAGCAATTCCTTTTGATTACCATACGTCAATGAATGTTTGTTGGCAGGCGAAAATATAAATACGGTATCACAAAGTAGTTACCAGAGTATTAGACTGTTCAGTACTAAAAATAACGCAAAATACAGGCCTGTCAGTCTGATCAGGGCAGCAATTCTCTTTAGCATTAACATTCTCGGCGTCTTCTTTTCCATTTGTGCTTGTGTTCCTAAGTTCTTGGTCTTACGTCGCAACGTTTCGGCAATCCTGCCCTCCTCAGGTGACTGTGCCCAACTCAAGAGTCTATCAAGATTCTCTTTCACGGTGTTACCTATTTTTAATATTGTAGTTAAAGAGGAAAGAAGGAAAGGTTTGAAATGATCTTTGCCCCTTCGATGTGCCATTCATTTCTAGGAATGGGGTGGGTTTATTTGATGAGTTCAACCCACAATGTGGAAAACATGGACGGGGCCGTACCCAAGATCAGAGTTTATATTGGAGGGGTGTCGGTAAAGACATCCTCCAATCTGTGGAAACGTATAAAGGAAATTTTCATAAAAATCATATTCTGTGTTTCCGTCCCAGAGATGTTAAGTCCAAGATCAATGATTTTCATTTTGGCAGGGATGTTTCAAGAGTTTGTTCAAGGTAAGGGTGTAAAATCACATTTTAATTTCTCGTTCTTTTCTTTGGTACATCATGTTACAATAAAGTTCATTGGAAGTGTTAGTCCCCACCTGCCACAGGTAACCCAAGGTTTTTCCACGCCGTAAATATCCCCTATCACCTATCTCCCATTAATTTCAACAGCTTCTGTTGAAAGTGCACCATTTTGTACCAAGAAATCCATTCATCGTGATGTCACTATTGTGGGAGGTATGGCCGCGGGAAAGTATACCCCTTGGGAACCGAGCCATGTACGTCTCATGACTATGGACCTATGTATTGAGCATTGCTGCGAGAGACCGGGCACTGACGTAGTATTTCTGCTGAACAGGTGGGATACTGGCTCAAATGACGAAACAAACTAAGCGAGCCCGTCTTCTGCCGGTCTTTGACGGTAACAGGTTTTCTGGCTGAGCCTTTTATTCGATTGCATCTCTATATGTATCGCGTGCAATTTTTCAGGGCTAGGGAACATTGCTTCTTTTGTTTGCTCTATTGTTTCTATTGTTCTTTCATCGGGTTGTCAACCAGTAGTTTTGAGCCTACGCGAAGACAACGACGAGACTATATCCCAGGTTTATTGGAAACACAGGTCATACGTACTCATAGCCTGATTACGCGCTCTTGGTACTAGAAAGAGGTCAGTGGTTGAACGGTATGTGTACAACTCATAGTTTCAAAATTCTTTGCGTGAAAAAAAGATTGTAACAAAAAAAAAACTAGCAAAATCTTGCTGACATTGTTGGTTAAGCTTGGGATTTCCTGGACTGGATTGAAACTGAATTCACATGGATTTTTTATCTTTTCTTTTTTTATTGCAGTTACTGTTTCTGCGTGAAGTGTTATTCAGAAGAACTGTGTTGGTTTGCGAAAATTAATCCTCGTCCGGGATTCAAGGCTGTAGGTGCCACTGTAGCAAAACGTAAGTCATGTAACAGTCATGTATAATCCTGTGAGAAACTGTCAGATTCTATCTTATTTCTGTGTGCCTTCACATTAGGATTATTTTCCCAGAATTAAAACACGTCTTCACCACAACGTTTTTTTATTTTTCAATGATAAAATTGTCTAACCTTGCCTCTAAAATGCTATTACCAGGCGAGTTATCATGTCAAGAAGTTTTCTTAAGGACGCGCATTGATGGCCTTCGCTATTTTCCCGCCTCTGTAGCAGTTTGATCCTCTGAACAGGCGAATCTATAGGCTCAAGTGTTCAGTAACGTCTGAAATACAGCGCTTTTTGGGCTTTGTTTTTGCTCTGACAAAGGGCTAACGTTTGAAAAGTCAGCACCCCGTAAATCTTACCTAGGTAAAACCTATTTTATCAAATGTTTTTTGATGAACCATTTTATTGTTTGTTTAATTCAATTTCCCACCGACGCAGCACCAGTTTCTGAAAATGTTTCCTTTATATCTTTTTTGAGCCCACCTTCAGAAAAATTAGTCTCCACATATGGTATAATTTAGTGGTATATTGCACTGATGAAGTACAATTGAAGTATTTCTGTGTGTTAATAAGCAGCAGTGAGAGTTTCATTATTCTCTCGTTGTTATTTCATTCTATAATTTTACATGGTGTTTCTTCTTGTATTGGGGAAGAGGGAAAATTAAAACCATTGATTTAGAGTGTTTTGCAGGTGTGAAACATTTTATCGTTGCTTTGCCATTAGTAAGTGTTTCAGTCAGCTTTATTAGCTGTTGTACAGATTGTGATCAGAGATGCTTTCTTCAGAAGATAATTGTAAGCTGCGGGAAGTTGGGTTTTACAGCAATCAAATCTTCTCAGAAGGAAAAAGCCAATAAAAACCTTATCCGAGAGCGCAAAATGTTCCACCCTTACGGTGACGCAAATTCGCGTTATAGTAATTAACGTCCGTGTTACGTCTTCCGCCTGAATTTGAGTATTCATCAAGTTCTTTCTTTTGTAAATTAACGCCGTAAAGACGTTTGTTGGAGCATTAAAAACAAACGTATGAACGTCTCTTTGACAGCTGCGCCTGGCAAACGTCCGGCTGAACTTGAACGCCGGACTTTGTAGAGTTTTAACTCTGTTTATTATACTAGGAAAACTATCTTTCTACATTCTTAACAATTTGTTAAGTGGATCAATCATAGTTAGTAGGTCCCCTCTACTAACTATGGATCAATATATTATTGCCTAATTTTCTCAAATAATAAACAACAAAAAGCAAAACACGCGTAACATTGTCTGTTCTTACTTTGTTTTCTGTTAGATTTTTGTCTCAAAATCGTTGATTTGGAAGCTTCAGGTGGGAAAATAAACTTAAATGAAAAAATAAACAGGAAATGAATTGTTACAAGAAAACTGCTCCTGAATCTGATTTTATGTTAGACATTTTTGTCTAGCTTAGAAATGGAGTTTGTCTACTTCTGAGTCCTTTTTCACAACTTGTTCACACTTATTTGCGTAACGCATATTTCCCACGCACTGCAATTGCCCCTTCTACGCGACTTTTCCCCGTTAGAATTAAGTACTTGCAACGCCACCCAAAGTCCATGTAATGTGCTTTCCTATGTTCTGTAAGTAGCTTGCTTGCCGCTGAGTAAAGGCACGTTTAGGAATTTATTGAAGTCCAAGTATATTTTTAATTTGTTTCAGTTGTAAAAATTTGTTTCCTTAATTAGTGCCGGCGCTGCCAGTCGTGGCGTAGTTTCACACGGTGCATGCGTCATCCTTCAGTCACTGGATATCGGTGCTCAGATTTTGCACGTCGTTGTCAGCTTGTTGTTTTTCAACGGTGAACCATTCATTACATGTTTCATTACTCACGAGCATTTTCTATTGGCTAGCAAGTTCTCATCCACCAAGGTGTTAATAAGTAATATCAGGAGCCTCAAAATTAATAAAAGAGTTTTCGTGTGAGACCGACAGACAGAACTTGACAGACAAAGACAGAGACATTGACAGAACTCGACGTAACCTTCGGGTGGAAGCAAAAGCGACCACAGTTTTACAACGTTCAACTGAAGCTCGCCTCATCGTGTGTTCAAGTTTATGTATTGTTAGACTACTGGTTTTTTATCATGAAAGAAAAGTGGAAAAATTGACCCAAGTGGTTTTGATGCAAGGAGTACTTTTTGTGGCTTGAAGTGAAAGCGAATATTTTCAAAACCTGCTTGAAGTCTTCTGTGAGACAGACTACGTTAGTCTGCTTAAGTGAAGGCCACAGAAAACAAGTTCTTCGCCGTTATATGGTATGCTTTCGTTTAATGAAGTCGAAAGTAGAGAAGTTCTCTTATCTCTCCATAACATCTCAGACTAGCTTGTTAGTGCATACAATCTGAAACAGCTTTCTGTTCAACGTTTTCTGCAAGTGAAAGCCATTGGTGAAACAAGGAAAACACGACACTATTGTATTGCGAAAAAAATTGTTTACGCCGTCAAATGTTGTGTTTTATTACTTTAAATAATTGCTAACTACGTAAATGGGTTTCAATTTAATTGCTTTTTCAGTGCAAATGGAATTTTTTGTTCTTTAATTACTGTATTTTTTTTTCGAGGCGAGCAGAGTGGAACAAAACGCAACTGAAAATGCTGAAATGATCCATAGACAAAGAAGTTAGTACTAGACAATAGCAACTATGCTAAGGAGTGCTCCTTTTCTTTCTTGATTCAAGTTTGTCTACATGTCTGAATAACACCGAACAAAATCACGAGTGAGAACGACTGGCTCTTCTGAAATAGCATTAATACAATATTCGAGTTGTTTCGACAAAATAGTCCAAATTCGGACTACTTTAAATTTAACTGTATCGGAATTCCCAAATGGATAAAATAAATAAGATTTTGGAGAGTATTAACTACAACACCGTACGGCCAAGTGAACTGGCATAATCCGGCCAAATAAATTCTCAAAAAATTCTACTCAGCCTTATTTGAGTTCTGCATTTCGAAATAAATTATGATAGTTTGGTAGACTTCTATCAAATTGAATAAAATCTGACATTTCAAAATATGTTAAAACCGGTAGAATGTAAGCGACTAAATTAGGGTCGAGAATCACTGAGTGAAGCTGTTTGCACTTTAAATCCAGGCCATGCTACACAAAAAAAGAATAATAAGAAGTAGAAAACAGAGAAACGAACCAAAAAAAAACAGAACTCGTCTTTAAAAATAGTATTAATTGAAAAGTTTTATTTTGTCACTAATGTTTTCCATCAAATACGATGAAACGATATGATTTTGAGGCAAGCATTGAAAAGTAATACAACAAGATCACCCGTTTCATGGCAAAGCCATTGAAATGTTTAAAGTCCCGTCAAAATCACGTTTTGATTTCTTTGTTATGGATTTGTTATTGTTTTAATCTTTTAATTAGCTTGGTTTGTCAGTAAATGCCAGAGAACAAGGACTCCTCTGACAATTTTGAAAAACTATGCACGATCTGCTTCCTGGAAAATAGCTGCATCGTCCGGCAAGTGAACTTTAGGGTGAACATAAGGTGGTCAAACGATTTGAAAGAAGTAAAGCAACATGCTAATGAAAAACGCCGGAATCGCTCTATGAAACATCTCGTCTGTCTCCAAAACAATAGAGACTAGAAAAAGAATAGTGAAAAAACAAAGGAAAACTTCACAGGCTTTTACACCGAGGTAAACCCGATTTTAGCGTACAACGAGTCAGAGCTTCGACATATTGACAGTGTTGTGGTCTCTCGTGTGGTGTTTCCGTTACAGTTATTCAGTTTCCCAGATTGGTTGCAGTATTTGGCTTTCGAACAGGCTAAAACTCAGTAAATTTTAAAATAGTATATGGGCTGTTTTCAAGAAGTTTTCATCAACCTAAAAATTTCAAAGAAACAGTTACTGGAAGTGACAAGCAAGCTGTGAATTTACGCAGACAATACAAATTATTTTTAATATATTAGGATATATTAACTATTACTGCAGCCCACGCCATTTTCCAGTTTCTAGTTGTTCTTTTTTTTCTTTTCTAATTCTTTGTTTTTCAATTAATGTGACGGTTAAAATGGATGGGACAGGGAGGCAAGGTGGTGCCGGTTTCACGCTGTATAACATGCAAGCTTCTTCGAGATCGAAATCAGTGCACAACAGTTTCGGCGATTAACATCTTGAAACTCTTACGTGAATCACCGCCAGTAATCCCAACGTAGGCCAGTAGATCAACAGAACACAGCTTGATCGCAATTTAGTTCATAGATGTTCCAACAGGGACAAGCGACAGTTCTTACTGGCTGGTCACGTGAACTGCTCCTCACTCCAGTCATGTTCCTCATAAAAATGCAAGCCCGTTTTTTATTTAGTATACTTCCTGAAGTGTTCTTAATTAATGGGTAACGTTACCTAGTAGCTAACGGCATGAAAACACACTGTTTGTTTTGAATTTCTCTTGCCGTATTCTTTGTCTTTTCAGCTGAAAGTTTGTCTACCATAACAATATAAACTGAATGGTTCTGGTACACTAGCAAACATTCTTTTATCCCAGTAAGAGCCTTTGTTTTTCAACTTGATGAAAGATTCGTATTATTTTAAGTTATCTTATCTGTCGAATACTTAAGGTAATTTAAAAAGTTTATTTCTAAATAGCGCGCGATAACTGGAATAACAACTCATGGTGTACTTCGTTATTTGTACCTCATTTGCCGTCGCGACGTGATGTCTCAATTATTTATAGACATCATCACTTGATTCGAACGTAGCAAACAATTCAGGGTTTTCTTTAAACAAGAAGCGAGTTTCAACCGAAACGTAAGCTGCCGCTGTTTTATTGCAGGCATTTCTAAACTTTCTACCACTGCGCCATTTGTTTCGTATACGGGGACTGTCCAGAGGAGGACCCAATATAAGCAACCTAATTCCAAAGTAAGTAATTATATTGTCGCAAGTTAAAAACCTTGTACAACTAGATATATGCACTCTGTCATAATATGACACAACATTATCAAATTACCTTACTTTGTCTGAAACATTTTTCATGTTTTTTCTAAATCTCGCGCAACGTCTGTTCATTTGTAATTTGTTTACCAAGAAGAAACTGAAAATGGAAACTCAAATGCGTGCATATTTGCGTCGAACTGCGAGCAATGAATTGTAAACTTTAGTGTGATAATGAATCAGTGACAATATCAGTTTAATGTTGCACCTGTATGCTCTCTCAAAGTCCCGTCTGCTTTTCGAAATTAAGCATTTGTTCGTTTTCTGCGGGAAAAAGTAGAGTTTATTGCAATGTTATTTGATAGATGACACCGCAGTAGAGTAGCTGATCATGATAGTTTAGTACAATACTCGGTAAAATGCACCGTATATTAAACTATTACCACATTTATTTTAGGAAGCAGTCTTGTTTCTGAGCTAAATATGTACAATGTCGCTCGTTGCGATTTTTTGGAGCACAGAGAAAAACTAAAGAATCAAACTTTTGCAATTGTCAACTAAGCCAAAGATCTTTCTCAAGATTTCTTTGACTTTAGTCTTTCGTGTGGGACTGACTTGTGTTTGACTGCATTGCACCGTGAAACTGTAGTCTTTACATAGTATTTCTCCAGTTACCGTTTTGCACTCAAATTTGTGAACTTCAGTTAAACTCTGCCTTAACACCCTGTGTTTTTTTATATCCTTGAAAGCTCCACAATTCGTAAAATATGTTGTTTTCATGAACTTTTTTTACCCATACCATAACGACATTGCTTGATCGAACGTAAGTGGATGTAGTGGGCAAGCTTTATCTGTTTCCCGGACAGCCAAATCTTGTGATTATCGGTCTCTTCTAAAGAAAAAAAAAACAAAAGATATCGATTGTCTGATCTGTGTAAATTGAGGAAGATTATTTGGCACAATGTCTTGTTTTATTGGTCACTCTAAAATACCTAACTTTAGGGAATACGAAACCTTTCTCTTGCGAACTTCTCAGACGTTATACGCTTCGCTGAGAAATGTGAAAGAAACGAAATTTTTGAACTGCCGTAGAGATTAAAAGATGTTGCTTTTTTCGTTTAGAGAAAATGAGACAGAATTGAAAGCAAGAGAGTTTTGTTTTGTCTACCAGCAGTTTTTGTCTTTGGAAACTGCTTTTCGTTTTGAATTCCTTTGAAGCTGAGTTGAAAGTCAGAAGCTTTTCTGCCAGCCTTAGAAGGTGTCTCTTGCGGACGAGAAATGAAAACTGTGAGGAACTTCAGTTTGACAACAAAACTGCTGTAGATCGGAGAGAATTACGTCAAATGCCATTCACCAAGGACACAACCAACTATACATACATTCATTTATTGAAGATCTATTTTGCAGGGCGTTTCGACCACAATTACAATGGCATTGATAAATAGAATAATTAAGAAAAAATTCAAAAGTGTCAATATAAAGTAAGAGAAATTAGAGTGCCAGTTTCACTTGAAAGAAAATTCACACGTCTGTTTTTAAATACGGCTGTCAGTAATCTTGTTTAACTGTTCCAAGTTGCTTGTACATTTGAGTCTTTTCTGTCTTGTGACTACCACGGAGACCTGGTCCTGGAGTAATTTTTTTCATTTTATTATTTTTTTTTTAATTTGTTCTTTTGCTTACCCACCAACTGACATCTGGTTCCGTAGCCCGCCACCGTCAAAACCGAGCAGCAAAAAACAAGAGCAACGGAAGCCTACGAAGATGTCACGACAGAATCGTCCGAGGCGACGAGTGATTACGGACTCGGACGACGAAATCGGTCAGACCACGGTAAGCTCAGAGGATGGTGAACCAGCCTCAGAAAGTTATCGAGCTTCTCATCTCATAGGTTGCTAACATCATAACAAAGACTTTATTTATTATAGACAGCGATAAACTAGGTATTTTAAACATTGACTGCACCACTGCACCGATTTCACAACTGTATCCGAAAAAACCATGCGTCACTTATTTTGCGTTTGATCTCATTGGCTCCATCAAAAAGCGAGAGCCATTGGTTAGCTTCCAAAAGCTTAGCTGGCAAGTAGAACAAAAACATTGAAGAGCAGTCGTTTTTAAATCTCATTTGTGGGAGTGATGACTTCATTTTCCATGGAAGGCATTCTTCCTGCAAGGATTTTAGGTTCATTGTGGTAATTTTCTGCTAAGGTGAGATTTGTCAAAGAATATAAGTTGTGTCTGCCAAGGTTTGTTCAGGAGAAACGTTTGAAATGACATGAGAAATTTAACAACAAATAACCCAGTCCACATAAAGCCACGCTCTTAACTTAAACATTGCATTTGATCTTATTTGAAGGCAATCTTCCCTTTTTTCGTTACTTACACTATAAGAGCTCCGATGGTTCTTGATCACGTGATGTACCTTGTGTGACATCTACTTTTAATTTCCGTCACGCAACAAGGGTTTCAAATTCGTTCCCAGTGCTCCTCTTTTAAAGGTGCTCCCTGTTGTTTTTCTGATTCAGCTTTGTTGAATGATATTGTCCCTCTTTCTCTCTCTTTTCAGAAATTATTTCGCTACTTCTCTCAAAAGCATCATCCTCACACTGCTTTGCTTATTCGTTACGTCGTCTGCTTCTTGCTCGGAGGGTTGATTGGTCTTATTCCTTACCTTGTATTCGTCATCGAACTCTGTAAAGGTTAGGAACTTTTCTTTCATTCTTTCTTCCTCTCGATATTCTTGTTGAGTTGGGATGCCACGAAGGTCTTAAGCCTTTAATTTCATTCAACCTCTTCCTGTTACAGCTCACTATTTTTCTCTGGGCTTAGGTCATGGTGTTGTTTGTGTTGTTTGCTGAAAAGAAAGCTATCAGTACTGTACAGCTTACTGAGCGTGGCTCTAACTTTTTCATCGGTGGATCGAACCATGCAGTGCGACCATGTAAATCTACGGAACAGTACTGTACTGTAGTACTGGTTGTTTTACTATACAGTGTGGCTCTAACTTTTTCATCTGTGGATCAAATCATGCAGTCCTACCATTCTTTGGAAAGCCTTCTGAACAGTACTGTACTGTGGTGCTGTCTGTTTTCTTCCATCCAGAACTATTTTCCTTTGATTCCTAACATTTTAAAAGTTGTTATCATCAGCTTGTGTGAATCTAATAACTTCACAGCTAATTTAGAAGTAAGAAATCCCAACCTGCCATCGATTAATGGATATCAGAAAACGAAAGATGCACCTAAAACGGAAGTGATTACGTCACACACGGGACAAGACGGAGGTTCATTAACCTCAACATCTGATATTGGTATGTGAAAACAACTAAATCCGAAAACAAAATAAGCTAGTCATAAACATCTTCATCCAGGCTATCAGGGCCAGCAACTAGTTTAACTATCTTTTGTCCCTTTTCTCGATCTCTTTTTTCTTCCTCCATTTATTTGCAATAAAACGTAAACAACAAAAACAAAAGAATCTTCATCCATCCGAGTCTCAACATGTCTTATCCGGAAAACAAAGGACAGAGTTCTCTTGTTGCAAATCTCGTCGCAGGAGCCGGCAATTGTTCTGTTGGGACCTGAAGCCCATGGGTCAAATCTTTTCAATAAGAAGGTGTCAATGGGGTGATGACTTTTACGGCTAACGGTTAATATTTTTGACTGTTTTACGGCTAACGGTTAATATTTTTTACTGTTTTACGGCTAACTGTTAACATTTTTGACTGCTTTACGGCTAACGGTTAATATTTTTGACGGCTAACGGCTAAAATTTTTCAATATTTACGCCTAACGGCTAATTTTTTTGCCCGTTTTACGGCTAACGGTTAAACTCATTGAGACCCTCCAATAAGCACCTTATGATAAGATCTGGTCGGGTAGATGAAACAACGTGATCGATGAAAGAGTAACTATTTTCGTCCTTTGAGAGCGGCTGTTTACATCCACCAGGATCGGGAAGGGTATTCCCAGGATCCGAGATTTGATCAAAATATGGTGTGGGATTCGGGAAAACGCAAAATTTATTGACAGGATTCGGGAATTGACAGCTCTCCGGGAAGCGGGATTCCCAAAATTTTTTGCACGGGATGCGTGATGTTTTGCTTGTCTATCGGGAATTCGGGAAATCTTCACGACCCAAATGAACGTACCAGCAGCGAAAACGAATCAGCTGGGTGAACCGCCACTAATCAAACCAAACCAAAGAGCTTGTCTGATAAAGAATAATCTAATTGAAACTGTGAAAGTGCGGGATGCAGGATTCTAGTGAAAAAGAAGCGGAAATGCAGGATCAGGACCCCGCCCTTCCAGACCCTGATCCACCCAATTTGAGGTAACTATCATCGATCTTCATGATCTTAGTGCTAACCAAAAGAATCGTGAGCTCTGGGAACAAAATTCGTTCCCTTCACCTCCTTTCGTTTTGTATTTCAAACACTTCAGAGTTTTGTAATGATTTTAGTCAATATAAAGTGTTCATACTGTTCGCCATCTGGATTTAGAAGACGAAAATCTGACCCTGAATTGCGCGGGATCATTCGGTGCAATGCCCTGTCCAATACTGGGAATATGTTAACCCTTGCGAGTCTAATACTTATTTATCCAATTACTAATTTTCAGACATGAACTTCACAAAACCGTTTACCAGTACGAAAGGTCCCACAACACCGCAGCCAACACGGATCGTAAAGTCAGAGAAAAAGGGTAATGATAAAATATATAAACTAGAATTACTGAAAAAAAGGCTTAGTTGGTTCTTGTCAGCCATAGTAAGTGATTTCATACTTGATAATCGCACGATTCCGAATATAAACTCGAGTGACTGTTTGAAACACTTACTGCAAGAAGCCAAAGATTTCGAGCGTTAATGTGAATCTTTCATTGCGTGGTATGGGAATTTTAGCGACAGCAGTTTAGGAATCGAAAATGGTACGGACTACTTAGCTTACGGCATGTCTCATTTACGACGTGTGTTTGGCATTTCATGACGATTGGTGAACAGCAAAGATACTTCTGCCAATCGGACTTTGCCTGAAGGCAATGATTTTTTATCTGAAAGAAACGTTTTGTTGAATGCTTTTTCTTCAAATCTTTGCGATTTCTTTTTAAAGCCGGAAAAAGTTTCAGCTCTGTCGACTTACTCGTAAATCTTTCGGTCTTTGCCACTGTTTGTAAAGAGTTAAGATAACAACTGCGCACAGGGCTAAGGGCGTAACTGGGATTTTTCAAAGGAAAGGGGAGTGGGCTTCTTACCAGATTGCCATATCGACATCCACGCCGTGTCTTACTAAATGCAACCATCTAGTACTGGAAAAGATTTATTGCATGTTGATTCTTCGGAATCGCGTGTTTTCGCATCCTGAATGAAGGGATATATTGAAAACAATTCTCTCACAAAGGGGGGGTCACAGGCACCTCTGGACCTCTCCCCCCTGCTATCTACGCCCCTAGCGTATGAGCAGGCATGACTTTTACTTTTATGAAATGGTTCTTTTCAGCCGAGGGAACCGGGAATGACGATATCTCGCTCCAGTGCCGTGGCACAATGCATGTCATCCGCGTACGTGCCTTTGGAATCCCAGGTGACAACAAAACCGTCCATGATTTTGACAAACATTGCCAAGCCAACCTTGCAGAAGTCGACGGAACAAACGTTTGTATTGTGAGCTTAAAAAGAGTTTACAAAACCAGTTATCCTCCATTTATAAAGACGCTGGTCACCTACTCTTGTTCATACAACGAGTACATCAGCTAGCACGAGTGACCCGGAATCTGGGAACGAGTAAGAAGAGGCAAGCACGCATACGTGTCATGACTTGAGTAACACGTGTTACTAAGGACTTTACTTATTGCCTGTCTCATTATTTTAAAGGGCATTTTCCGGATTCTAGCAACATTCTGGGAAACTGTGAAACTTAACAACAATCCAGCTTTGTTGAAAAGAGACCACAATTGAAGATTGTATAAATAATTACCTGCAATTAAAAATTGCAAGTATGGAAACCAGTGCATTTTTGCTAAATTTCTCAAGTTTTGCTCAGTGTCCAAGGGAAATTGCTGTAATCTATCTGGAATCAGTTGTCATCTTCCATCAGCCTTAGAGGAACAGTGGAGGATTCGCTGAAATTTAAAATTAATAGATTTAAATAAATTATGACCAAATAGAAGCAAAATACGGACAGTGCCCAGGAGAGTTTTCCTCCGCTTTTTTGTGGGGTGGGAGAGGGGAGGCCTTGCCCCATGGGAAAATGCTGCTATTTATGGCTGCATTTGAAATTGATAATCATGCATAACTTTCTATCAATCCATAAATGAAATTTACTAAGCTCGAGTTAAACGGGGCATAAAGAACCTTTTTTTTAAGTGAAATTCGAAGGTAAAAGCTCTCGATTCTCTTTCTTTCACTCATCAAAGAAAAGACAAAGTAAGTTAGGCCCAGTTCAGACGCCGTACTTCAGCCGCGCCGAATCGAATTGAAATTTAGGCCTAAATTAATTGATCCCAGCTGAATTGATTCAGACGCCGAACTTAATGTTGCCGAAACGAATTCAGTGAGGAGAGAATTGAGACACGGTTAATGATTGATTAAATACTGATTAAATATGGACGACGAGAGGTCTGGCAGAAACCACCAAACAAGAACCTTTATCAGTGTAGCTTTATACGCACTTCTCCTCCGCTTTCGTAGCGTCTTTTCCTGTCACTTCTGGATGTGGCTCGCAAAACACAGCGCTTTTATCAGGGACCCATCCCTGGTAATACTCGTATTCTTCAAAAATGAAACCGTTATTGCATATGGGAATTTCACATTTGAACCAAATATACTCGATCGTGGTGAACGGCACGGTGTCGCATTCGTATTGCGGTGTGCGACAAACGCAGACTGCAGACTTGCAGACCGCAGACCTGCAGAGTTGCAGACCTGCAGACTAGCAGACCTGCAGACTTACAGACACCTTCGGAATTCACGGAAAAAGGGGGTAATTGACCAACTGATTTAGGTATAGGTGATCGGGGTGATAAGTGAGCCGCTGAGGGTTTGAAACGCTGACCCTTTTTAGGACAAAAAAACATTCTAAAAAACATACCCTGTCGAGGACAACACCCTCAATTTTAATACGCTGTTTCGGAAAAAGGACAAAATGCCCGCCCTGGGAGAGATAGCATAAAATTGTATACCCTGTTTAGGACAGATTGTCTTTCTCCGCTGAGTAAAGTTGCTCGCCTATTAAAATGGAAGACACGATTTTTAAACATTCAAAACGAGAACAACATCTACACAACAAAACGTTCTCGATGGTTTAAAAACCCTTAACTTTTTCTATCTTTCGGTTAATATTCTCAGTAATATTCTATTGTCGCGAAGAACTCGTCACCGTAGGACAACTCCTTCTATGTAATCTACAAGGTAGAAATCTGCTCATCTTCATTCATTTTGGCGGGAGATCGAAGGATGACCTGGCTTCTGGAACGCACGAAGAAAAGAACTCACATGACCCGTTGACGTCACAAAAAATGTAGGTCTGCACTGAATCTCCGAGTGTGCCAATTTATCGAGTCTACAAGTCTGCAGGTCTGCTAGTCAGCAGGTCTGTACAGGCCCGCAAATGATCCCGGCCCGCAAATGATCCCCAGATTGAACCGCAAATGATCCCCGGACCGGAAATGATGACTTTCCCATAAAAGAGAGAAAAGTGGGGACTCACGAATTTGGAGAGTGGATTGAAATTGACATAATCCATTTTATTTTCTTTAAGGCGTACCATTAGAAATATCTGGAGGGAGGGGAAATTCCTCCAAGAAAGACTTGTCTAAGAAAATTCCTACAAGAGGTTGTGCCTAAAAGATATTCGTGCAAAAATCCATACACCAAAAATTTTTTAACTCCTCCCCCCCCCCCCCCCCTGGTAATTTTTATTGGTCCTTCCCTTGAAACACAACTGTTATTAAAGATAACGCAAGCAAAATGAGCAAAATTACAAAACATAAAACAGTATTTGAACGATTTGGACCTAAATTCCATCCAACGTCAGGGATTACAATAAAACCGTAACATATCTTTTTCTTACTAGTGTTATTATAGCTCCTCAATATGCACTGATTTTAAACGAGAAATAAAGTTTTAACAGTCCAACCAACAAAAAAAACACGGATTTTTGTAATGAATAACCCCACGATAACAAAAGTCCAAAACTGAGTGTTTTAGTCGGTACATCTTTCGAGTAATAAAAACATGCAAGATAAATGACAGCGGGAAAAGACGAGGATTTCATGCGCTTGAAAAGAACAAATCAAATTAGCGAAATACTAAATTCGCTCACTTTGATTTGTAGCCTGAAGGCGACTTAGGCGCTCGTGTTTCCAGGTTCCTAAAAGATTTACATTTCATTTTACTACAAAATGGTTTTTATAGATTGAAAGCTAGCTAAATAAGCTTTAATTTGATATAGGGTTTTAGCTATGTACAATTTATTCCGACTGCGCTATATCGTTTAGACGCGACACCCCCAAAGGTATAGTTACATGTACTGTCCAAGTCCAAGCCATTCTATTTTTCTGCGCTATCACTTGCAATAATCATTTCCGGTCCTGGGATCATTTGCAGTCCAATTTGGGGATCATTTGCGGTCCTGGGATCATTTGCGGGCCGGGATCATTTGCGGGCCTGTACAGGTCTGCAAGTCTGCAGGTCTGCGGTCTGCGTTTGTCGCACACTGTTCATATTGGGACTTTGGAGTCGCACGAAACTATGCAAAGTTTTACGCGCCATTTTTCGTTCTCCGATAACCTGCGCATGCTCTCAGGTAAAAATACAATGGAAATACATTATGATAATTTATGCATTTGATTCGGCTCATGTGAAGTACGGCGTCTTCCCGGCTGAGCCAGGTGGGATTAATTGCTGGGCGGATCTAAATTAAATCAGCCGTTCCGAATTGATTCAGACGCCGTACTCCACATGAACTTAATTCGTTGAATTCGATTCGGCTCGGCTAAAGTACGGCATCTGAACCGGGCCTTAAGCACCGTGACGTGTTTGAACATTGGATGAGACACAACTTGTTTATCTTAAAATAATTTCCTTTGAAAAACATACACTCCACATACGTTTCGCAACATGTCAAACACCTTGAATTTCGTCAAAGATGCTCGGCGATGAATCGCATGTTCAACTCTCTTCGTGGTGTTTAATATGTGATGAAACACTGTATTTCATAGTTGGTATATCTTATTTACATTAAAGCGGAACGGATGCCTTCCCCCCCCTGTACTTGCGCTTGAATTCCCCGCCCCCCCCCCCCCTTCTTTGTACGCCGGCCTCGCTGGCTACCTTGGAATTTTCAAAAACTCTCCGTGGGTGAGGTACGAACATTCCTGGAAGCACAAAATGCATCCGAAGAGCAGTTAAGTTTTTTTGCCAAACGTTGCTCTCATTAGCAAGCCTTTGCACGAGTTTTCATGGCAAATTTGGGCAAGAAAAATAATGTGTGAGGGGAGGGAAAGAAAGTGCACTCCAATCTCCTCCCGACCAAAATATTCATCTGGCGTTGTTTCGAGCTATTTATTTTGCAAGTGCAATTACAACAATGTATTGCTCTTTTCAAATGTCTAGACCAGTTCAATAAATTTTTCTTTGTCTGAGTAAGAGATATTTATTCTGGTTAATGTACATCCTTTTTAGTTATTCCTAATTTTTTACAGACAGACATAAATTATCCTTATGTAATAAATGAAGAACATTAAAATAACATTTGGTTTTGATTAAAAGTTAACACATCTTTCTTGGAAATTAATATAATTTTTTTAAGAAACATAAACAATATAAATATTATTCTTAACGTAAATAAACTCAAAAAATTTGTCTTAATATTCTTAATATTACCTTTTACATCCAATGCCCAATTTAAGCCGAAAAAAAGGAGCACACATAAAACTATGTTTTACAGACCTAACTTGAACTTTGATATGTTCAAAGCAGGCATCTATAGTTTTGTTTATATTAAAACTAATATTGAAGGGTTGGGTACAAAACTGTGCTTAGTGATTTTCTAAACGTAAACACCATTTGCTTCAAATGGACCTTTTTTGTGTCAAGCATCAATATATAGAAAATGAAGAACTTTGGACAAAAAGGCACCTTGCGTAGTTTAAAAACCCAGCTCATCAATTTGAAAATGTTTCACCAAAGCCGCACACCATTAGGAATAAGAATGTCACAGAACAAAACAGCAAATGTTAACACTGTTCACCAGTTGGAAAGTGTTTCTTGTGGCATATTCAATTAATTCAGTCAGACACAACAGTTAAAATTTTGCTGATTGAGGAAAATCAACAACATTAGCATTCTCGCAGCTTTGTACTTTTCTGTTTATCTGCAATTTATCACTTACGGCCAGAAATGCATGCATCTTTGTTTAGTCTGCATTGGTGGCAAGTTGGCAACACATGTCTCTCCAATTTCGTCTGTTAAGGACATGTCAATAGAACAGGTTTGCAGAATGACTGTTTCATATTTTTATGGGCATTCTGAGAAATGTATGTCAGTACCCATTGCTATTGATATTAAATATAAATAAATAGAATTACATAAAGCACAAAGTTTCTTGTCTACAGAAACAACAAAGCATCATAACCAGGGCTTAGCCTAGTAAAGAAGTGTAAAATGGAATGAAATTGCAAGAAGGTTGTTTGAAAATCTGAAACCAAGCTTTGAAGCCCAAGTTTCCAGAATTCACATCTTGCAAATTCAAGATTTTTAGACTCCAACATTTAATGCAATGACCACGAGACTCATGTACCTTGTACATTCCACTAGACACTTGGCATAGAGCTCCCTGATTCAAAAGGAAATGCACTGACCACATAAGCAAAAGAAAAAAGGGAACAGTAAAATAAATGGAAGACTGAGCTGTCCTTGCAATTATGTAAAAGAAAGATAGGGGGTCCTCTTCACTCTATATGCAATGGAAAATGTTGTGTTTACAGAGTCAAAATAACAAAAATTGTTTTGATGAAAAACCAATGGGACCTGGAACAAAAAAGCTCTGCAAAATGTTTGCTTACATAGGGAACATCAAAAAGGAATGTCAAAGCCAGTGGGCACTGCAGATTGATTTAGAGAAGAAGTTTGAAACTGGAAGCGCTACGAGACAAGATAAAATGCCGAATGCAAATCTACTGCAACTACTGAGATATTGGTAGGCTTGTATTATCACTAAGGTCACCATTTCTGGGTGAATTAGAGTTACCATTTTCTCCCTGAATATTGTTCTGTGAGAATATATTATCATCATCCTTGATACCATGTCGTGTCATCATGTGCTTCTTCAAATTGTGACCAATAATAAACTTGCTTCCACAGATATGGCATTGAAAAGGCCTCTCCCCCGTATGACAACGCACATGGGCTTTGAGTACGTTGGAGCGTGCAAAAGTCTTTCCACAATACACACACTTGAAAGGCTTCACTTTCTGATGAATTGCTAAATGTTGATTCAGGTTTCCACTCAAATTAAATCCCCACCCACAGATCTTGCAGATGTATGGCCGCTCACCAGTGTGTGACCTTTTATGCCGCTGAACTGAGTTTGGAGAGTCAAACTGCTTTTCACAAACATCACAGTTATGCATGCTACCTAACTGCTGCACTCCAGTGTAGTGGTGATGCTCAGACTGTTCAGTCAAATTGCTTTCAGGAGAAGCACCAACAATATCAATAACTTTTGGCATTAATGCTGGACTTTGCTCCAATGGTAATGAACTACAGTGGCCATCTTCCAAGCCTGAAGGCATTAAGTTAAATTGCTGACTCTCACAATGATTTTCAGATATACTGTTAGCCTCTTCATTTGAACTAAAAGGCAAATTAGGACTTGGACCATTTTGATTATGTAGAAAACTACCAGGAGAGACAACCACTTCCTTAGGTTCCATTTTAACTTGAACTGTATTCTCCAAAACAACTATAGCTGTAGGGTTATGCGTGCAGTCATTGTCTCTTTCGCTGACATGCAAAACCTCTTTATGACTACCATCTGATGTGGCCACCCTTTCTGTACTACATATTCTTGACTGAGACAGAGCATTCTGGTTTCTCAGATTGTTGTTCTCACAACCCATCAGGTTTGTGTCAGAGTCATTTTCCCCACCACTGGTTTCTCTTGAATCACTAACATCCACAACCATAAGATGCCCTTCACTTATACTTGGGCTTGAGTCATTAGTTGATGAACCATCGAGAGAATGGCAGTTTGGAAAGTTTGCAGAATCCTCTGCTGGGTATGGCAAACTAAGCTCACCATTGCTGCCACTTTCCTTTTCCTGGTGGTCTGACCCAGGTTCTTCATCAACCATCTCTGCTTCCTCTCTTAGCATTTCAAAGTTCTCATTTTCTGTACTGTCACATAAGCCTGGTGAATCAATGGTTTTACTGTGATCTTTTGGATTGCTAGGATTTTCTAGCTCTACAGTGTTGCCTCTGAGTACAAGTTTTGTGGAACGAGCAATAGCCCTCCTCTGAAACCGTGTGGTATGGATGCCCTTGCCTATGCTACGATTAGGACTTGAAACTGGAGAAATTTTACGAGGAAGTACAGATTTTCGTGCTGTTCTCTTACGACGAGAAAAGGAGAATCTGCTGGAGTGAGAGGGAGAAGTGCTTTTCCTGGTTACAAGCAAAGAGGAACTGCTGTTTGCAGCTACACAGTCATGTATGTTATTCGTGCCAGCATCTGGTGAGACGTTGACCATCAAAGGCATTGTGCGACTACCAGTTGGAATCGCACCTGCACGTGCTGTTTCCTGTGGCTCATTGGTTACTTCTGGTGGCTGTTCTTGTCTTGATGTACTTCCAGCTACACAATAATTATGAAAAGATGGACTGTACATGCTTAAACTTTCCTGCATTGAAGTCTCTCTTGTACTCTCATTTGTGACCTCTGGAGTTTGCTCTGCTCAACAAAAGGCAAAAAATTCACATGGAGAAAAGAACTTCAACAACATTTAAGTATAAATAATTTATAGAGAATTTGGATCTTGGATTCAGGGAACTTCACTGCACTGAATAAGATTTGGAGCAAAAAAGTTAACAACCGGTTCCATAGAGAAACAGAAATAAGTGCTAATGGGAGCATGAGATGCAAGATTTTTCAGAGACTTCTTACCTAGGGCGATTATTTCATATCTTGCATGTTCAAGGTGAGATTGATCTAATGTTAACAGACATGGTAGAGGGTCATCGGTCTGTGGTCTCAAGCCAATGACTGTGCCCTTGTTGCTTTGATCTGCCTGGTACAATAGTTTGATAATCCTTAAGGTAGTACCTCTCTCAACTCTAAGGACAGGCTGACCATTCTTGAAAAGTAAAACCTGAAATTAAAGAGACAGCAGCCATGAAATTTCATCATTGGGAGTGACTACCAAAGTCCTACTTTACACTGTGTGGGAATGCATTATTCCAAAGTAAAAAAATAATCTGCCTCTTACTGTGTCTTCAAGTGGTTATTTTGTGAAGCAACATTTAACTTTTGAATTCACAATCTTGTGATAGTTCACACTTCTTGAATTCTACCATTTTAACCTTAAACTTTAAACCTAACAAAAAATGAACAGTTGTCTTGCCATAAAATTATAACCATTGAAGGTTAAGTTGACTAGATGGCAAAGACTAAGACTTCATATAGCTAAGAACTAGTAGGAAGGTTTCCTCTTCGCATTGAAGAGTCAAGTAATAAACAAAAGAGATGTACAATAGTGTAGCTATAAACAAAGAAAATGAAATAAGGGGCAACGGCTTATCAATTTATAACTTTCTTTGGTTAAACATTGCAATTTTGTGGGTATAATTAGATTTGCTTTAATGGCTTTGTCTTGTTCTCCAGTCAAAATTAAAATTTCAGTGCTTGACTCTTTTCGAGGCAATAAGTATGATACTAAAAATCTTTTTAAAAGGAGGGATATTCATAATCAGGTATGTATCAAGTAAATTACCCATTACATTAAAATAAAGAAATTGCGAAAAAAAAAAACTGCTGTGTGATTTTTTTTACTTTTTCAAGGTACAGTAACACGATTTTCGTTTACGTCCACGCATTATGAAGACATTAATTTTGAATCTTTAAGATTCAATATATCACTGTATAGAATGACAGAACACTATGAAGCTTATCACTTTCTAAATCCAAGGTGATTTAACAAGAAAGTGACGACCAAAGTTATAGTTCTGTTTGCTAAAGAGCTATCAAACTGGTTCTTCAACGTTAATTTACGCACGACCTCCGATCATAAGACTGAATAAGCGCGCGTGGTACGATACAGATAATCAATGCCCTGAAACTGATGTATTTTAACCATCGTAACTCTTAAATTCAGAAAAAAGGGTCATATTTTGATCTCAATATGGCAGGTTGACTACAAATGATTTGTGAGTTAAACCTATGAAGATATCTTACAGGAACTAGAAGTTACATACAAGTTTGAATCATATTCACGTCAGTGACAATTGAGTCACATGTATCGGAAGAGAAAACGTAAGTTTTTTTTTCTGCGTATAAATGAAAACTACTCTTGCTGAATAAAACTAGGCGAGGTTTACACTTGATTGTACAAAAAAACTGACTGTGTTTTTAACAGAAAATTAGGAATTGTACCTCATTCTCTCTGACATGAATTTGCGATCGATCTGCGGCCATGTTCGAGGTATTACTGAACAAAACATTTCCCACAACTCTTTACGGGATGATGTTGATGAATGAAGTACCAAAATCTCCCCTGCGGGAGTATGGCCAATAAAAAGAACACTAAAACAAGGCAATGTAGAAATAAGCTTAAACCATCAAAAACCCTTTTATTAAGGTTCCCCTTCACATGGAGAAGTCTTTCAGGAAAGTAAGTTCTAGATATTGGAAACCTATCGTTCCAAGTTTTGAAATAACTGTTTTACATGATCTCGCCCATACCCTAGAGAGTAACAATTTTCTTTCTTCTTGCATTGATTGTGGACCTGCATAGTGAGTGAGGGTGATATGTCGTTCTTTACAGAAGCTAAACACAGGTTTCTACCGATTCCTGAAGATAACAGAATCGAAACAGAATCGTTTTTAGACGCTGCAAGTGAAGTTGTTCCCTTCTTTGGTGGGTAAGCTCCTTTAGAATTTTGCGAGCTGTTTGAAACTCTCTTCATTGAACGATGATCTTCAAGTTACTTCAGTTTACTGATTCTCGCGATTTAATAGTTTGTGAATTTATCTTTTCTTGGGTTTTGTTTACTTATTCCCTTTTATTGCTGCTTTTAGTTTCAAAGTTTTGGTTCTGAACCTCTTTTGAAGTGGCAAAACCCTGTGCTGCACATTGTACTCGGAAAAATTATTGAAGCATGTTATTAATTATGGAAGAATTGCGAACTATCTTCATTCATCTGCCACGTGGCAACGTGCTCGTTGGATCTATCTAATCAATTAATTATTGGACGCGTTGGAGTCCTCATGTGTAATTGTTTTCTTTGTTTTAAAGAACAAATAAAAAAATTCATGGTAAACTGACTCAAATTAATTGCAACTTGGAAAATAACTCACATAATCAAGTATTTTCACATGCTATATTGGCCTGTGAACATGTAATTTAAAACAGACAGAGAATGAAAAAAAAAAAGGAAAATTTAATTGAAAATTATTCATGATACAGGGTATAATTTTTGTTGTAGATACAGTGTAAAGTGTATACCCCTCCTCTGAATCCTAATCGCTAAATTTTTGTTTGAATATATTAGATGTTTTAGGACCAACAGCCTTTGCTCCGGTGAAGTCTGATATTAATGGAAACATAAAGGTCAGTTATTAAATAGATGAAAATTACATGTATTGATATCTACATCACAGAACAGAGCTGCTAGTAGTTCATTTAATGAATACATGTAACTAATTGTTATTCACTTTTTTTTTTTGCTTTCAAGTCTCCTTTTCTGAAAGAGAATATCATAGATGCTGACGAAATTTTATAGAGAAATGGTGTCATTACAATATCAAATTTTAATTTTATTATTTTCTTTGAAGAGGAAATGAAGTCGAGGAATTGTTGTATATGATAAATATTTGATGTGAAGGGTTGCAAGCAAGTGAACAAGCAAGAAAAAAAAAAATAAAAACTCAGTAGAAAATGAAATTTAGACAAATGGCTCACCTGCTGAAACCAGCTCTAAATATTTTTTAAAAAAAAAACCACAAGAATAATAGCTTTTTAACATTTTGTTAATTAATTCTGTAAGTATATTATGATGTCATCCCAGTAGATAGAATTATGAAATGATATCTATGTTGACATAGAGTCAAGTCATTTTAATACTAACAGTAGTTAATTGATACAGGCTGTTATCATAACTTTTGTGTCAAAGGGGTGCATTAGTTTTTTTTGTACTTTTCAGAAATTAAGAGAAAAATTCTTGAAAGACCCAGAGAAATATAGAACATTGCAAGGAATTGTGGAGAGTGAAATTGAGGAAAAGTCAACTAAAGCAAAGAATTCTGCTACTGATGCTCTGCTTTGGTTGAAAAGGTGAGGCATATATTACAAGTATTTACTCTAATTTAAGGTTGCTTGACTCTATATTCCAAGACATTATCAATATGGAACTTCTTCCTATTATGTAAATACAAAGAGGTGACAAAAGAAGTAATGGTCCATGTAAAGTGAATCTACCAGTTACCATATTTTTTGCTGATTTTCATTTTCCCTTTTTAGAATGATATTATTACTCTAGGTATTGTGCAACTATTATTACTGTTGCCATGTCCTTGAATCACCAGTTTTTGTCATTTTTTTCTTTTGGCCCCCTTTGAAGGTGTTAGTCATATATTAATTAAATCCTTGAAGTAATTTGGGTTTTATAATGATTAAATATAGAATAGACAGGTATTGTTTCAAATTTGACCTTTTTTTTCAGGGCTTTGAAATTTATTACAGTATTTTTGGAAGAAGTACTTACAGGACAGCTTGATCTTGTCAAATGTGCTAAGAAAGCATATGAAGCTTCTCTTAAAAAGTTTCATGGATGGATGGTCCAAGGTGTTTTCTCTGTAAGTCTCTTAGATCTTAAGAATATGTTGGCATTATTCAGAGTTGCACCCACTGTTAACCCCTAAATCATCCCATTATTACAGGTACTGGTAATGTTTTTACGTGTTAATGCAGTAAACACTACAATGCATCAATTTGATGATTTTGTCTCAGTGGTGCTTAAGAAGATGTATAAAATATATCATTGAGTTTATAAGCAAAAGATATTGTGACTATGAAACTCATTTTATTGGCCATTTTGTTGTTTGAATATATACCTTCCAATTTGACAAGAGGTAAGACATTTTTAACTCTTTTAACCAAGCACTGAATAAGCCTCATCACAGTGTTTGAAGAGACTGTCAAATTTTTCATTTTACCCTTTTAATTAAGTCCCAGTATTGAGGTCCAAATTCTCTTGAGCAGTCTCCATATATGTACCTCCTTTAAAGTGCCAGAAAAAGTAAGGGGAAAGTGTTTGTCTGCATATCAAGCCAGCTCATTGGCGTTCATTTCCGTGGGTTCTTATTTTCAGTATTAAATAGTATGTGCTGTGTCTTGGTGTTTCAAGGTTCAATTTGTTATTAATATATGATTTTGATATAAACACAATTTCAGCTAGCCTTGAAGGCTGTGCCTTATCGTAAGGACTTCATTACAAGTTTGGGCAGAGGGAAAGCTGATGAAGACACAGTCCTCAAAGAAATGAAAGACTTTCTTGATCTATTGTCTGCAAATGTCAATGTTATTGAGGAATTTTATCAAAAAAATTATTTGGATGATGCAAAGGTGGTGTAATGCTTACTGGCATGTGGTCAAGAGATTCTTTAATGTACAAGGGAAACAAGGAGAGCAGAACATTTGACAATCTGTGTTTTGAATAATTTTGTTCCACTAAATCCCTTATGTCTTACTCTTGGAAAATACATATACATCTTTTTTCCTTTTTTTATTTATATGTGAGAATTAATGAAATATCAATTATAAGCTATTGGTGACAGCAATAGAGCATTGCATTTGGTGTTGTGGTGATAAACAGTTGTACTCAGAGAATAAACTGTATTTACATTTGGCTTAGAAATATGTACTTCATTCTGTTGTGCTTTGAAAAGCTATTGTTGAGTGCTGCACTGTTGGACTCAGGTCAGTATACATTTATATTAATGTGCCTCAATTGTCAGCCATCTTGCTGTCTAGTAGAGTTTCATTCCATTAAACTTCATGCTTGGTATTGGGTGCAGGTGCAACAATCTCAATAGCTGGCACAAAATCACTCCAATGTTTGTTTGGTTTTCTTGGCATGCTGTTATGCAGTCTATCTACTTTCTCTCCTTTCTTCCATTTACAGTTGTTGTTGTTGCTACAGTACTTCAGTTCTGTTGCAAAATTTGATGTTTTCCATAAAAAAGATATTGGTTTAGATTTCTACATCATTCCATACTTTGTTATGCATATAATTTGTAGCTTCACTGTTTCCTTCTAGAAACTGCAAAATTTTCATTTGGCACACCTAAACTATGCAACAACAGCAGGCATAATGAAGCATGCCTTAATTATCACGACCGAAATCTAGACAAATTTGGCCTTCATTTGCCTATCATGTAGAATGGCTGTTTAATTTATTTTTAATTGAAAAATGGGAAGCTAATTCAAAACATGTGTAGTTACCCTCCCAACATCATTTGCTTCTGGTTAGTGTCACACTGTTCCGGTTATTATTTTTTTAACCCTTTCACTCCCAAGAGTAACTTTATAGATCTTACTCTGTCTAATGCCAGACGATTTTACTCTTCAAATGGAGTCCCCTTGGGAGTGAAAGGGTTAAAAACTATCTCCCTTAAGATATGCTGATGACAAGTAAGTCTGAGAATGTTATTTTTTCGTTTGGATTTGTTTTGAGAAAGAGTGAACTTTGACACCGATTTGTGAATTACACCAAGCTTCTTTTACGTCACTCGGAAGGTCACACCCAGTCCCGATATAACAATGGTATGTATGGAATGCCCGAAGTTGTCCGTAGGATTGGGCGCGGTGATATCCGATCCCACGCGAACAAATCCGACACGTCACGATGACTTCGGAAGCCAAATGAGCAGCTAAAGAACGAAAGTAGGGTTCGACGTACGTGAGGTATCGACAAATCAAAAGCGCATCTTTTTGACAGATTAGTTTGTTTCACAGAAGCTAAAGGTGGCGATCATAAGTTGCTTTTGCAGATTGGCTGTGAACAGATAGACTACCATGGAAGATTTGGGTAAGATGAATTGTACGTTGCTTTGCTTCAGGAAATCGATGCTCTGCACATGCTTAGCAGCAATCTGGAAGTTATTTTATGTTTAGATTTCTGTTGGGAATTCTGATTTCGTAAACCGTGGAAGGATTGTATAAAGCTGACCATTTTTGATACTGTGTAAATAGAAGTGGAATTTTTATTGCAAAGGTCGGAATGAAACCACATTCGGTCACGTTACTTGGAAGCACATTTGTATGATCAGTTGAGCTGTGTTGTTGAGAAAATCGTCCTCAAGGTTGCTATGAACGAACAGAACTTTATAGTGGAAACGCACCAGTGAACAATGGATTTTATTTGAAGCAACTGTTTAAGGTGAATTGGTCATGTTTTGAACTTCTGGTCTTACATATTTAAAACGGTCAAGAGTGTAGAATCTATCTACATTCCGATCTCATCTCATTTCTCTGTTAAAACAATAAGTAAAGATTCCATGTCAGTCCCTGTGTTTTGCAGAGCGACGTTAAAAAGTTTACAAAGTATTTAGTTGAATAGATTGCACACTTGGACGTCCGCTGTGATTACCCATTCGGCACCTCATATCTATTATATTCCTTGTTCTGTGTTAGATTCTTTAAAATTTATATGCGGTCTGTGAATGCGCGCGTGCAGTTTTGCAGTTCGAATTCCTGCAAAGGTTTACACACATGTCAAATTACTATTGAATAATTTATGCTGCTTTGTGTTACTTTATTGTGCTTTGGTGAGGCAAATGACGGGATATAGATCCGACAGCATGTTTTATGTCATTCAAAACACGCGGTACGGTTGGTTTTGATTCAATGAAAGCTAAGCGAAGCGGAGATCTTCAGATCCGATGTAGAACATCGCACCGAACAAAGGATAGCCATATACTGTATTAGAGTAATAATATGCCAGGACGAACTAGAAAACCCTCGATCGAGGAGAAACTAAAGAAGAATATTGAATTTCTAGATGCTTTGTTGGCCGATCTTCAAGCTACAAGTCCCGGTGTGACTACTTCACCGACCGCAGGTAGAGGACGGCAAGTGAACGGCAGCGAGTCTCCCGATCTTCCTCCCCCTTTGCCTCCTCCGCCGCCGTTTGAAGCCCTCGATCCTCACGAATCGGATCTCAAAGATGACGGTCTCTTCCCTCCACCTGCGCCATCGTCCAGTTTAGGACAGAATCTTTCGGAGCTTGACAGCTTACTGGAGAATCTGAGCAATCCTTTGCAGTACCCAATTTCCGATCCACCAGGTAAAAATATTTTGTGATATAATGAAATATATTTTGTAAGGGTTATTTCCAATAACAAAATCGAACGTGGCGAAGTATTAAATAATATTGGAAAAAATACTAATGGAAGAGCAATCGGCGAGCGCTTGTACTTTTCAGACTGTGGATAGCGTGCGAATAATATTACTAGCCGTGTTTCGATGTTATGAGGGTAAAACGTGCTTGTGGGACCACGTTCCCTTTCAGGGAACGGGGAAAGAAAATTCGACGATTCTTTGTTCGTAGAAGACTAGAAAATCTTGTTCTTAAAAATTGTAGGATATTGACCAAAAATATTTAGTTTATTCTTGAAGGGCCAATGCAAATACCTTGCCTTTTAAATCTATTTAATATTTTTTCTCAGTGTAATCGGTGTTTAAATATTACAAGACTTTGAAAATTCCCCCTTTCAGTAGATTGTTGTTGTAGGAGACCAATAGACTTGCCCTGTGTGCAGCTGTCGCCTATAACCTCTTTATAACTCTCTTCTGACTTTGGCGTGGCAGGCTAGCCAGCCAGCTGTTGCATTTATTATTGCGTTTAATTTGGTGTGCGATGTCGTGACAATAAATCTTACGGATTTTGCAGCGAGCGAGTTTAAAAGAACAAGCAAACACGTCACCTTTATTGAACATAGGATAAGCAAGCTGAAATTTTGATTTCATATCGTAATCAGATGTAACCAATCAAGTAGATCAGAAAAGAGGAGTGAAACTAATTCACGACATACTATGTTAATGTTTGCATTTGGACATAAAAATAAAATTTCATATACCGCAGCACCGATGAAATAACCTCCAGCTTCTCTGTAAATTAATGTGTGTAGATTTTAGGTGTGTAATCTTATTTAATGCCAAACACTGTTGTGTACTCTGCAGGGACACTAAAACATTGTCTTGCTTTCCTGTTCCATCTCTCATATTTATATTTTTTTCAGAATTCTGTAACATGCATATTGTTGCAATTTTGCAATATTGTAAATAACACTTCTGTCCCTTTCTCTTAGAACAGAAAGCTTGGTGAAATTAATCCAAAACCACGCTCTGAATTCCAAGCCCTTTGTTGTGGTTTTCAATGGACCTCTGGATTTCCAATTAAATTATTTTTAAATAGTGTGTTGGAAACTTTGAAAAAGAAACTTTTGTGTTTACCTTGTACACTATACTGTAATTAAAACTAAACTTGCATCAATGAAGTTGATGCCATGTTTACTTTGCATTAACCAGGTACAGTATTTGCAGTGTAGCTTTGAAGACAAAAGTTTAAATAATTATTCTAATTTCTCAGGGCTTGGTAGGGGTCTTTCTGGGTACACAAGTACCGGTATATAATACTGAAGACCAACTTACTCTTGTTTTCCACATTTTCTCTGCAAAATTGCTAGTCTGGAAATGTTACATTTGGTTTGCTGTCACAGTTAATTTATTAAGGGCCTTTACTCAATAACAATACTGGTTTGGTGATTGATACCATAATTCTAACTTTGAAAGACAAGTTTTGAATGTGTTGAATACCCTCAAAATGTATTTTATGGCATACACCTTTCAACAGGTTCTTGTAATTTATGTTCGCTTGTTTTAGGAAAAAGAATTAGCTTAGAATCACCTAGAACTAGCCAAGCGTCATCGTCACCAAGACCAGCAGTTAATGGTCGTCCCCCAAGTTATAAAGCAATACCAACAGCATTAGCGCAAGAAAAATCTGGTAATTATCACTTTGTTTTTTTGATGATCAGTTCCCAGACTTTGATATGAAATACAGATTATTACCTTTGATTTTGATACCAGTATTCCTGTTTTAGCTTATAATTAAAAGAGATTTCCATTGTACACCAATATTTTGTAGGATTTTCTGCAGTCACTGTATGAGTCCTGGTCTGATAGAGGGGTTGAGTTAACAGGAGGCTATTTGAGTTAATAGTAATTAATGATAATGATAACAATTCAAAGGTTTTTGCAAACTTTAATTCTCGAAAATGAAGCAGAAACTAGTAAAAAACTTCAGAACAATGTTTATCTCCTGAAACAAAAGCTACATGCAAAATTTTGGCCATTTTTGAAGCCTTCCATAAATGATGAAAGATTAGAGGGTATGTTTTTGCCCCAAGCCTTTTAATTATAATTAATGCAATAAATAATCAAATAATGATTTTTATTATTATTTGGTTCTTGCTTATCTGTGAAACAATCAATCTTCAACCTATAAATGTATTGCATGTGTACCAGCCTCAGTACTCTAATGACCAGAATTTTTTTGAACCTGTCAGTCTTTAATAGTAACTCAGTCTACTGCCTGTTCCTTGTAGCTGACTTGCGTTACAGCGAGAGGTCCAATGGACCAGAAGTGCACAGCAACCAAGTGACCATGACACACATCGTAAAACCTACCCCCATACATGGACAACTACAACAAACAAGGGACTTAGACAACAGGCAATCTCGTACTGCATCCACTGCAACCAAAGAGCTGGATGACCTGATGGCCTCGCTGTCAGACTTTAAGGTCAATGTTACTGCTCCCCCTGCACCATCACAGGCACGTCTCAGTGGAGATTATGCCAAGCCTAATAAGGCAAAACCAGCAACTCCTGGTCAGTGAATACCATCATTAAGTGTTATTTACTGACTAAACAGTCCCATTAGATGTTGACTTTAGTGTTTTTTATGGCTTCTACAAGGGATGATCGAGGAACGGAAATTAAGATGCAACTAGGCGTGCTTGTCAGTTGATAAGATATCCAAACATGCCACAATCCTTGATTTAATTGTCTTTCACTTATGCATGATATACAAGTTACCTGTTACACAAAATAATTGTAGTTGTTATTACTGTTGTTTTTCACATGTCTTGTGTGATACTTTGCTTTGCACGTTTCCACCAAAGCAGATAAAGTAGCGTACCAGGCAAATTTGTTTGGTATTTTAATTATTTTTATTGTGCTGGAGTAGCTGGTGATCTTCATCATGGTGTGATTGCTGCTGTCAGCAACAATTGAGAGATACGTTTCTTGCTACCTGCAATGTAGACTTGGTCTTGTTCACATTAAGAAAAATTTTAAGGTATTAATACTGTAGGTTGTTATGACAGCTCTGAAACATGGTAGTTCAGTTAACAGGTGTTAGCAGTATTTTATACCACTTGCTTATCCCTGTGAAAGAAATATATTCTTATACAATTTTGCTCTTTATTTTCCAACCAGTTGGTAAAGTGAGTCAGCTTGACTCCATGTTGGGCTCACTTCAGTCAGACATGACAAGACAAGGTGTCAGTACAACAAAGAAAGGAATTTGTGCTGCGTGCAACAAACCAATCATAGGCCAGGTTTGCACAGCACTGGGTCGTACATGGCACCCTGAACATTTCACCTGTGTTACTTGTGAAGTGCCTCTTGGGGCGACTAATTTCTTTGAGCGAGATGGAAGGCCATTCTGTGAACGGGACTACCATGAACAGTTTGCTCCAAGGTGTGCATACTGCAGTGGACCCATTCTAGATGTAAGTCAAATGTCTGTACCTTTGCAGATCATTTTCAGTAAGTTAGTAATTGAAAATTGCCTTTATTTTATGAAACAAGTTCTAATTCAAGTACCTTTCCCCGGCTGCTCCTCTTATGTGAACACTATTTGAATATCATGTGCTTTCTCAAAAGAATTACAGTCAAACCTCTATTAAGCGGTAACCCTTGGGAGTGAGCTAACTGACCGCTTAATAGAGGTTGACCACTTAACAGAGATTCCCCAAAATTTTGTATAAAATATGGTAAAAATTGAACTGTAGCATTTATACAGTATATTGCATCAGTTCACAACATCAGTAACACAAAATATTAGAAAAACACATCAAGTAAAAGAAAAAAAAACAATCAATGTATTTGCAGTTGTAAGTGGAAAAATCTGGCATAAAGAAAATCCAGCAATCTGGTGATGTTCATTCAAATAATGTGACTGACAGATTTTAAGTTAACTACGAACTGCAGAAAAGTAATAATCAAGGGGAAACGAGTAAACAGAAGAGATGGCTATGGTCTCCAGGTTTCTTGCAAACATCTTTTTAAAGGTGACAGTTTTCCTTGTGGTTGGCTGCAAGTGAAGTTGATAAAAGAGGAATTTGACATACGCTGCAGTAGACCCTTGAAGACTTATAAGCCCAAACAAAACCAGTCTTATTACTGATTCTAGTTTTTATGTATATCATGTTGTGTTTGATAAGCTGTTGAAAGAAACTGGACATGGTTCGTGTATCATCATGTCAAAATATCCTGAAATATCGTATTGTAATTGACCAATTGACTGCTTAAGAGAGGTGAGACACAATGTTGACCGTGCCCAGTTAATAGAGGTCAAAGTTACTGTAAATGAGGAGACTGCTTTTTGGGAATTTGATTAGTGTCCATTTAATAGAGGGTGACTGCTTAACCCATTCGCAACCGCCCGAAACCGCGCCAAACCACGACCCTTGTACTGCTTGTGACATCATCAGTTTTAACGGTCAAGGTAACTCATCCAGCAGGAAAAGATCTTTCAAACCATACCCAGATCAGCATGATTCAGTCAAGCAGTCCAGAGAAACACTATTTTGCTTCACTGCTTTCCCAGATCTTGTTCAAAAGGATTTCACAATCCTCTGAGATTTTGTGAAAATGTTTCCCACCGAACCAAAGCTTACTAAATACCCAGCAAAGTCAAGAACAAAATGGAGTGAGAAGAACAAAAGAAGCGGTGAGGCGAGGGAGCGAAAAGTAAAAGTCAAGGGAGCTGGGAAACTTTTCGACCTAAAACCGAAAGTTTGAATCTCGAAATTTTGCTTTCTGCGCATGCCTGAACTTCAGACCCTGTAATTTACCATCTGATATGAAGGCTTGTTTACTTTTGATTTTCAAGAAAAATGTGGGCAAGTTTCAGTACTTGTTAGGCAAACGGTGAGTAGAAAACTATCCAAATAGCTGTTTTTCAGCAAAAGTTCCAGGAGCAAGTGATTTAATGAAATCTATTTTCCTGTTCAAAACAACCAAATTTGCTCATTAAATGGAAAATTGGGTGGAAATAATGGCAAAAGAGGAATTTTGTGCTTTTGATTAACCCTTGAAGCCCTAAGGGGTCTCCCTGTGACAAGGAAAATTGTCAGGCATTATATAGCCAGAGTAAAATCTGTTAAGGTACTGTTAGGGCTTAAAGGGTTCATAGAGGGCCGCTTAATAGAGGTTTGACTGTAGTGTGTAAATTGGCTCAGGGAGGGTTTGAAATGTCCTCCATGTAAATCTCATTTCCATCCAAGAAATTTTGATAAAGGAAACAAAATTAGGTATGTATAAGGAACAAACAACATAATTATTTTCGATCATTGTTTTTTGCTTGAATTGTAAATCTAGGTATTATAAATTCATGTTTTTTTATTGTCAAATGGGTAGTTATTATTCCAATGATTCATTATAGTCCTGCGTGACTGCCTTGGACCAGACATGGCACCCGGAACATTTTGTTTGTGCAAGCTGTGGACAGCCATTCGGTGACACTGGATTCCATGAGAGAGACGGCAAGCCATACTGTCGTGAGGATTACTATGCAATGTTTGCTCCCAGGTGTGGTGGCTGTGGACAAGCCATCATGGACAGCTACATCTCTGCACTCAGTGCTCATTGGCACTCAGAATGCTTTGTTTGCTTTGTAAGTAAATTTTTGTTGATAAGTGATAAGAGTCAATTTGCCTGAAAGTTTCAATATGCTGTTAAGCAAACAGATGATCAAAATAATGCATTTTATTGACTTGAAGATTTTAAGTTGATCTAATAGTGCATTCTCTGTAATGACACACCAGGAAGTATATGAGACTCACTGATGAGAATTGCTATTTATGTTTTGGGACTGACTGTGCTTTTTTGATCATTCTCTCCAGAGAGCCTGTAGGCAGGCTAGATCATTGCGTTTTGTAACATAACCCCACATACAATATGTGTGTTTTATCAGGCCTGGTGGATTGGTGACTTGATATTTTCTGATGTGTCTTTATTAGTTTTGTCATTAAATCAATAAAATCCATTTTCCCAGAATTTACAACATGATAAACCCATTTGTGATGTTAGGAGAACACTCGAAAAGCTTGTAAATCATGAGTCCATTGCTGAATGAGTTACAACCTTATCTCGCATTCTCCCAAAATTCCTTGTTGTTTCATCGGGTTATAAGGCCAGGTCAAATTTATTCAATTCTATCGCTTATTTCAAGTTTTGTTTTGTGCTTATGGTTACTTTCATTTCCTCGATGCAGTTCTCAGTTTCATTTCTTCAGCAGTGAGTCTTTCGCATTTTTGTCTCTTTGTCATTGACTTGCGAATAGGCTTTCGTAATGAACAAGTTACAGGATTGGAAGGATTAGCTCGATAGAGCTGTAAACTTTAATGTCGTTTAATTGAGGCAAATAATGTATGCATTAATTTATGGAAATTGATATATGCCTTTTTTTCCTTCAAGGAGTGTCACCAGGCATTCCCAGGCGGTAGCTTCTTTGAACACGAAGGCAGGCCTTATTGTGAGATGCACTACCACGCACGACGTGGTACACTATGCTATAGCTGCCAAAAACCAATTACGGGACGCTGTATCACCGCCATGCATCGCAAGTTCCATCCTGAGCACTTTGTGTGTGCCTTCTGCCTCAAACAGCTCAACAAAGGAACCTTCAAGGAACAGAACGACAAGCCATACTGTCATGCTTGTTTCATTAAACTTTTCGGATAGAAACGATGCGCTTATTTGGATACCAACGAACACGTTCAAAATTTTTATCATAAAAGAAACACTGATACAAAATTAAGTTGGATTTTTCGTGCTCGGGTTGCCATAGCAGACGATCGAGTATGGTATTTCTCTTCAATCGACTGAGGTAATAGAGTAATATGAACTATGACTAAAGTCTATACTTGTTTTAGGATGAGTTCTTGTTGTTGTTGATACCACGAATTTATTATCCTGGGCCGGGTTGTTCGAAGCAGGGTTAAGGTAACCAAGGGTAAGTGCGAAATTTAAATGCAGATATGAGAACTTAAAAAGCACATTCAGTGTAATTCTCTTTTAATACAATTTGATGATTGAATGATCGAAAAACATATAGAAGAAGTTATCGGGGAAAATGCTTTTTAACTAGAGGAAAAGAAAGCCCGGGTTAAAATTTAACCCTGGATTAGCGTTAATCGGCCTTCGAACAACCGGCCCCTGTGATGGTTGTGTAAAGGTATTGTTACATTTTCTTTTCCTTTAGTATGAAGGAATCCCTTGTAAATAAGAATCATAGAATTAGGCGGCCTACAAATAGTAGAAACTGAGTGTAGAAATTTGTGTTCAAAGTTGATTTTTTATTGAGGATAATAATTATGACAGATAGTTCAATACATTTGTTTCTCTATTCGTTCAATTTGTGATAACTGAATTAGCCAGATCAGGAGCTTAATTCGGGTATAAAAGAAACTGCCCTGTGGGCTTTGCTTAGTCGGAAGACCGTCCCAGGTTCGTAAAAAGTCGATTAGCGCTTAACTAGGGGTCAACTCAATAAAACGTTTGCAAATGTAATTCACAACTGTGGCTATTGTTTTAGAGTTTGAAAACAATAATGATATCGGTAAATTACACGTGTGAAAGTTTTATTGGATTGACCCCGTGGATTAAGCGTTAAGCTTTGAAGGTCTCAGTGTGGTGATGACTTTTACGGCTAGCGGTTAATATTTTTGACTGTTTTACGGCTAACGGTTAACATTTTTTACGGCTAACTGCTAAAATTTTTCCAATATTTACGCCTAACGGCTAATTTTTTGCCTGTTTTTTGGCTAACGGTTAACCCCATTGAGACCCTCAGCATTGAGTACTGTTTTGTCGCGATAAAGCGATCATCGGGACCCAGATGATTCAATATGATAATGATGACGAATCGGACCCAGATGACTCGGGTCAATAGAGAGGTTTGACTTCACGTTCTCAACAAAAGCCACATGTTCCGCCCACTGTCAGCTCTCTGTACATGGAGACCGATCTCCAGGACTGCTCTAAAATGAGACAAATTTACAAAGGAAAGAGAGTAAATTGTATTATCGAACTTGATCGTTGAGCCATTGTTCCTTTCTTTTCGCTTAATTTTACCTGGCTTGACCTGGGGTGAAAAGAGTTTCAATATCAGTTTCTGGGCAACCGTCCACCTACCCCTCCCCTAAACCAACATAAACGCTAACTTTTTAACTCATTATAACTTGTTGGATTAGGGGAGGGGTAGGTGCACAGTTGCCCAGAAACTGATATTGATCCAGAGTTTTAATGTAATTGACCATTAAGTGAAAAAAATAAGTCCTATTGAATAATATAGAATATGGAACTAACCCAGTATATAGCCAGAGAACATGACCATTAAAGCAATTGAACATTTTTAACCATTTTTTCTCACTATTTATTTTTAATGTTCCCTGAAGCCTCTTACTTTTCAAAGTCATTAATAACGTATGAGTGAAAGAAAAAATTGGGCACCGTGACTTGGACATGTGTTGAAAACTCGGCTCGTTTTTTTCACGTAAAATTTCTACTTCCAAATCATTTCGTTTGGGAAGTTACATCAAATACTTGATACGTGTGTGTTATCACATATCAAACAACTCGCATTTCGCAAAAAGTAATTCTCTGTGCGTCGTATTTTCAACTGTCCGTGGTAATCGATCTGTGGTGAAACACTGTATGTTTGACAAATTACATAAAAAATATCGAGTTTTAACTCATTCTAAAGTGTGTCGCAAACTCGAACTTCCTAGTTCCGCGCCTTTCTTTCGGTACCGGACAGTGATGAAGCAAAAACAGTGAAATAAAATCAGAGACGTTTTTTTAACAATTTGCGCACAATAATTAAACAGTGTGCAATCATGGAAAAATGTGACTTTTTAGAACTCGGAAAAAGCATATCCGAGTTCTCCAAACAGGAGTGAAACCTAAGGGCCTGTTTACAAGCAGGTAGGGTAACCCTAGTGCCAGGGTTACCCTAGCAGGCGGGTGAAAGATAGCCCGGGTTTATAAGCAAAATTTTACAGGTAGGGTTACCCCACCACCCGGGACAAGTTAATATGCTTGGTAACCGCACGCATCGCAAACAAAATGGCCGACAAGGGAAGGATTTTGGCAGTTTCTTCGATTCTGCTGTCGTTGCTTCCAGTTTTTTTCTGGATCAGATTCGAATCAGTTGACATCTTTGGTTTTTTCCCGCCAGATTCATGAGATTGCAAATCATTATTTTTGTCCAGTCCGGATGTTTGATTTGACTCGTCTTCATGATTAGGTGTGGAAGGACGAAATACGAGCGGACTCGCTGACCTTGCAGTCGAAATATTTTCGGTTTCTGGCAAAGAAACTCTCCAATTAGCCCCACGGCCAGCACCACAGTGTAAGCGATCCGCCATGATGGCCGTTTGTTGTCAACCTTCAAAGGGTGTGGAAACAAGTAAAAAGTTGTCCCGGGTAGGCGAGTTATCCCTAGCAGAGCGTTTACAAGGCAGCTAGGGTTACCCTGGCGCTAGGGTAACCCTAGCACTCAGCTAGGGTTACCTTAGTGCTAGGGTAACCCTAGCTGCCTTGTAAACACATTGATGAAAAAAATACGAAATGTGGGAGCGCTATGGTAACCTTCCTGCTAGGGTAACCCTAGTACTAGGGTTACCCTAGCTGCTTAGGCCCTAAGACCTTCCGATTACTTGTTCGGCCGCTCCGAGTATTACATGTGGTTCGCACGTTCCGAGCACTTCATTTGGTTCGGATGCTCCGAGTACTTATGCAATCATCTTTGTGCGTACCCGAAGAAGAATACTTAGATGCTAGCTCTTTGTGACTTCGCCATGATCGACCTGAAAATATGTCCAGACTGAACATATTTTCCGGAAATGCCGCAAGAAACCCTCGCAAGAAATACAGTTGATTCTGATTAATGCAGTTTGCATCAAAATAAATGAGTGTTAGCCATGTCATAAGTCTTCATGCCCGTATCTTGATGATGTCAGATAGAGGGTAGTACATTCATGTCCTATATTTTGGAGCCGTTCTTCCAGACCTGTTTGAGTTTACAATTGATAATTACACAAAAACGTTTACAGCAAAAAATCTTATACTTCTACATGTTGTTTCTTACTTGATGCTTTGTTTACATGAATTTTTTCAGCAAGATATCTTGAAAAGCAGAAGAGTTACAATGTTTTAAATATTTGGTGTATATAGGACATGAATGTATTACCAGATAGAGGACCAACCCTTTAATTGGAGGGGGGAGGGAACGGGGCGCGAACGGAACAAGGGAGAGATGTGGCTAGCATGCAAGATCAATATTGATTACATTTTGCAGCTGCTTTTGCAGTGTTGGGTTCACAGGAAATATTGCACGCAAAGTTTCATTCAACGTGGACTTCAGAAGGTCGATACGAATCTTCTGAATTGTGGTATATTCCAGAGGTTTTAATAAAACGTTCAGATTAAAGCTACCACGCAAGAGAATATCAATTATGGCTTAACATTAATCAGAGCTCAGCATCATCCTTCGCGGTTTATTTAAGAATTTATGTAAAAGGTGATCTCTCGAGTTTGTTTAGAATGATCGTTTCTCTGATAGAGGAAAACTTTTAAATATTTAAGATAAATAAGACAACTCAACTCAACGCAGTCTATTGAATTTTCATACTGACTCCATTGAAAACTAGGGATGATACAGGGATAAGTTTCAGAGTTGAGACAAAGTAAACAAATCGTTATGTATTATGACATTTCATTTCACTTAAGTAGATAACATTACTCATCTAAATAGGGGAGATTTGCGTTTTAAAGTAATATAACAGAATATTAAGCGTCCTCCATAGTGCACGATGTTCAAAGGCAGATATATTTTTTGCAAACTTAAACTTATTAAGAAGCTCCTATAGTTATTCTGTTTTTGTTTTTAAGTAACTTGTTTTGTAGCAGGCACATCACACAAAGTTTATTGCTGTACATGTTTAGACCGCTGTCGTCATACTGACTAGCAAAGCCACTGCAGGAGTTTTTTTCGCTATAAACAGTCTTCATTAATATCTATTTCTAGTTGCTTTCCGTAGCAAGCCCATTCCAAAAACGTTAACTCTTAAATTAAATTGAAATTGAACATTTATTTTATCAAAATAGTTTTCAAGTTATTACTTCACAACGCATTGACAAGAATGGCCGCGTTAATTTCTTTATAAGGAGCCACTTTCAATCGCCCAAGAACAAAATGGCTTGAAAGGTTTTTACACTTCAGTTTAAAATCTCTGTGTTTACCACACCAACAAGCTGAAGCGCGCGGAAAACTTTATTTCTAAGTTAATATCTTGTTTAATGACCTCGCAAATAACTCGGATGAATTGCACTTTTTTTCTACTAGTCTTAAACATGATCAGCCTGGGTTGATTTCTTTTTGCAACAACAGAAAACGATTATGCTATGACAATATACATACTGACGGTAAAGTGAGGTATTTATTGAATATGGACATGAAGTCAGTGCTTCCGCTTCAGTTGAGACAAACTTGAGAGGGTCAGCAAACGAAACATTTGCATATGTACGGTTGTTGTTCTTGTTCTTCGGGCAATAAAGACGATTACGTATTCTGTACACAGCAGTACAGTATATTGTTTGCAGACTGTTACTTTGTGGTTGGTGGAATATGCATTGACTGACACCTGCTGCGTTGTAAGCCGATGTAAGTCAGCGATAGAGTTGGCAGAAATCGAGTTTATGTTAATGAGTCGCTTTCTTTATTTTTCTTCGCACAAAGATCAGAATTCTTTTATAGCAGGTTTTTTTCTAAATCTCTGGAGTTTTCTTGTGTAGTAAGCTCCTCCTCTTCGTCCGAAATTTCGTCAATTTGATCGCTGCGTCTGGTATTTTTTCTCATATAAAGGTAATAAACAACAGCGTAAAAGACGAGAATCGTAATAAAAAAAGAAAATAAATGCCAAACAAAAGCTACCGCCAAAAACGCCACATTGCTGGGTGTATTTTCCCAGGGACGCGGTCCGTGGAGAACAAAGCCAATTTGTAAAAACCAAGTGCCTTGAACACCAACTAGAAAAGCTCTCATTAGGGCAAACAAGACCAATTGTTGTCGCTTTAAAAAGACGTCAACCAGAAATATAGCCGATGTTATAAAGATAACAAGGTAAAGAATGGTGTGTAAGCGGACATCGATCGCTGAGCGGCCGTGTAGGTGATAGAAGAACAAGAAACCCTCCACCCAGAAGGCTACCGACATGATCAAGTAGTCGAGCTTCGGCGGAAGGAGAAGTAGGTTATAAAACATCAGAAGATCAACAACACCAGCCAGTCCGAAGAAACAGTACATCGCGGTGTGGCCGTGGTTATTCAAATGGTCAGCTACAAACTCGCCGTTTTTGTCAATCAATGTATAGGAGCCATCAAGAACGAGCTCTCCCAAAACACCCAGCACAGCGAACACAACTTTGACAATGGGCTCTAACGGGATTTTAGACAGTGATCTCCCTGGGCAAGGGTACCACACTCTCGGCTTCGATTTAAGTCGTGTTCCTGTCGAGCTACTACAGCGTAGTAATTTTCTTTGCGTTTCGTTCCCAAGGCTCTTCTCCAATGCAACGCCAGCGAACCACCAGAACGATAACAAAAGGAACATTGTCCCGGGAACCACATGACCGAGGAACGATCCCATTATTTTGAAAACATCTCAAGGCGTCTCAACCCTGAAAAAAGTCTCCCCTAATCTTTATCGAAAAGCCAGAGTAATTGTTACGGCTGGTTTTGCATTAATTTTGTCAACAGCCAATGTGGCGAGCTGAAGGTGCCACATTTCCACCAATCGACGAAAGAGTTGTGTGCAATTCAAACTTATGATGTGTGATAATGTATGATGATGCGCGGTTTAATTGGAGAGTGCTGCTCATGCACGCATGTGCAATTTAACTAGAAGCACTCAGGCGTCGTTTGTTGCTGAAATTGGGATGAACTTTTCCAAGGGGAACATTTTTTCAATTCATTTTTTTTTTGTAATAGGGAGTTATAACACAAGACAAAATGAATCATTTAGCTGTGGATGTTCAGTATTCATAGCCAGAATCAGTGGCATCGCGCCGGAGTCTACTTGCCCGCAAATATGGCTAATATACCCTTGTTTCACTTTCTGCGTTCTTATTACAACTTTGAATCTCCGGAGGAAATTTGGAGAAAATCTATTATCTTGAGATATATAGTGCTATAGAGTGGTGGTGTCAGAGATTTAGGAAGTTTTAAAAGTTTTAGTCAGTATCAGCCAAAATAGCAGCACTTTAAAATTTATGGTGTCAACTCAAATTACCCTTCTCAAACCTTCAAGGTTATGGCAAATGATTAACTGATGTGAAATCATAAGCGGTGGCAAGCCGCATGACAGAGATTGTTCAAGAACCGTGAGTGTATTTTAAAGAAAAACAAAGAGCAATCTTACTCGTACAACGCATCGACAGGCACCTGCAGGGCAATAAAAGAATGAAAGACATCTCGCTATGGCCTTTGTAGCTGGCAAACAGTGTTGAACAAAAATCTTGCAAAAGGTTGTTTTGTTTTCAATAATTGCGAGACCGTGCACCTTTACTTTCTTAAACTGAATAGGGGTTCCTTTTTAATAAAACACGATTTAACATTTTATATAATGAAGTAGATTTACAAGCAGAGAATGAGCCCTTTTCGCGGTGCTCTTACATTAGAAGGAAAAACGAAATGAAATAAGACTTTGCTCTCTTATGAGATTTTAACTGATCTCAACGAAGTTATTAAAATAAGGAGTAAGCTTTTGTTCTTCGCACTTAAAAAACCCTTTGCTGTTTTTCATTTACAAACGAATCTCACTGCATGCTACGCCACAGAATATTCCTGCTAATTAACTCGGGGTTCAAAGAAAGCGTTAGTTAACAGTACGACTAAGTCCGGCTGAGGTTTAACCCTGACTGTCGTGAGAACAAACCAGCTTTTGGCGGCCACACGGTGCTTTTAAGAGACATATCAAACAAAATCGCAATTTTCTTACATGTCACTGATCAATTAAACTAAAAAATATATTATTTTGTCTCCGTTTACCGCCTCTGTGACAAATGAATTATTTTTCTACCCAAATATGGATGCAAGCTGACGTGCTGGACAAACAGGTTCTTGATTTTTATCTAATTGCAGTGAAGGAAACGATGTACTGACATTGTTCACTACCTTCGAAGGAGAAAAGTTTTCTCACTTAGAAAACGATTTTTTATCACTGAGTTATTGAGAGTCAGCTGTTGGTCTACTGACCTATTTGATTCTGCTTGAAAGCGATGCCGTGTAGCTTTATTTGATAACTCGTGCAGCCTTGCCTTTTGTCTTCACTTCTGTGCCTTTTGCCTTTTTCTTTGAAACACTATGCAAATTATGACTCTTGTCCACAGCGTTTGAAATGTAAACACAGACATCACACGCCCGTCACATTAACCATTAAGTAAAGTTGCCTACGGGTAAATTAAAAGAGAAATATCGCTTAGTGAATGAGTTTAAAAGAACCTCAAACGACAGGTGGAAAATACAATTCGGACTTTCACGATATCCTCTTAGGCTGGGGAGCTGGCGTATGAACGATAAAAATAACAACAGAGCCAGAAGAACCACAACAATGCTAGGTCTGTTTTAACTATTTTCTGTGATTTCTGATTCATCTGAATTTTACCGTGAACCGAACTGACTCTTACCTCCTTTTTCTAATTGTCATCAGTTCAATTCTTTGAATTGTTGTTGCGATGAGCAAGTAAGGTTAAGTTAAAACTCTCTGGCCTCGAAATTAACTATGTACAACTTTATTCCAAACCATTTTGTATAGAAGGGCGGCACAATTTTTTCATGACTACTGAGTTGAGGTAATTATAACCTCTTTATTGTTCGGGTATTGTCGGGACGTGTTTACTTTTCTTTGTTACAAATGTCGCAATCACTCAGTCAGAAATTTTTGCCTATGTGGAAAACTACATTAATAAACTACCACCATGCTTCAATTCTTTGAGTGTAACTTTTTTTCTTCTCTTGATATTGCTTTCCCTTCCCTTTCAATGACGTATATATCTTGCCCTTTGTTGACTGTCAACCTTGTTCGGTATATATATGTTGTGGTTCAATTTTTTCCCTGGTTCAAATTTTATTTTCCTTTGTTTTTTGGTATGGTAATGTATGATAATGAGTTTGAAACAAAGGAAAATAAAATTTAAACCAAGGATAAAATTGAACCACAACATATACATTTCTAACACAAATGCCGCAATGTGATTGGCTGTGCTACTGCAGACTATCAGCCATTGGAAATTGGGTAAATCAAACGAATTGATTAAGTAAGTTATACCACCATAAAGTAGAAGGGATGTGCTGACGTTTCGAGCATTAGCCCGTCGTCGGAGCGAATTAGACAGCAAGATAGCACTTGGTTGAAGATTGTTTCCAAAATGGCGACGTATGGGCGCTTTTAGCGAAGTTTCGCAGGAAGATTGAGTATTTTGGTGTTTTTTTTTCACCGACACATGATTTGTTTATTATGATTTTTATTGAAACAATTATATTATTTATTCGCTCTCGATTTCTATGAGGTAATAGTTGATTCGGCCTTCGGCCTCATAAACTATCACCCCACAGAAATCTCGAACTCATAATGTACATTAAGTGAAGTGTATTATTACTTGCAGAAGCTATATACTAGCAGCTACTGTCTGGTTGAGTATACGGGAGTATCATAACACTTGTCGGCATTTTTTAATGTTTCTTTCATAATGTAACGCCACAATTTTCAGTTAAAACACAGCATTAAGAGAGCAACACATCTTTATTAATCGGCAAGCAAATCCAGAGTGACAATCATTGCTTCGCATGGTTATTGCGCCAAATGTCACGTGACTTACTTACAGGAGTACCCGCGGGATTCACGTAGCGCTACAACAACTTCGTTCTTTCAGGAGGATCACTGCCCTTATCTTATCTATTAAACTGTTACCTGGGGAATATGGAAGATGCTGTGTTGGGAAGTAAAGATAGCCCCTAACCCAGCCAACGAGCAAACTAACTTGTCTGGAAGTTCGCTTCCGAGAACGACTTGGGTTTTTCTCCTTGCTGCGAAAAACCATTGTTGGGTTACCTTTGACTGAGCACGGCCTAGCTTCTTCAGGGACCTTTAGAGAAGAAGCTAACCCCTAACAGACGTACCAAGCGAAGTACTGAGTGATGAAGTACCGGTAATCTATATCTGTTTCTTTCTTGCTTATTTCTGTAAGGCGTTCCATTGTCTTGAAAGATGGAGTATTGGGCACTAATGCCACAGAACAAGCATTCCCGCCGAAAATTAAAATTCGAAAGAATTGGAATCAATGTTGCTCGTCAAGACCTTTCATGAAATTCAGACCTTTGTAATCGCTTTTCGAACCTTTCTCAACGGAAATGTTTGTCGAAAGACTTAAAGAAGAAGTTTATGATGTTGTTGCGAACGAGGTAAGTACTTTTCGGAACTTTTCAGTGTCGTTTAGTGCTGTTTAGTGTTAATGGCCGCTGTGTTTATTGGAAAATGGCTCGGTCTATCTGGTAGTGAAATCCGAGTTCTTTTGATTTACACAGAGAGTTCTGGTCCTTGTTTCTATGGACGTCGATTCCTTATGTGCTTGCAAGATTTTGCAGGTAAAGTTATGTGTGAGTTTGCTGACACTGTGTCTGTTATTAGTGTCCTGTACTCTGAATTTCTGAGATTCTTACGTGTTTTATCCCTTAGTGGCTGTTCAAGTGTGATAATGTACAGTACACGATAGTTCCTGTTAGTGGTAAAGAAGACCTGGTCCGTGCATATCATGAGCATTCTGAACAGGTACGAAAGACCAAGCTTATAATCATTATATTTTTTACCCCAGATCAACGTTCACATTCACATTAAAGACTTGATGTGTTTACAAATAATATGAATAGAGAGGGCTGTCCCAACCCTTGTCTCGAGATTTTAACCGAAATAATTTAAAACAGTGTATCAATTTGTCATAGTTTTCCGATTCATTATAATCTCTATTTCAGCTATTTCAGCTGTAAAAGAAATTGTGAAATTATTACTTTGTAAGACAATGTGTTATTTCATTTCTTGCAGCTGAAACACATCTTTATGGTTAATTGTGGTGGGAATTTGAACATCTTGGAGATGTTAGAACCGGAAGAGGATGTGAAATTTTATATTGCAGATAGGTAGGAGTTAATTAATGGAACATTATCAATACTTATTGCAAATAAATCAGTGATTTATATTCTTATGAAATTCTTATTGCTGGTTTTTAACATCATTTTTTATTTATGGTTAGTCATAGGCCACTTGACCTTGACAACATTTACAATCAAGACCAAATCAAACTTTTAATTAAAGAAGGGGAGCATCTACAAGTCCCTGACTTTGATGATATTTATGCAGATTCTGAGGTATTTTTTACATGATTTTTTTTGTTTTATATACAGCACTGTTCTGACATTTTGCCGGCTTCCTTTCTTGTCCTCTTATTTTCTTAAATGATGCAGTTGTAAATTCCCATTATTAATAAACAACATTTTATCATTAATTGTTCTTTACTTCCTCTTTAATTTAAAATTGATCAGGAAGAATTTGAAGAATCAGATGAAGATTTGGAGCCATCATCAAAAAGAAGAAAAACAGAAGATGAGGTAAATTCTTACTTAATCCTTTCACTCCCAGGTGTGATTAACATACAACTTATCATTTCAGTATCTATACAATACTAAGGAAATGGATGATAAGAATTGGGCACACAATGAACTTAAGTCAAGTATGGGTGTTATTGTGTGTATGTTGTAGGTTAAAATGAATTTCAGGTCAAGATGGTTCCAGACTAGTTTGATTTGTTTTTTTCCTTTGTATCAGATTATTGGAGGACTATGGAGATTAATCTGAAACAAAGAAAAAACAAATCAAACTAGTTTGAAACCATCTTGACCTGAAATTCATTTTAACCTACAATATATACACTGTAGATCTAGGATGATTTCACATTAGTCTCAGGTTTACAAACTGATGTACACAAAGCAAAGCATTAAAACTTCCATTTCTTTCAATTAATTTCTGGCTACCCACAATGGTGTATTGAGTCTGCCTCATGGAGTATATTTCGTGTAAATAACCAGTATGGACAAGGTTGACAAACAGTTCTAAAGTAGGAGGTTAAATTGGAAAAGTAACTTTCTGGACAGTCAAGTGCAAAAGGGGGGTGTCTTGGGGCATGTCAAGCAGAGTAACCAGCTGATATGACAAATTATTAGGTGGCGATGTTCGCTGGCAGTTGGCTACTTTTTACAACCCTCATGGATCTATTGTGATTGGCCAGAATATTCAATTTGTTTAAACTGTTTCAACAATGAATTATAAGGAACATTAATCATTGAAAAAAGTGAGAAAATGAACATTTCGTTGATCATTTAAGCCTGCTAGTTGTTTTTTTTATTATTAACAATCAGACTTAACCATTTCATTCATGTCAGGTCTTGTATGGTTTAATATTAGAAACCACAATGCATTCCTTTTACCTTGTTTAATTGATAATACAATTGACTAATGAGGATGCAAGTATTTATTTGGTAATTGTATTGATTACATAAAGCATGATTTCATAGTAGTTTTATGCCTGCCAGCTACATGTAGCCATTATATTTTTTCTTTCATTTATTTTAGGACTCTTCATCATCGAAACACAGATCTAAAAGACAATGGCATCAAAACAGGTGCTCTGCGTTATTGTACAAGGCAATAAACGAAAGATCCTTGGTTATGAATAGGTTGTTTGCTATAGTATTATATATTAAATAATCATTTTCTCTAATTTTCTATTTACAGGCAGGAAATTCTCTACAAATATTATGCATATGCCTTTCATGGAAGTGCAGTAAGTTGTACAGTGTTCTCTAAATCAATCTGTATAACTACTTGACTGAAGGGTTGCCCATTTGATTTTTAAGAGGGGAGGACACGGGGGTGGTGTTATTTGGCCTGTACGTGAATATTTTCTTTCAGCCATACCAGTGTTCTCATATGTTTTTAATTCTACATGCAGGTACAAGGAATAATGCTTTTCTGTTATATTGCTGGCTCCTTGAGGGGGCGAGATGAGCTGAATAGTGTGTTATGGTTGGCTACCTGAGTGAGCAACATGGACCTATCTTGCCCATTGGGGATTTCCCGCTTTATTTTACAAAAAAAAAAAACAGAGCATAAAGACCATATGATATAAATCCTTTATTGATCAAGCTTGTTTGGTCAAAATGGCTGGATATTGGCCTTGTTCCTTTTTAGTGTTTTTATTGACTTAGACTAAATCTTGGTCAGTAAAAACACACAAAAAAAGAACTCGGCCAATATGCAGCCATTTTGATCTTATGCGTGGTCAATAATGTATTTGTTTCTGTTCAAGTTTTATCTTCTGCCTTTTTTTATTTCCAGGAATTCTTTTCTGATATCACTGAGCCCTTCCTCTTGATAATATAATGGCTAGCTCTTTAGTGCAAACCTGCAGATTTAGTTATGCTAAATAAATGGGTTTTGTCAGTAACAAGGCAGAGAGGATATAATTGAATGTTTTATAGCAGAGCATAATCATACATGTATATCATTTTGCAAACTGCATCCAGCACCTTATTTTGCTGATGCTCTTTTTGCACTGACCTCTTCAATTCTTTTTTTCAGGCATCATTGATCATGTATGAGTTGGCATGGAAAATGAGTAAGGATAGCAATGATCTGTTATGGTGGGCTGCTATTGGGTTAACTCATCAGTACCTCTATGAAAAAATTGACAGGTAAGCTCTTGATATGATTTTCTTTATAACTCTTCCTGATTCAGATTAATTTCAGGACATCATTGACTCATTGGCCACCTTGGAAAGATAATTTCTTTGAGCCTGACTGGTAATTGCAGCACCTATGGATTCAGGGAATTTCTACAGGTTATGACAAGTTGGTCTCCCCATCTTCTTTCACCTTAATTATTTCTAACATAAACAGCTAACTATAAACTATCTGCTGAATCAGATTTATACTTTTCAGTGATAAGTATGTGACAGATGCAGAGAACCTCCATGAACATGTAATGCGACACAATCACGGTACTGACGAGAATGGTACATCCATAAACTGTATAAAGATTGTCTTTGACACAGAGTATCCTTCAGTTGTTCAAATGTTTCTCGTTTTTTGTTGGAAGCTTGATTGGTCTTGGCCTTTATGCCTTATCGCCTGTGTGAGTGTCGAAGCTTATTCTAGTCTCTGTAAACCACGAATAACCCTGGGGGTATTGTTACCCTTACATCTTAATTAAGGTGCTACTCCATTGCATTAAATTACGAATAATTATTAGATATAAATCCACCTGGCTGCAGAGAGATAGTGTGGAGCAACTTCAGAATACCCGTCCACTTCACTTACATGTGTCGGGGGCTTTTGAAGAACGAGGTATATCACAATGGACTCTTTTGTTATTCATCAGTATGTAAATAAGTGGACGGGTATTCTGAAGTCTAGCCGATAGTGTGTTAGGGAATAGCACACTGTGAACCACTTACCTCCCACAATGTCTCATTTGTTTTGACAGTTTTCTCAGAGTCTGGGTTTTGGTCAAGGGTTAAGTGTCGAGGGTAACATGCCGAGCGTTGAGGTTCCCACGTCGAGGGTAATGCACCTATCAATGTTAAGTCGGCGGGGGGGGGGGGGGGGTTGGTTGGGGTTAGTCAGGGCATGGGGTGGGGATTTGACATTTTTGAAAAATTTGCCGTCAAATTCCCTGCCCACGGACAAATCATTCCAGTCAAATGCAACCAAATTACCCCACCCCGGGCTGCACATCGCTGTCAAATATCCCATGGCTGGCAAAGAAAGATTCAAATATTCCCTCCCCCGGGAGAACAAGGTCAGTCAAATGCCCTACCCCAGGGCCAACAAAGACAATCAAATCCCCACCCCATGCCCTGACTCCTGCCCCACCCCCCTCCCCCCCCCCTCCGCCAGCTTAACATTGATAGGTGCATAATTAAAAAAGAACCAAATAATAATAAATAAAACAATAATTCTTTAAAAAAAGAATTAAAATAGAATATTAATAGAATTACAGAACATGCACTCCAGGATAGAGCAATGTAGCGACAGGAACGAATCACCCTGGTCGCGATCAATGCGGCTGAAAAAGCGTTGACAGGTCCATAACAAGCAATTACCACTGTATCAGTTCTCATGTTATCTCGAACAGCCACCATCTCAAACTATTTTTTGTTTCCCTCGGGTGTTCAAGATAGTGAGTTTGGACTGTATTTTTCTTGCTTTATATTACTGTACTGTGAACTCTGAGGACTGATCAGTTAAACTGAAAATATGTTTATTTTACTTCTAACACAAAAAATGAGACTCATCACAATGCAATAGACCTTATTCTCTTGTACATTCTGTTCTCCCAATACAGATCATGTGATGATACTAAGGAGATTTGGTCCTCTGTCTTGTTCGTTAAAAAGAGTGCAGGCAGACATATTCATACTTGCATGCACTCTTTTTAATGTACAAGACAAAGGATCAAATCTCATGAGTATCATCTCATGATCTGTATTGGGAAATCAAAATGTACAAGAGAATAAGGTCCATAAACATGAAGAGTACAGATTACAGTGAGTCCTTGACCTGTTGAATCAGACTGAGGCTTTCACTGTACAGACACTGGTCACTGTATGAAAGCATCTGTAATTCACATTACACTGCCTGCAGGTGAGGATTTTTAACCTTGTCATATTAAATTTCTTAGCTCATGAATCTGCTTAATATAGATAGTTTGGGTTGGCATAATCGTGGACCCAAGGTTTCTTTGAATGTTTGGCCAAAATAATGCTTAAAATTTGTTGATTAATAAACGTAACACAAACTGCAGAGTTAAACTTTTCTTTGATTCATTTTGGGTGACATTTAGTTTTATTCTCTTTAGGTTCAGAGTATGGAGGACAAAGGGACAAAAGAAACTCTTGGAGTTTCTAGCAGATATGGGGTACAATAGAACATTATTTTTGCTTTGAATGTTTTGCAATAGGATATTCATCCATCCCATGAATTTTCAACTGTGATTATCCATGTCACTGTCTATCTTAACTGTCATTGGTCATTTTAAGAGTATTTTATTGCTTTGTGTTTATTGCATTTATGTTATCAGCTAGCGGTAATTGATATCTGCTCAAATATTCATAGAATTAATTGATTAATGATACTGAAATGTGTTTAACTGTACTTTTTTAGAATTCCTCTTGTTCAAAGTCGACAAAAGTATTACAGCATGGATTTTGATTTAAGAAACAACTTAAAAGGCTGGGTAGAAACATCTGCTGATAAATTTGGGTAAGTAACTTACGCCGAAATAATTAAGGGAGCAACTTCAGAATACCTGTCCACTTCATTTACATGTGTCAAGAATTATTATGATATTTATTATTATTTGGTTCTTTTTTTAATTACCCTGGACATGTTACCCTCGACCCTCGCTCGACATATTACCCTCGACACTCGACTCTCGACCAAAACCCGGACTCTCAGACGATTTGGTTCAGAAAATTCTATTGTTTACGCTTGATATCCCAATTCCCCCATCCATCACAACAGCTCTTGAGTTAAAGCTACACGAGCTAAAAACTAAGCTTAACACGGATTTAGATTTTCCTTTGTGGTGTATTATCTTAATTAGACTAGACTTCAGAATACCTGTCCACTTATTTACATACTGATGAATAACAAAAGAGTCCATTGTGATAGACCTCGTTCTTCAAAAGCACAATTCTTTAAAAAAAGAATTAAAAATAAATATTAAATAAATATTAATAGAAAGAAAGAACGTGCGCTCCAGTATACGCTGGATTTCCACCGCTCACTCGGGTCCGGGCTTCCTCCCCGGACCCGAGTGAGCGGTGGAAATCGAGCCTAGCTCCAGGATAGGGCACTGTAGCGACAGCAGCGAATCACCCTGGTAGTGATTAATGCGGCTGAAAAAGCTTCGACAGATCCATAACAAACAATTTGTTTCACTCCTGTCGCTACAGCGCTCTATAATGGAGCGCACGTTCTATATTTCTATTAATATTCTATTTTCATATTTATTAAAAGGTTCTTTTTTCGGCGGTCAATCAAAATTTAGAATATGCCACGTGATCTTTGAAGGGCTGCAAATAACGGCTGGTCAACGGACAAGGTCAAAAATACGTTTTGTCCGGTCAAATCCTTTGATGGCCGGACAAATTGTCCAGTCGTGTACGCTGGTAACGAAAAAACTAAGAGTTTCAAGTTTTAAATATTTAAAGGTTCAATATTATTGGCATTTGTGAAAAAGGAGGGGAAAAGACGGATACTTAACTACCAGACCAAGAACTTTTAATAAATGATTTGTAGCAGTCATAAAATGTCTGGCTGTGAATTACCTTATTATATACAGGGCTGTCACTCATTTCTCAAGTAGGCGGGGAAATGGAAAAAGTAGCTAGGGGACAAACATTTACTGGTGTGACTTATGTTTTGGTTTTGTAAGAAAGTAGCCGGGGCTCAGACTTGCAGAAGCCGGGGGAAATCCCCAGCCCCCGGCCCTTAGTGACAGCCCCGATATAAATTAGTCCGTGTGAGTTTTGTAAACATCATGTGAAGGGGGGGGGGCGGGGGAGGGCACTTTGATAGCGATAAGACGTAATCGGTGTTTGTCCCGGCCAAAAATGGGATATGTCCAAGCAAAAATAGGTTTGACCGGACAATTTGACTGGCGCCGGCTGGGAAATTATTTGCAGCCCTGCTTTGAATGTGACTGAAATTCAGAAACTTAACGGGATATGACACGTAGCCCTTTTTGCTCCACGAGCTCACATTAGCATGCCTTCGATTATATACTGGAAAGCCAAATACGGTGGTGTTGCACATCACAGATTTTCCAGACCAATAAGGAAAACGCAGCCTCGCCGAAGTCCCCAATAGTTGGAATTATCGGTAATAGTCAGTGATAGCCATTAATGGTCGGGATCAGATCGGGAAAATTGAGAACGCCACTATTTCGCCAACTTTATGTATGCGTTTACAGAAGTCTGAAATCTGTGTTGTCTGATATCGACAATTACTTGCAACAATTCCAGCATGTAAAGGTTTAAAAATTTCTTTACATTGCGGTAAATACAGTTTATTCATTTTTATTGTATGTGGCTTGCATGACAAGAGCATAAATTTTACTTTTTTTCTCAAGGCTGGATGAAATGACTTATGGATCATTTCACGTTCAATATGGCTTTAAAAACAAGGTAAGAAATAGCTAAGAAATACGAGATTATTAGAAAACGTAAGATTTCACTAAATCTTGACGGATGAAATTTTTTGCTAACAGCGTTGAATACTGTGTATTACAAAGTACTGTGTATTACAAAATACCTGAAAACAGTATATTGCGGAAACTTTAAACCAGTCTTTATTAGGAGCGGACAATAATACAGATAATTATATCTCTCAGTTAGTACGCGCACTGTGATTGGTCAATTTAGCTAAAATTCAAGCTAAATTCAAAAACTGTCTTGATAAATAAGTATCTTACAAACCTCATTTTCTCTGTACGTACTGTAAGTTACGGACCGAGTATTTTCGGATTTATGGCCCGCCGCTTCACTCTTGGGCCATGAATCCGATCGGAAAAAACTCGAGTAAGAGCCTATAGATTTGTAATCTATTTATGTTCTTTTGTTTATGTACACCTCCGATTTAACGAAAAAGGACACCGAAACAGAAGCCTACTCTCTCTCTTTGCGCATTCGTAAGTTGATTAACGCGTTCTTCTTCCCTTTTTTCGTTGGTTTAGATGTGTGCAAGTGATGTTGTGTACGCAGTTGGTGCTCTGTTGGAGGCCCCGGTAAGGATAACAAAGTTAATTTGAGTTTGAACATTTTCACTTCAGTGGCAAATAAATTCCCAGTTATGGTTTTGCAACGCTACGATAAGCGATTGACATATGAACTTGCACCACTTTGTCAACCAATCAGAAGTAAAACTAGGGGTTTTGCCGCGCTTTTTGCTAACGACATGTATTTGCTTGAGTTCTGAGTTAGTTGAACACTGCACTAACCGTGTAACTTTGATTTAAGTAGCACCTAAATTATGGAATAAACTATCGTTAGGTATTAGCAAGTCTTCATTAAGAGGAAACTTAAAACACGTCTGTTTAAAACGGCATTTAATTATTATATATGCTTTTTTGTCTGCTTTATACAGCTATAATATCATCTTTTTGAGTGTTCTATTTTATTATTTTCTATAATATACCATATATTTTTATTGTAATTTTTGTTGTAATTTTTGGAAAGCGCTTTGGACAATTAATGGATTTTAGCGCTAAATAAACAAAATTATTATTATTATTATTATTATTATTATTATTATCATTATTATCATTATCATCATTAGTTACACATAATATCTTTGTACCCTTAATACTAAAAAAGAAATTTTCCCTGTAGAATGAAGGAAATACAAAGTGGGACAACTTTCTAGAAGCTCTTGATTCACTCTCAAGGTCAGTTGAGTAACACTGCGAATTCTTAACATTAGCAAGATAGGTACTAACAAAACTAATTATTTACCTAATAATATGTATGAAAAAAATACTGGATTGTGATTGGTTAAGAGCAGTGTATTTTAAGTTAAACACCTGAGCAAAACGTGTAACACCAGTGCAACTTAGAAATCAAACTTTTTTCATGTATGATTATTAACAAGTAATCTTACCTTTTTTTCGATCAATTTGTGATTTATTTGCACTCGTGAGTTTTTCAAAAAGCTCAATTTGCACTCGTTGCAACAGCTCTTGTGCAAATAAATCGCAAATCGAAGTCAAAACCGTATGTTTACCATTCAGTACAAAGTACAAGTTGAATTGATTGGTTCACTTTACTCGCGATTCCTGGACTATTCCTTGTTTCGCTCGTTTGTTGACATTTTCCCAAATCAATGCTCTTAAACGACCTCCCAGCATTGTTTATCCAAATCATTTGGTAAATGCTATAACTCTCTCCCTCAAGGTCGTTCAATTGTGGCAAATATATATACCTTCCCTCAAAAAATAGTTTTATATTATACAGAAAACTAGATAGCCTGGGGTTGGGGAGAACAAGAATAGCAATGAATACAATTGACTATTTTGTCCGTTATTCTTGGTTCATTGTTCTTTCTTCCTGTTATATTTCAGATCTCATGCTGACAAGTTACAGGATGGTATCGAGATGGGAAAGAAACAGGTAAATATCAACTTTCCAACCTTGTATCCGTGACACTTAGTTAATCACTGGAAAGTTTGAGGCGTTATTTTAAGTTGGAGGGCCAATATAAGATTGTTGTCAGGTTTCTGAAGCCAGTTTTTTCTCTTTTTCAGCTGATTGCCGTTGTTGGTCAAGTTCAATCATTGATTGATACACACCAGATAATGTGTGCTGGGCACTTTCTGTACTCACACCTTAGGGAGGTATTCTTATTCATATTATTATTATTATTATTACCATTAATATTGTTATCATTATTATTATTATTATCAATGTTATTATTACTACGTATGATTTCAGTATATGTGACCTTCTTATCTTCTCTAACTGCGTACCCCAGCGTTACTTTTCAGACAGCTATGATTCAATGTAATAATAATAATAATAATAATAATAATTATTATAATAATAATAATTATTATTATAATAATAATTATAATAATGACATTCATTTGTGTGGCGCAAATTCAACTATACAGTTTTCAAATGCGCCTCACATACTAATGAACCCCACCCAGACCAATGACGGCACGAGTCAGCTAGACCATGACACCGGGAACACGCCCTACTCTTTTCGAACAGTGCCATGGGTTCTTTTACGTCCCACATTACAGATAGAGTTGTGAGACGGGGCCTACGGTTTATCGTCCTTATCCGAGAGGACTAGAAAGTCTAACCATTTACAGATGTCATTACAAAGGCAGCACTTTTTACTCAATTATTTTAAGACCCTGAGTGTTGGTCCGGCCGGGGTTTGAACCCGCGACCTCCCGCACGCTGATAAGGGTAATTGATAATGGGCTCCTGCTAGTGATCCGTGCAATTTCATTGGCTCAGAACTTTGCTATGTAATCAGGAGTTTCGCTCCGCGGGCTCTAAATTGCATGTTTTTGACAACCAATGTGAGTGGAACGCTAAAATGAACAATTAAGTTTATTGAATCTTTGCAGGGTGTTCCAAATCTTAAGATGTTCAGTAAACCAGCTGTCCTTGGAGCGTTGGCACGGTTTGCACTCAGCGCCTATGTAGCCATGGTAGGTCCGGCTAAACCCTCTCACCCCTAGAAACTCACCGTAAACTAGTTAAATAGAATGGAAAATTTCGGGTACAATTTTCTCACGGAATCTCGCTTTTCTATCGATACCCCATCGAGTCTCCCTCACATAGATTGACTGACGAGGGGTGAGGATACAGTGCCGTAGCAAGGGTAAAATAAGTAGGGGAGGGTGCACGCGAGATAAAATTTTATTTTCAACATTTTATACAGGTCTGTTTTTACTTTTTGGGAAAAAAACTGGGGGGTGCACACGCCCCCCGGGCCCTCCCCTCTGCTACGGCACTGGGATATTGGTTGGGAATAATATTGTTGGAATACGTGTGGAGGGAATGGGACTTGAACGAGATTCAGGGGGTGGAGTTGGGAAAAAATAGGTGTGAACGGGATTTAGAGGTGGGATGGAGATGAGGGAAAATCAGGAGACCGAAGACGTTTACGAAAAACAAAGATGAGTTCAAATCCTGGAAACTCTTAGAATCTATTATAGCAAAGACTACTTTTATTAATGAAAACTACAATTCTTGTTTTCGGAGTTAGAGCGATCAAGGTTTGCTTTAAAGCTAACCACTTTTAACAATTTTATCCAAGGGGAAAGGTGTAATGAGGTTATCCCTATGTGAACCGCCAACCCAAAGGCCAGACCACAACACCGGGAACTACGTCCCCTACTCTTTACTATCAGTGTGTGGGTTCTTTAACCTACCATGACGTTATCATGAGCAAGGGATGTGAGACGGGTCCTATGGCTTATCGTTCCTATCCGAGGAGACAGGAAAGTCGCAAACGATGTGGTCCAAAAGAGGCTTACAAGTCAAACTCCTCATTGAGTGATTCTTTTTCATAACGCAGCACTGCGGATTTTGTGTCCTTCTAACCCCATGTTCTTTTTTTTCTCTCCTTTGTTTTCAGTCGAAAAACAAGAAGGCAGCTGCCTTACCGTTTGTGCTCGCAGCTCCTCTGGACTCTGAAAAAGGTACGACCTCGCGAATTCCGGTGTGACGCTGTACCAGCTGAGTTAAACCAGCCGTCTTCGCTAGAAGCAAGTCAATGTTGAGTTCATATAGGCTCGTGTAAGGAATGATATCAACGATTTGAGTACATACGAGTCGCTACTTAATTAGAAACTCGAATCGCTTCGCTATTGTGTTTGGTATCATTAAGGTGCAATTTGGATCCAGAACATTAATACTGAACATCTACTGTCCATATGGATCACGACTTGTTTTGCTCTTGCTTGTTTGATTTTTAATCACGTTTCTATATTATGTCAGGTACATGTCTTGTTGTTGGAGTTCCCCCAGTTGCTGATGACTCATGCAAGAAGTAAGTCATTCCGGAATTAACCCTTTAACTACCAACATCTAAGTAGTAATTCTCTTAATCAAGTGCAATGCATTTGAATTTAAGTTTTTTCGGAGAATTTGGTGTCAGATCAATTCAGTATATCTGAGTTGATCTTTTTGTTGATTCTCATTATCATTTAGCTTTATAATCCATTGTTACTGGTTAGAGAAGTTTTATATTGATCTTATCTGAGGGAAAGGGTCAAGGTAGTTGATACTCGAATACACAGTGATACTAATAATAACAATTGCAATAATGATAATGATAAAGATAACAATAACGATAGCGATAATAATAATAGTAATAGTGATTTTAATAATGACAATAATAATAATAATAATAATAACAATAATAATAATGATAGTATAATGATGATGACAATGGCTATGATGAGGATAACGATAGTGATAATAATAATGATGATAATTACAGTCGAACCTGTAATAAGCGGCACCGTATTAAGCGGTCAGTTTTCAAACTTGCGAAGATTGCCATAAAGTTCCCACAGTAGCGACCCTCGTTACTTTCAGAATTAGCAGCCTTTGGGGCTCGTTACTTTCAAGGTGTCGTTACTCTCGGGGGGTCGTTATTTTCGTGGGGTCGTTATTTTCGGGGAATTAAAAACCATAAAACAGAGTTGGCATTAGCTTTTTCCCGAAATGAAAAAATAATCAACATAATGTCAAAAAAAATCAATTTTATTTGTGTTACATTGTCTGTGTAACAGAGATACCTACGTGCTAGATACAGAAATACACTGATAAAAAACGAGAGCGATGATTAACAAATGAGAAGAGATTCATATGCCCAGTTTCATGTTTTTGTCCGCCACATTGGTAGGCTCTGTATTGATAGGCTCTGTATTTTCTTGACCTGTATTAAATGGTCACACGGTGTGTTCATACAGTTTCAAATAATGTAACACACGAGGTACAACAGTTCATTTCCTTGTTTATTTTTGCAAATCATTAAAACGCCGCAAATGAATGATTGTCATTTGACGTAAAACGTCTGGTCAGCACTGGAGATAGAGTTCTTCTTTCATTAATTTCTGTTTGAACCAATTGCATGAGAAGTTGACCTCTTGAAAATGATGTTCACATTGCACTTCAATACCATGGCCACCTCCTCTGTTTACGCGTTTTCTTTAATAATGACCTTTCAAGAATTTGACAATTAGTCAATCACGTTGCCATTATCAGCGCTGTCATTCATTTTTCGTACATTAAAATGGTATTCTGATTGTATTTTAACTGTATTTCTTGCAACCTGTATTAGACGGTCACCCTGTATTAGACGGTCACTTAGCCATTCCCCGAGGGTGACCGCTTAATAAAGGTTCGACTGTATTATTGTTGTTATTATTATTATTGATATTATTCAATTAAACATGCCTTCTTTCCTTTGTTGCAGCTTTTTGGGAAGAGCGTTTGAAATGGCAGCAAACAAAACCAAATCCCGAACGATTCACGATCATTTTGACCCAGCAGGTTTGTTTATTTGTGTTTTACATGCCGTCATCTTCTTTGTGTTCAGTTAGACCTTTTTTGTTAACATGTTCGCTAGACATCACCGCAAAACGCAACATAGCCAGTATTATATAACCATTCTTTTTTGTGGCGAGGGAGGGGAGGGGGGGGGGTGGCGAAGAGGGGTGGTTGCGGGACAAATCGGGAAATCGCTAGCGGGCAAGAAAGCTCGAGCAGCCAATCAGATGTTAGGATTTAGCTGACCTTGCTCGCTCGCGGAACCAGCATATAATCAACTGACTTGAGCGTTATTTTACCGTTTACAGTTATAGAAATGAAAAGTGAGGACCGTGGCAAGTTCTTCGATGCTCTTTCAGCTCTTCTCGTTCCGAAGTAACCTTACACACGTGAAAGGAAGCATAGTCCATCAGTATCACGCTTCACTGCATATGTTGGCGTATTTAGTTATTACCGGGTTTGTAAGCCTTACCAATTATGACCTGTACATAAAAAATCTTTGTACTTTTATAAAATTACTCTTCCTGTATATAAGTTCTTTAGAATAATGCTCCTGCCTGTTTTAAAGTACGGTGTTGCTCACTGTCAGTGACGACAGTTTCGTCTCTTTTGTGTTTTGTCATTTTTTCTCATATTTGTAACTGATGTTTCTTGATACTGTGTAACAAATACAATACTCCTGATGTCTTACTCACGATCAGTTCTGTGGCATGATTTTAAATCTATTTAGACTACGGAGGGCCTTTCTTTGTTCTTAAACCGTCGCGCTTGAGGTAAAAACAAGTGGGAAAGAAAATGGCGGCGCCAAATCTCTCCAACATGATAAAATTATTTTTTTTAGTTTTGATTATTCCCCTAACTGTTTTGGTTTTTTGTTTGTTTTGTTTTTTTTTTCCTTTTTAAAACAAGACAATGTGACCAAAGTTTAAAAAGTTCGCATTAATTATTTGCTTATAGTGTCTTCTTCCTTGTTGCCTAATGTTCTCTCTCAGGAGAGACCGATATGATAATTTTTTCAGATGGAGTTGAGGGATGCAACCATTTTGAATAGGGTAAACATCAAAGAGATTCTCTGCATCTCTGTTCTTCTGTGGCATTGCTTTTATAAACTTCCCCTAAAAACGGCATACCGCATATGCGTTCAAAGTAGCACCAATGTGAAATTCTTGAATGAATTAACAGATACCCCACTCCCGGTTTCTCAAACACAAATCGTGCCTGAAAAATACCCGACTAAATATAAATGGCCGGGGGCGCGGCTGGTGTAGTTGAAGTTGACAAAACCCAAACAGTTGTCTTACCTAACTGCAAGTCTGATTGACACAAACGTCTTTGTTACCAAACTTATACAGTAAATTCTTGCGTCCGAAAATTGTGCTGAAAAGTTTCGGGTTTTTTGGAAAATTTAAGCCTTGCTGAAAAGAAAACATAAAATAACCGTTTTAATTATTCCCTTGCGTGGCGGCTGTCCCGAATTGAGACAAACCTATAAATTATCAAAGTAAAGAAAAATCTTTGGTGGGGGGCTAATGTGTCACAGTTCTTAGGGTAGTGAAAACAAAAATCAGTGTGTTGTTCTTACCACCGGAGCTCACGGAAATAGTTTCAATTAAACAAAGTTTTTGTATCCTTTAGTCCAAGAGTCGTTTCGCATTTTTTAGCTAGGGCAAGGTCAGTGGTGAGAAGCGTACTCACTTTTACAGTTTTTTTTTGTGTGCTACGCGACTTCTGAAAAAATAGACACCAAAAAGCTAAATTGGAAGAGCATAATAAAAGCTGCAAGAGCTTGGGCTGAATAGAGAAAAAAGTTTTAACGAGATAAAGCTTTTGACAGTTTTGAGTAGTTGGTTGGTACTACAATATTTGTCTGTAGGTTAAGGAGGCTCTCACGGTTTTTATTGACCTGAGGTCTTGGGTCTGAACATTAGGCTATTGTCATTCAAATTAGCCGCAGTCTTTTCCCACGAAAGCTATTCTTTGCGCTGATAATCGAAGTTACTGGAATTGCTTCACTCTCACGGTGTGTAAAATATTAGACAAGCGAGAAATCAATTTGTTACGCAATACAAACCCAATATGGCAACGAACCAATCAACATTGCCCAATTTTGTAAGGCCATCTATAAAGCGTCGTATTTTGTAGAAGGACTGTGTTCTTTGTGAGAGGAGTTCACTGAAACTGCGGGTGTTGTGGTCTTTGAAAGGATTATTTGTTCATCCGGCGAGATTATGAAAAGTCATCAACACAAGCTGTGCCAAGCTTCAGTTTAAATGTGGCCTCTTGATTCGAGAGGAAGCTACGTTTGACCTCGACCGATTTGTTTGGTCCTGTTCTGAGAAGGGACCCGGCTGTATCATCTGTGAAGGTGCGAGCATGGGTGAAGTCAAGGTATGTTTCTATTTCTGGCAGCATTGTAAATTCTGTCTAGTCACTTTGTGTATTCGCAGACAGGTGAAAATTCAATTGACAATGTTCGCTCAAGGAGATGCTTCATAACACGTTAGTGAGTCTCTGGTATGTTTGCTTTGATTCAGTGGTGAAGCCATTTTAGCGAGCTGTGATAATAATTTTAACATAATGGTCGCTTTTCGTGTTCGTGAGGACTGTAGAAAGAGTGGCAGTAAGATCCTGTTTACATTTTCATGATTCATGTCGTGCTTTAGCGTTGTGTTGCTTAAGTTATAATCAGCTCAAACTTGTCCCGCTAGCGGAAACTCCCCTTTATCAAAATAAACAAGACTGAGAAACTAAACGTATAATCCCGGTATGTTCAGTAAGATAGAACACAGTGAAACGGGACTGCTAATTGTGAACTGGTCTTTAGGATATTTGTATTTGCGCGAGAAAAGGCGTCGAAAAAATAATAACGTGCCGTTAGAGTCTCAAAAACTGACACAGACTCGACGAAGAGGCTTTTTGCACGTTTTATTTCGCCATCGGCCATCACTGCAACCACTAACTATGCTGCTACTGAAAGGTTGTATATCTGTACGATAATTCTGTACTTAGTCTTAGTCTGTACTTATGTCGAGCAACACAGGTTTAAACGAACATGATTTCAACAGACTAACAAATAGTCGAATTTTATTCATGTCAAGCTGGCAATATTGAACATCAATTATGTTGTAGGTACGTTACGTATACGTGTTCTTGCGTTCATTTTGTGATGTGAAGTTTCACCTATAAGAGTAAATTAATATACCGTTAATCGAGGTGTTCTCCGCTATTTATATTAGCGTCATTGGCTAGCAACGGGACTCTTAACATAGTTTGTCGATTTTGTTATTGTTTTCGGTATAGAACCTAATTTCGCGTTGTGCAGAGGGAATGTGTTTTGTTTATATGACACATTGCATTTGATGTGTTTAGTAGTGACTTTTCGAATAAGATAGGTACGTGTCTTGGGGAGAAGTGTAAAGAATGAGTTGTATTGGGTTTAAATATATGTGGAGTAAGTGTTCATCATTAGACATTGCTTAAGTTACCCATTCATATTAACAGTATTCCTAAAATAAAAATAATTTTTTTTTCATGTGGATGTTACCATAAGTATTTCTTTTGAGCTTAGATGCCAGCCAGAAATTAATTTTTCTGGTAATGCCCAAGGGCTTGCACTGTAGGACCTGATCTCCAAAGAAGTGCTGTAATTAGGTTATGTCAAATACCAAGGTCAGATTGGTTGTGTTTTGCCTTTTTATGAAATATTTCAGTGCAGAATCACATGAAAGTTTCCATTTAAGTCTGCAAGTGAACTCTGTGGATAGCCATGTTACATATAAAGTGATTGAGGATAAAGGAAGCAATTCCACTCAAGGAAGAAGAAATGCAGCATAACAGACTTGTTAGAAAGAGAAATAAATCATGTTTATCTGCTGGAACTAAACCTTGTCAAATTTTGCTTGTCCTAAGTAGATAAATTTGTCCATGTAAACTTTGTTGTGTTTTTGCCTGTACATTCTATGGTAAGGTAATCTAACACAGATTTAGTATAAGGGAAAATCATGCAAGGCATATCAGATGATTAGGGTGGGCTTAACAAATCGATTAAATTTTTCTAAATGTGTTACTAACAGTTTAATTCAGAATTGTTTAACACTGACAGTTCAACAGGTCATTGTTATCATCAATTAACATTGTCCCTTACACTCCTGAAATGATCACTGAAGCAATTTTCCCTTCCACAATTTAAATCTTATTCAGCACATTGTCATTTATGTAAAAGGAAGTCTATCTATTGCTTTTGATGTCGATAATTTCTACTTAGAATGTGGGAGTGTAAGGGTAAACTAGAGATATTCTTATATTACATTTGTGGACAGTTGAGAAAATCATACTTGAAAAAATGTTATTTTGAGCTTCTTAATTTGGCTTTTTGTGGCAAATACTGACAGAGGCCCTTCTAGAAGGTAGGGTAGGGACAGAGGCCCTTTTAGGAGGTAGGGTAGGGACATAGGCCTTTCTAGGAGGGAGGGTAGGGACAGAGGCCTTTCTGGGAGGGAGGGTAGGGACAGAGGCCTTTCTAGGAGGGAGGGTAGAGGGTCTATCCCCTATCCAAAGCTCACTTCTTTTAATGTTGTAATATGCAAATCATATGGAGTGTTTAATTAGAATGTCTCTTTTGTTATTTTGCCTTAGTTTAAAAAAAGTCTGTGATTCTTTAAGCTAGAGTGTTTCCCCAGTCTCCTAGTATAGCATTGAAGACATTGAAACTTCAATTACCAACATCGCTTCTAATTTCCACACAAGTGTTCTGCATAAATTCCAATATGCACTGAGCCCAATCAAGGATTTCAAGGGATTTTAAACTTTATGTTATGTTAAGAGCATATAACTTCTGCCTCACTGACTGTGTAACATCTAATATAGATTAAGAACTACACAGTAATGTTGGGTTCTATATCACTTGTTTCCGAGTCGGTTATACTGTCATAATTTCACAGTGGCACATGGTTCATCACTATTTTATGTCCTTCATGCTATAATTACAGGCCTGTGTTGGCAATCAGAACTTACTGTAAAAGAGACTTGCAAAAACAAACATTCTTATGGGAAAATGTGATGGAAGAAAAGGAATTTGTTGAGCTGATCTGGGAAAGGATGGCAAAGCAAATTATAACATAAGTGGAAGTATGGAATAAGATTATGAGAAATTATATGGAGCAAAACATTTACCTAAATTATCCTGTGATTACATGTAGGTCTAATTTTTTCAAAACATGAACACACAAATCAGAGCAGACCACACAGCTACAGAATGGTGAACCGGAATCAGTTGACCCCATTACCTGGGGAAAACTAGCAGTTAGCAGTCGAAACGTCGCGATCAACATCCAGTGACTACATTGTGTGACAAAAAGAAGAATTTATATTATCATCATATAAAATTGGGTTTGTTTTTCCAGCACTCAATTGACCAAGAGGGTTAGTCAATCTTGTCTGGTCACAGAACTTGAATATTTCTACATTTACCTCTTAATGATATGCTGTGGACACAAGTGTGTAATTATTAAGGCTATTGAACACAGAATACCTGATAGATAACTGTGTTACCAAGGATACTGTTCAGAACAAAAGTCTTTGTGATGTTTTGTTTTTAGTGTTTCTTCTGCTGTCTCTTTCGTCACATTACTTGGTCAGCTGTATTGAATCTTGTTTCATTATTCACAATAAGGTTCCTCTAGGCATAAAACCGTACCTTAAACTGTTGTCACAGTTCAATGCATTAATTGTGTAAACAAAAACATAATTGTTAATTCATTTTGAGTGGTAACCATATCCATAAAAGGGATAGTTGTATTAAGTCTGTCAGATGTTTTGAAGTTGGCTGTGTATACCTTGTGTTGATGGCATCACAGTTCCTTTGTCATCAATGGCTTCGTGTTTCCTTTAAGTAGTTTTGCATCAAGAACAAAATGGTTGCTGTATTCTGCTGAAATTGCTTCTATTAGTATCTTATATGTATGCAAATCTGCATCATTTTACTTAAGATAACAAAAGATCAATTGAATTTATGCAGCTTGGTTGTATAAATAGTGTCATGTTATACAATTTAAAGGTTTTAATCACTTTGCTTTCACAGAGAGGTGTAATAAATTGTCAACCCTAAAGAAAATTGACAAATTTTAAGGAAACTGTTTTGAATTACTAGGAATTTTGCCAAAAGGTTAGAAACTAGCTGTTGCTGGGAGCCAAGTTTCTGATTGACTCAAGGTGTAATTCCACTTTGGTACCGTAGTTAGTTTTCAAAGATGGCTTTTTAAACCAAGGCAAGGGAATAATATTCTGTTTAAAATGTTTAATTTTACTTTATACTATTATAACTTACAGTTCTTGGATTCTTAAGAGCTTGTTCTAAGTAGCATTATTCAATCATTAATTAAAGTAGTTGCCAATTTCCTGCTGAAAACAATAATATACAAGTTACCTGACAGATTATAGGCATATTAGCCTGCCCATCTGAAGTTAAGAGGCCTCGTGTCACAGCAATATGGTTTTTATATGCATAACTGCCTTAGGTGTGAAGGTAAGAAAAGAGCCATCCCTGCTGTAAGGGATTGAACACAAATGACCCAGAACTAATATGTGTGGGTAAATTGAGGTAAAAGTTATTCACATGATATGGTTATTACTGCATGACTGTGTCTGTGTATGGCAGACATTTTCTATGTTGGGAAAGCCTTCCTTCATCTGATGTGATGGCTTTTAAATCCTCTTACCTCATTTATTATCCCAAGCAACCTTACTTTTCCAATCCTAACTGGAGAAGAAGACTTGATCAAGAGGTAAATATGTGTTTCTGTAATTGATTCCTCAACTGTAGCTTAGATGCTTCCAGTAATGTAGGTTAGAAAGCGTAAGGAAGTTAATGGTCACCTGATGTGAATATGAAATGTAAATTGTTTCACCTTTCTCAGATGTCCAGCAATGTGGCATCTTAAACAGTTGGTGCACAGATCTTAATTTTCAACAGCATTATAATTAACTATTACTTGATCTTAAATCTTTAGGCCGTTTATTGCAGTAGCCAGAAGTGATTTATGAATATAACTGTCATCTTCAACAGACATCTCTTGCAAATGAATTATATTGCAAACTTCCTGTTTTCGTGTTTGAGTCTTTTCTTAATAAGGAGAGTTAGTTCAAGTTTAGATGGTTCTATCATATCAATCTTCTATTTTATCAAACCCAGATATGTGAAATAGTTTGGGATGCTTATAATTTTTGTGATACAAATGCCAGACTTTGATTTAAATTTTATCTGTATAATTTTATCTGTATATCTCAAAAGTAAATTACGCATGTTCTGTTTTCAACCACCTGCCAGCATTTCAAATGAAGTGCCTCCAAAGGATACAAAATGCATGTGCTGGATTTGTCACAAAAAGGTTCGCAAGAGTGAAGGACATTGTAAAGTTGAACTGGCTTCCAGGCCAGTGAATAAGAACATTGAACTTAATATACTTTTAAAGTTAGCTTTTAAGTTGCTATATGATTAAAAAGTTTCCTGCATATCTTAAATTGAATTTACACAAAGTCGGTTCTTATAGCTTAATATCTTCAATTGCGCCTATCCTTTCTGTTCCGAGAGAATCAGGAACATTTCAGTGCTCAGCAGCAACTATTTTAATAAGCTCCTTGTAGCAATTACAAACAAAACTGAGTACAATTCCTTCTGTTGTAGTGTGAAGAGACATCTTTTATAGAAGGAGTTTTAAACACCAAACACAATTGTAAACATGTATATATTCTATTTAAATATTGTTTTATTTATTTACATTTATAGTGCACATATTGTAGATGAAGAACCTCTTTTTGTTGAATACTCTGCAATAAATCATCTTATCTAATGAAAATGTACTTGCTGTGTTTTGACTAGAGGGAGTCAAATCGATAACCATAGAGTTAACGTTAAATGGATCATCTTTAACACCAAGTGATTTCAATCAGAAGTTATCTTATTTTATTATAAAAGCCTTCAAGGTCTTTGTTTGATGAGATTGCAGGCACTTTTCACCATTAATTTGAATCAAAGTACTCTGGATTTGTAACTCCACCCTGTGAAGTGATTTGAGTTTATGGTGTGACATGTACATTGTAGAGTGAGGATGTAGACGAAGAGATGAAGGATGACATTGACTGTGTGCGAGATATGTTAGACAGGTTTAAAGATGGAAAAGAAAGGGAGGAATCAAGCAAAGTATGTATTATTTATGTCATAGGGTCTCGGTTTGCAATATGCAATAATGTTGGCAATGGGTCGTTATGGAAAAGAAGCTAATGGAATGAAGGGTTAAAAGTAAGGGATGTATAATAGCATTTTTGCTTGAATTTCACTTTCCATAGGGTTGTTCTAGCTTTTGGCTGGCTGACTGACTTGGCTTTAACGCTTCAAACATGCCCCCAGATATATACTTTTAACCCTTCGTTCCATTAGCTATATATATCTATATATATATATGTTTTTTACCGGGCGGGAGGTCCGTATGGGAAAAAACTGTGCCCGAGGTCTTGAGTACGGCTCTTGGCCTTCGGCCTTGGGCCGTACTCAAAACCAAGGGCACAGTTTTTTCCCATATGGACCGACCTAGACCGGTAAATAACTTATTTATTTTTTCTGTTTGTTTGCTTTTTTTTTTGCAACAATTTCAATTTGCCGTAAATAGCGCTGATAAAAATCCGGACCGTGGTTCGTATCGTAAAAAGCTGGACCAGTTACAAGCGCGCAATTAGCCAATCAGATTCGAGGATTTGGGATTCTGGCCCGCTGAGATTCTGAAGAAAAAAAATAAATATATGTTTATTTACCAGGTGGGAGGTCTGTGTGGGAAAAAACTGTGCCTGAGATCTTGTGTACGTTCCAAGGCTGGATGCCAAAGGTCATACTCCAGACCACGGGCACAGTTTTTTTCCCATAAGGACCAACCTAGCCCATCAAATAACTCATTTAATTTTTTCAGATGCCTTCTTTTTAAAGTGGGAAAAGAGAGCCATAATCACTCAACTGGGAAAAAAAATCAGGCTTGTGGGCGGTATCACAGACCGGTTACATGCGCGTGATTAGCCAGTTGAATTTGAGGATTTGAGCCCGCTCAGATGCTTGAGAAAAAATAAACCTCTGTATTTTGTTTTGATTTGTATAACTGAAACTTAGTTCAAGTCCCTGTTTCTGTGCTGTTTATTGTTTCCAGGTAACCTCAAGTTCTGAGCTGAGCAATGACAAAAGCTATCTGGGTATTGGTGCTTTTTTTCATAATGGTTTTAAATCTTAGAACTTTTTTAATATGAGATGTTACATTTTCTGATAAAACAAGAAAAGCAATAATCCAACCACTTAAAGTAGATAATTTCAATAAAAAACTTACATTTTCACAAACAGGTTGACTTTAGACTGCTTTTGTACTTTCAGTTGGTTTAACCTCTGGGGTTCAAATTCATCTCTACCAATAGAAATAGTTTCTCATCAGACGTTGCAGTTTCTTGGGCCTCAATCCAACAGTGAGATTTGTTTTATGGTTGGTTCCATGAGCAGGCTTATAAGTGTAATCCTAAGTTCTGATTGGCTACCCCTGGGGCAAGATGGGCCTATACCACTTTCTCCTGCAAAACAAAACGGCCATATAAATAAGTCAGATGAATAAAATTAAAATAAATCAAATGCATTATATAGGTATGTATATATGACAAAGGTTGATAGACCGAAATGTTGTATAAAGTTTTGAATTTTGAATTTTTGTCCCTTTTTGAACCAAAAGTTGTATATTTTTGGTGTCTTTTTAATGAGATTATATATATGACAAGATATATGACAATAAGCAATTATAATTTCTAGTAGAGGAGAGGTTTATGTAGGTATAATATTACCCTTTTTCTGTATTGTTTTCCCAGATGCCAAACAAAATGAGTTTATTTCTGAACTAAAAACAAAGACATCCACAGCAGTGGTGAATCTTAAGCCAGTTGTGCACAAGACGGAGGATTTGTCGAGCAATGCAGATGAGAAAAATGACAATGAAGACAATAACTCAGAGACTTGTAACAAAGAAGGGCCTCCAAAACGAAAACAAGACAAGCTTTTAGTTGAAATACAGGAAAGAGCAGAGGTAGGATTAAGATAACTTTTATCTTGGTAAAATTAAGGTAATGATGTGGTTTTGCCATGCTATGTTTATTGTTTTTAACTTCAGTTGTTTGTTTTGAATTTATATATATTTTATAGGTGATCAGTAAGAGTGCCCGTAAATCACCAAAATCAATTGTGTTGTCAGTTGGAACCGTGGAAGATGATCCTGAAACTGTAAGTAAATTTCATGGCAATGTATAAATATTGTATCCATGAATTGGTTTCTTTTTCTTCTTTTTTTTCAAATTAAGCTACAACATTGGACAAAACCTGTTGAGACACATGACAAAAATACCTATTTTTTTCAATCAACATGACAAAAACACTTACCGTAGCTAATAAAAAGACAGTTTCCCCCCCCCCCCTCCCCTATTGCAATGTTGTTTGCGGTAACACAAGAAATGCACACGTAAGCTGTTAGGCCAAAACAACATTGTACCGGGAGTGGGGAGGGGGACGAATTTGTTCCTTTTGGACACGATGGTTGCATGGCTCGAAATTTATAATTGTATTGAAATGTCTCAACAGTTTTGTCCGGGGTTGTAGTTGCCAATCTACAGAACCTCCGCTTGTAAAAAGCAAAGAGCAAGAGCTACGAGCGTAATTTTAATTATTTTCTTCCCATAAAAATTTATGCAAAGACTTTTTCTTAGAACTGACGTGCCTATTCTTCAGCTGTTTTAGGATTTGGGAAGTTTTTTCTCCAGAATATATATATATATATGTATATATATATGTATGTGTGTGTGTGTGTGTGTGTGTGTGTGTGTGTGTGTGTGTGTGTGTGTGTGTGTGTATATATATATATATATATATATGTATATATATGTTGTATTTCAATTTTATCCTTGGTTTAAATTTTATTTTCCTTTGTTTCAAACTCATTATCATACATTACCATATCAAACAACAAAGGAAAATAAAATTTGAACCAAGGAAAAAAATGAACTACAACATATACACTATGAAAATCAAATTTTCTTTTTGCGTTGCTGTGTGTTCTTGTTGTCTTTATCATTCAATAAGTCAGAAAAACTCGGGAGAGCCGCTGTGAGCCTTTATTTCCCTTGCCAAGGCCATTTTTGGGTAACGTCAGACGTCCAATAATTTCTGTTGTTGGACGAAGACGTCATTCATCCAATAATAGAAAATTGTTAGATGATTGACGTTACTGGGGGTATGTAGAATTAGCCAGGAAATTTCAGCCAGTCAGAAGTGGAGGACTATTTGAATGGATGATAATAACTGAATACAATGTGCTGGCAAAATAGTCAGGTTTTACTCTCAATGTCCGTAGGAGGATTTCTTGAAGACCATCAGAGCAGTGCCTTCCTCAAGCACGAAAATTTTGAAAGTAAGTCTAGCCCAGACCTTGTTTCCAATAATCGTTTTCTGGTGAGGACATTGTGGCAGCTTGTTAAATTTCTTGGTTCTCTGTTTTCAGCAGGAAGGCAAAGGATTGACGGTTCAGCGAAGGAAGTCTGCTTCGGATATCGACTTCTCTTATGTAGTCTCGGTAAGCGTGCCAAATCTTTTGAGGCTCTGTTGTAAAAAGTGATATTTTCTATATTGACCGGTATCAAGCACCATCCGCTTATAGGCTGTAGGAAAAAACAAGAACCACCAAATGAATTATGGGATAGGGTCTACAGGGTGTGGTTCTGGTCTAGCGTAGGGTGTCGTTTGCAACCTCTATTCTGCCCTTGGGGTCTTTTCCTGATGTCTAGCAATAATACATTTAAATTTGAAGACAGTTGCAATCAGTATATTAAAAGCTAACTGTAGGGACGATATTGGAAATTCAACCCGGTGTCTTTACAAAAGTACATCTAACATCTGTGTGACGTCGAAAGAAATGACAAAGATGCATCTTAACCAGTAGCGTGACACACTAACCAGTCCAATCAAAACATGGCGATGTGCGGCCTTTCCCTGCAACAGGGCAACACGGAAAGCCGTAAAAACCTAGAGCGAAGATTTATCTTCCAAGTCGGTTCTCTTAATCCCCACGGTATCAACGAACGTTTTTCATTCGTTTAATTAATTCACTTTCGTTCACATGCTGCTATGGCTCCACCAATAGCATAGCTCCAAACCTCTCTATATAAAATGCACATGACCCATAATCCTCTCATTCGCTCTGACGAAGAGCTAACGTTCGAAACGTAAGCACCCGCCTTTTGTACCTTGCGGTGGTATAACTAACTTTATCGACTTGTTTGATAAACCCAATTTCTTGTGTTTCTTTACAAAAATAGCCTCCTGCGCAGGCGTTGTTTGGGCGTCGCCATGCGAAGCCCAGAGAACGCCTGGGTTGTACCCAAGTATAACAGAGGTTTACAAGTATAACAGGCGGGTCCGCTAAATAGAAGTATATAAGAGAGATGCTTGCTCTGTATTAGTGTATTAGATGGAAACGTTTATTCCAGAGATTTATAAATGAAGACGGTTTTGTTTTAGAACTGTTCAGTGCTAAACGTGGAACCCCAAAAGTCTAAAATCCCTTTGGGACGGCAAGGATCATTGAAAGGTCGGCGAAAACCCACAGCGTCTATCAGACGAAGAAGTCTGAAACAAGGAGTCGGGGAGGACTGGGACGATGCGGATAAAATCAGTGAAGGAGAAGAGTCGTAAGTGGAATGATGCTACACGTGACTGAGAGTAAGGCGCACGTGGTCAGTCGAGCTTCTCCTCGTGTCTACTAAAGCCCTAGCCCTAAATGGGTATCCATGGAATTCTGTCAGGGACGGCGGAGCCGGGGGGAGGGCTTTCCCACTTTTTACGACGGTGACATTTTTTGTCATTTTACGCTTATCCAGGTTGTCTTTTCTCAAAAAAATATCTCATGGAGAATGTTGAAAATACCATTTCCGAGCCTCTAGGTTTCAAACCTTTTTTGGGGAGGATGCCCCCAGACCCCCATACAAACTCGCGCATTCCGCGCTCGTTTTCAAGCCCCTCCACTTTAAAATACGCTCCGCCGACCCTGTATGTCCGAGTTTCCCAATGTGCAAGTGTTTTGTCAAAGGTCAAAAATTCATTTTGCGTAAAGAAGCAAACTAACCACACCTGAAAGTAGCTAATGCCTGCTTACCAAGGAACGGTGATGGCGGTTGGTTTAGTGAACGTGATGTTACTGCTGTGCGACGGTTTTGTTACTGTAATCTGACAGTGACGGCAGTATGGTTAGGGTGTGTGACGGCAGTGTGATTGGTGTGCGTGACGCCAGTATGGTTAGGGTGTGTGACGGCAGTGTGATTAGTGTGCGTGACGGCAGTATGGTTAGGGTGTGTGACGGCAGTGTGATTAGAGTGCGTGACGGAAGCGTGATTTAATAAAAGGGTGATTGATGTTTCTTGACGGTGATGTGACGATGGTACGGCGGTTATGTGTCAGTAGTGTGATTGAACCGCCGACCGGTTTGCTTAGTTGGTAGAGCACGGGACTATCGTCTGAGAGATCTTTAAATAACTGAGAATAAAATGCTTCCTTTGCAATGACATCTGTAAATGGTTAGACTTTCTAGTCTTCTCGGATAAGGACGATAAACTGTAGGTCCCGTAATGTTATGGCGCGTTTGAATATATAAATATATGATTTACGCCTTATAAATTGATTAATTATTACTATTAATTATCGTAGTGTAACGGTGATATGACGGTGGTGTGATTGAAGTTTGACGGCAGTTTGGTTTGAGTGGGTGACAGTTGTGTGACTGAAGTATGGGGTGGTTGGATTGTGTGACGGCGGTTTGACTGTTGTTGTTTCTGTGACAGTGGTGTGACTGTAGCGTAGCGGTGGTCTGGTTCAGTGTAGTGTGACAGTTTTCAAGAAACCCCTCTTTCTCCGTTTCGAAAATGCGCGAGTCCATTGTTTGTTGAGCGATGTCTTACATTTGGAGTGAACATAACCGTTGTCGGTTCTGATTGTCTGTGTTTGTTACAGCATGCAGGAAGAAGTAAAAAGCGTGACATCATCCGGGAGTTTCGTAATTAAAGACCCTCCGCAGTATGTTGGCAGTACAAGTAATGCGCGGCCACGAACTAAACCCAAGCCACGTGTTAAGAGCAAGACCATATCTGGTATTGGTCTTCCTGGGCTGGCGGAGGAACTGAACAAGAGAATGGTGGCACTGCCTGCTTCACCTAATTTCAACCTTAAGGTCAGTATTTTGGTCATTTCCACGAACATTGGACCAGAAAACGAGAACCAGGAAGAGCCATATCGCTCCCGATTCATGTTGTAGTATCCCTAGTTTTGTGAATGTCCCGGGGTAGCCTTTGTTCCTCTTGGCTTTGTCACGCGTCCGTGATGGAAAAACGCGTGATGAAGCCCAAAGAACGTCTGCATAAAGTTTCAAATAACTAAATTCCTAATCTTTTGACAGAAAACCCCGTCAGTATCCTGATTGTCGTTAGAACATGACCAATTATTTCATGACCAATTATTTCGGGAGAATTAACCCGGTTGTCTTATTTTATTTTTTTATGCAGCGTTCCCAGGGAAGCGCAGCTGAAATTGTTCGTGCGGCAGCGGAGGGGAAGAAAAACCTCCCAGTCAAAGAAGAGAAAAAGGATAAAGAACCAGAAAAACCCGCGTGGCTGGTAGAGGCTGAAACACGGAGAAAACTCCATGAAAAACGCAGACAAGTTCGAACAAGACCCGCGAATGAGGACAGCGAGGACAGCGTGTCTAAACCTCAGAACGTAATTCTCCGCCCAGTCCGTAAAGCTGAACCTGTAACGACCCCGAGAACTGAAGATGAGAACGATGAATCGAATAAACTGCACAATGTTATCCTTCATCCTGTGGTGAAGTCCGTTCCAGTGGCGAGCAAAAAAGAAGACGACAATGTGGCGGTCAAATCTCGTAACGTTTTTCTCCGTTCTGTTCAAAAAGCTGAACCAGCGACACGCAAAACTAGTGAGGATGATGGTGAAACCAAACCCCAGCGTGTTTCTCTTCGTCCTGTTGTACGATCAATACCTACAGTAAATAACTCTGAAGAAGAGGACAAAACCATTGCATCTGCGACGGCTTTTCTCCGTCCGGTAAAAAGACCGGACCCAGTGACGAATCATAACGGGGAATCGGCTGGACGATTTCAACCAATTCGTCTAAAGTCGATTGCAAGGACTTCGGGTTCGGGACCATCCGCGACTGCCGAAACCTTACCTACAGCGACCGATACCTCAGCAGAAACAGTAGATCTAAGTTCACCAACACGCAAAACAGCAACGCAGTCTTTGTCTTACACAGTTACGGCGTTGCCGGTCGACGAAAAAAACGAATCAGAAACCCGTAGCTCCCGTTTGACGGAAGGAAATAAAAGTCGTGATACCCCCGAGTATCGTATAATTCGTTCTTCTGAGTTAGTTTCATCGGAAAAGCCGAAGTCCTCACGGCAGGATATGACTACTTCTGAGTTTTCAGCGACGCATAGTTCACGTTTTCCACCATCTAAAGTGACTGTTTCCTCTAATTACGTTAGTGTGCCACCTAAGGTTGCACCAAAGACAAGACCCAAACCATCGGTGAGATCCCAAACTGTTAAGGTAACAGCAACTGAAGTACCTGAAGTTTCAACGGCTCGGCGGACCAGTTTAGAGACAATGGACGCCAAAGTTGATAGGCTTCGACCCAACTCGACTATAGTGACAGCTACAGAAGTTAAATCTCGTAGCGACTACAGAGCGTCATGGAGAGGAAATGAGTACTGTCCGACTTATTCTGGTGATGTGTTGCCGCAATGGAAATTTGAACTCATGGAGAAGAAAAGGAACGCTGCTTTGCGCGCAGAAACGAGCAAAACCCCAGGTTAGTTGGAGTCAGGTTTAACAGGAATTAACATGACAGGGCGTGAAATAATTTTGCGATTAGCGCTGGTCAAGTTGTCCCTGAAGTCTCCTTTGCTCGCGCAAGACCGATTTTGATTTCTTTCTGAAACGCATATAATATAGGACTTAACCTAATACTGACCAGCTCAAAGGTGTAAACGACCGGACACGGCGAAAGCCGTGAAATCTCTGGAATATAACAGATGGAACACTCTCCCCTTGGGCGGATTCAGGATTTTTCTTAGGGCCTGATTACATGAGCCGGGCTGGCTCGGTTTGCTGAGATCTCGGCACGTCTGTTAAACGCACAAAAATCAACTTCGCGATTACATGACAACCGGGCCAGCGCGGTTAGCCGAGATCCCGGTATCGCGATACCGGGATCCCGGCTAACCGGGCTGAAAATTTTCCATGTAATCGCGTTCACCGGGCCAGCCCGGCTTGCTGGGCCAGCAATAGGACGAGGCTGGACATCAGGTACTTTATAAAACTCATGAGCATTGGTGCTCTCTCTCAAACATGAAGCCGTCGAAGTTTTAACTGCTTGCACTTCTTCACGAATAGATTTCTCTTTCGAGCACCATCAAATCTATGTTCCGCTTTCTATACAACATATAAAGATAGATCAATCCATGAAACTGCATTGAAACGGAAAACAATGCAGTCAGATGCTGTAGAAAGGTGATGACAATCATTCGACGCATTCTACTTGAGGGAGCTATTTTGAAATAAACTACTTCTCGCCAAAGACGTTCGCGCCAAAATTCAGCTCGCCACGGGCTGCCTCGGCTAATAAAAGTCACCTCGGCAAACCGGGCCAGCCCTGCTAACCGGGCGCATGTGATGCCGGGCTGAAAGTCATCTCGGCAAACCGAGTCAGCCCAGCTAACCGGGCCAGCCCGGCTCGTGTAATCAGGCCCTTAGAAAGGGGTGCACCTCTAAGGAATGACGTAGCTGACGGCAAACAAATTTGCAAAGCGAACAACGAAGCAGGCGGCTTATGACTCGTGTTTCACTTCAACACCAATAAACCACATAGCTTTTTTTTCTTGCAGAGCACTAGTTATGTTAGAAAGCCGCAGGTCATCTCGTTTGTGTGTGTGTGTGTGTGTGTGTGTGTGTGTGTGTGTGTGTGTGTGTGTGTGTGTGTGTGTGTGTGTGTGTGTGTGTGTGTAGGGGGAGGAGTGCATGCACCCCTCCCCTAGATCCGCCCATTTACCCGGTAGCTTTTGGGAGTTTGTGCTTATTGCGAGTGTATCGAAAAGAATAGCGGGGAATTGGTGGTACCGCCGTCAAAATTAATTTCCCCCCCCCCCCCCTCTAGCTAATTCATACCTGTTTATCTTAATTGGTTATGGTTCCGCTTCACGATCCTTTTAACAAGTTCCATTTTCGTTTGATTATATCCGTGAAGAACTAAAGATTCGTTTCATGTCAGACTTTTATTCGGTTGCAGATCGGTCCCAACCGTCACACACCCCCAACGTTGTGGTTATTCCACAGTGGAAGAAAGAACTGACGGAAAGACGAAAACAACGAGGCGATGCCATGGTCGTACAAAACTACAACATGGAAAACCACAAGACCTCTCCTGAGATACCACAGTGGAAGAAAGAATTTTCTGAAAGAATGAGGCGAAGTGGGAACTCAACCGTGAGGGAACAGCCCAACAATATTGACAGGTCAGCGGATGTTCCTGAGTGGCAGCGGAGACTTTCGAGCGCGCGCCGAATTCAAGCAAACATCATTCCCAGAAGTCAGTCTGAGGAAACACCAGTTGCCGTGCCCAGCTTTATGAAAGAGTTTGAGAAAAAGAAAAAGAAATTATCTCGAGGTGAGCGGGAATGTCCTTACAGCTTTTTTAGCAAGACCTGAGATCAGTTACTCTTCACTGCTGTATAAAACAAGAAAATCGCGCCACTTGAAGCGGGAATAATACCAGTGTTGAAGAAGATGCAATTTTGCGTTTGCTATTTCCTTTCTTTTCAGAGACTACAGCTTCTGCGGTCGAGAGCCCAAAACAAACCGCTGAGTTTTAAAACTTGTTAGTATGAGGTTTGGTACAGGGTTTTGATAAAGTTCAAAGTTTGTGGATTACTGCTTGCCATCAGTTTTTGTTTCACATTGTTGTTTGATAAATAATATGCATCCAAAATTTCAACTCGCTCATTGGCTGAGAGCATGTCAATTAATCCCAAACAGTGCAGAAAGATGAAATTGAGTACAGAAATTTGAAATTACACTTTTGGATGTTTATTATTAACTAGTAATCAAATGCTTTTCAGTGCAATTTTTATCAATAAGCACTCGTGAACAACATATTGCACTCGCTCTGCTGGCTCGTGCAATTTTTTCAGTATCTGAAAAATTCTCTTTGATTACTTATACAAATCTCGGGTAATTAAGATAGATGTTCAAGTTTGGTTTGTGGTCTGGAATTGAGATGTCAACTTGTTTAGGGGGAAATAAGATTTCTGGGATGACATGGGTCGATTTGGCGGTTGTTAATATGAAGAATCACTTTACTATAATCATAGTTTTAAGCACTTTGTAGTTTTATTTGTCTCTCAGCACTTTTCTGAACAGATTTTTTACTTCCTCTTCTTTTGGTTTTCAGGAGGACACACAAGCTACGTGTAGATGTGTCTGATACTGTGACGTTCTTGGTCCAACTTGATGTTTAGTGCAAGATAAACTTTGCACAATTAGAAATTTTGGTCGTCCGTCTTGATTTTAGCTCTGAGTAGTGGTTGTTGTCTTCGTGTTCATTTGTTGGTTTAAAAAAGCTTGATGGAATATGTCAAACAGTAACTGATCATCACCTATATCAAATCTTAAAACGGGAAAGATAGTTGAGATTATAATACCTAGTGGAGTATCTGTTGAAATTCGAGCTGTTAAGTATTTTATGTAACGCAGCTATTAGGTGTTTGATGTAGCATCTAAAACGTGACGAATTAGAAGGAGAAATTAAGGATGCAGGATTGATTTCCTGGTCTTTGCTACGAAGCTTGGTCTCCTTCCCCAGGTACCGGCACTAATGACCATTGTGTGTAAATTATTTAGTAGTTTTACGTCATCTGTGCCGGTACCTGGAGAAGGACCCGAAGCTTGAGGATATTCGGAATGGAATCATAGTTTAGGATGAACTACTTGAAAATGTGGATTGTTTTGACGTTCAAGTTCATCTGAAATGGACACGACTGTGTTTTGCTTGGTTAAAAAGATCACGTTTTGGCCATAATTAGTTTCTGGTTTTTGAATAGCTGAACTCTTAATTCACATTCATTTAAACGGAGGCAGTGCCTCAAAAGAGAATATATTTTTACAAAATGACATTGTTGAAGTATTTTAATAAGTTTTTTAAAAAACAAATGTGACTATGTTTTGAGTGTCAGACGATCTTTTTGAATATTTAATGTTAATTGTAATTAATGTCCAAAATTGTATTTGTGGCATTTCATTATAACTTTCTTTCTTCTGCTATGCCTTATTTGTTCCTATCCCGTAATCCTAATGCATACTTCGTAGCTTGCGTTCTTTCTCCTCGTGAATACAACCCCGTACGTAGCGCTTTTTATGACGCAAACTATATGTTTCCCCCTGTATACCCTTGTATACCTTTGTGAACCTTCGTATACTCTCGTATACCCTTGTATAACCTTGTATATACTTGTGCACACTTGAATACACTTATATACTCTTGTATACCCTATTATACTCTTGTAAACTGTTATCTATACCCTTGTATACCTCTGTATACCCTTGCATACCCTTGGGCCGAGAAATTTTTTTTTCTTAAATCACGATTCTATCACAGGAAACTCAAAAAGGGAAAAGTTGGAGCCGCTACTACTCGAGCTCCAGCGCATCCCGACATCTTACACTTCAAGGCGGCGACATCGCAACCAAACCAGGGCCCGTATCAAAAGCTAACGTAAGAAAACCTAAATGCTACGTTTGTGAGAGGACCATTGCTCGCAATCATCGTTGGGTACAATGCAAGGAGTGTGAAAAGAATCTACACTTCTAGTATGCGGGCTTAACTGTACATGGAAGCCGATTACTATGAGCGTCCATCTCCTTACAAGCCCTTGGAGTCAACCCTTTCTGATCAAAAGTTATTTATAGAAATAGGGTTCGAATCCCTTTAATTTCCCAGCTGCTTAAGTTGTGTACATAACTGCGATGATCAATCAATGTCATTACATATTACTCAGCAGTTCAAATATATGGTCTTTCATATATATTCACTTGCATTCTTCTCCATCTACGGGTATATTACGAACTCACAACATGACCAGCTCCCAGGTGGCTTGATAGCTCAGTTGGTAGAGCACTGCACTGGTATCGCGGAGGTCATGGGTTCGAATCCCGTTCAGGCCTGAGTTTTTTTCAGGCTTGAATTTCACAGCTGCTTAAGTTGTGTGCATAACTGGGATGATCAATCAATGTCAATACATATTACTCCGCAGTTCAAATAAATGGTCTTTCTTATATATTCACTTCTAGAAATAGTTTCGTGGAACATTTGCCACCCCCTAATGCGTAATAACCAATCAACCAATCAGAGCGCAGTTCAGTTATGTTCATTTACATATTCGCTTTTGTGTTCTGAAGTTTTCTCATTACGGCAATATGCAGAAGTCCTCGGAAACAAACAAACAAAGAATGTATTTTCGCGGGAAAGCCTGTTCTAAAAATCATTCTTTACGGGAAAGTGTTGATTCAAGGGTACAGCACATATGGAGGCTCCAAGTAATCGGTTCCTTCAGTACATGAGTATCAACAGTCAGGGATGGTATGTACCGTGTACTCAGATGTGTCTCCTGGATATGCTCCCAAACTACCCATGCAAAGTTCAATACCCTAAATGGCTCTTTTAACAGCGTTGAAACTGTGTTGTTCGATGGTGTACAGTCAGCACATGACACACTTGAGGATATGTCTCTTCTCCGACAACACCATCACAGTCAAGATATACTCGTACATTGACCATTAACAGTCTTCAAAATAAAGTCGATGAACTTAAGCTAATCAACGAGAAAATGAAAACTAGTGTCTTAATACTTACGGAAACAAAAATTGATTCCACCTACACCAACAACCAATTTAGACTGAGTAATTACACACTTTAACGGAACGAAAGGAAGAAAGGAGGGGTGGGGTCCTAGTATATGTCAAGGAAGGGATTGCAGTCAACTGTTGAAGTGATCGCACTCGACATTAAACTAAGCGGTTGTAACTGCGTGGTACTTTGCATTTACAGACCTCCTAGAAGTGATACTTTTAGTACCTGACAAACATCGAATAGGAAATAAACAGCCTGCAGCTTTGGGCTTGCTCACAAAGGCAAAGCGTCGTTACTCTTTGTGACCTCAATCTGGACAGACTACAGCCGATAAGTGTAAAGGGAAAAGTATTGTTGGATCTTGATGATATCTTGCAGTTTGAATGTCTGATCAAAGAACCGAAATGAAAAAAGGGACTGCTTGATGTTGTTCTTACACACATACCAGAGGTGCTTGATCAGTCAGTTGTCATTGATCACCCGAAACCGAACGTGAAGCATTATCCAGCAAAAGTCATATCTTTCCGAAGTATTAAACATTTCGACCTTGATGCGCTGAGAGCAGACGTTTGTAGTCGGATGCGTACGCTGGAGCTTGATAATTATTAGAGTACGCAGGAACAGTATAATCGGTGGCTCAACGCGCTTACCGAAGTTTTGGATAGGCATACAACAACGATCAAGAAACTAAGAGTCAGGGAAAGGGACGCCCCTTATATCACCAGAGAATGGAAGGAAGCTGTCAGGAAAAGGAGAAAGTACGCGAAGTGTCATAAGAAGCTACAAACTGATGAAAGCGACCAATTGCGGAAGAAGTGGCGCAATATTGCAACTATCATTATTAGAAAAAAAGCCATAAGGCAATATTGGAAAGAGAGATCTGATGATCTTGGGAAAAACCCACGCACCTTCTTCAAAACATTCACGCCATTTCTGAGAGATAAAGGTTGTGGAGAAACTTCAATTCACTTAAAGGAGGGAGATGAAATTGTCCAAGACCAGCATGAAGTGTCCGAGCTTATTGCCAGTTACTTTGCTAGAATAGGTGACAGTACAGGGATAGCTCTCAATACCACCGCTGATGCAGACCATCCAAGTGTGAAAAGAATCCGCGAACATACATAGTCTAAAAATGTGTTTAGCTTCCGTCAAGCTTTAGCTTTACGTCTGCGCAGAGGGACAAAAAGAATGGACTTCTCGCCGTCTATTATGCAATGGGTCGTTTGCGAGTTGCTGTTTGAATCTGTTATGAAGTGAGTCTTGGTGCTTAACAACTGATAGGGAAATGAGTTTGATTTGCATACTGATACGCAACTAATTTCCATTTGAATGGTTGTGCGCCAAGACTCGCTTTGAAATTGAGGTATACAGCAACTCGGAAATGGGCTATTTAATAATTGCCTTCCTAGTGTTGGAAGGTATTGCTTTTGAAGAGTTCAATTCCATCTTGGTTTTAGGTTCTACCCATCTGGGAAGGAACAACAAATGTTCTCTCTTTGGATGTGCTTCGTGCAGTGTTTAAAAGTCAAGGAGAGGTGAGACGAGTTTTAGTTGCTCTTGCTCTGTGTAAGTCGTCAAAATATGCCGGTTTGTTTTGTTAGAAAGTAACCTGCGTAGCAGTTCTTTTCCGTTTCCTTTCAGGCAAGCGGAAGTCGCGCGAGGGTTCGGGGCACAGTCTCCCCACCCCTCCCCCCCTTTCCTAACTGTTTGCTCTCGCCTCATACCTTCGCGCGACTTCCTCTTGGCTCTAGAGGAAACGGAAAAGACTGCTACGCAGGCTCAGGCTCCTGGCAGGCTACAAAAAAGACGAATAACTCATTATAACCTTGCTTAGGCTTAAACGTACTTTAAAAGTTGTGTCTTGTTAGACTCGGCACTGGTTACAAATAGGAAGAATAAATTGAAATGTCGAACCAATAATTGGGCCTATTGTTTGGAAGGTGTAACATTATACACTTAATGTATGGTCCCGAGGGAAACAGTTAGTTTTGTTCTCCCGAGAGTCCTGATGTTCGTCGAGGGAAACATCAGAACTCGAGGGAAAACAAAACTAACTAGTTTCTCGAGGGACCATACCTTAATTGCTTTGTTATATATTTAGACTTTTCCTTTAACAAAATATAGCAAAAACAAACAAACAAAGACGGCACAACTGGCGCGTGGGCAACAACTGCGCAATTGTATCCCGGTCGGGATACATTTAAATTTGATCAGGGGCACGTGACCAAGAATCAACCAATCACAGTGCTCGTTTTGTGGAGTGACAGTCTAGGACGAAACACCGGACGACACGTGAAGCACTTGGCTTTAATGATGACTTCCGCTCAGTTTGTCAAAACGTCAGTTAACATCATCATCAGTAGTTCTCTTTGGAACTACTTACACCTGAACGATCGAACTCGACAAACAAACCATTTACAACTGTGTAGTTTAGCCCGTAGTTGTTTTCATTTGGGAGTTTAAGAAACGACGACGGCTACGACTACGACAACCCTACAAAACAATCATATCATTGGTTAAAAGAATATAAATAATCGTGCTGCACGTGCAGCACGGATTTTAGCAAGTACATTAGCGGTCCTCTGCATAACGACGACATGAAATCACCAAATTTGAGGCTTTGATGACAGCGTAAGTATGTAACAGAGAATCTTTCATTCTACTTTCACTCTGAAACCGCTCGTACCAATTTCTTTTTAGAGTACTTCACATTTGTAGGACGTGGACGAGATTGAATAATCGCGAAAGACTTATGATAGAGCCAAGTTATATGTGATGTGACGTTTTCGTCTACCGTCACCTTTTGACTAAGCAATTTTGTCATTATATTTTGTCTTTTCTGTACCGCAGGTTCTCTAGTCATTTCATGCCAGTGTTACAGATAAACTATCAACAGCTTGTTCATCTCAGCCCTCCCTGCAGACGGTATGTGATCACGTGAGCTTCTCTCTGAATTAGCTGTTGTCTCCAAAAAATTACCAGCTCCTTTCGGACTCGTTGCCCGCGCGGGACCTGGCAATAAGCCTTGCAAGGATATACATAGGTACGTACTTTGTGTTATTTTACATACCCTCTGTTTTCTCCCTGTGCTTTTCTCCGTTTGCCCCGTTGCCACAAATTTCGTTTCATATTGTTACCGTCCACGAATCGCCTTATTTAATTTTATTTCTAAACACAGCATTGCTGCTGTTGGAGCATGCGTCGTGGAAAGAAGCAAATGAACAGGATATTGAAGTTGCCAAGAGGTAAGTTGGAATGTTTGGCTCATCTCCAGTGCAATATAATTTATTCACACAACTGACGCAAAACAAAGGACACAAAGCATTCTTAGCAATGCACGTAACCCTAATTCACAAAGAAAGTGAGTAAATTATATTACACTGGAGATGATCCGAATGTTTGCTGTTTATTAGTAGTAATCTCGACAACGGTTCCCGTTGTGGCCATTGAAGCCGACAGGGGGTTGCCGGGATTCTAAGGTTGTTGTCCTAGGGGGTAGGGGGTTGGGGGGGTAGGTGATGGGTAGGACTGGGAGGGGGGTAATAATTTTTGAAATATATCTGCGCAGAGCGGTGCGTATGTTGACTTCAGTTTTTAACATAGGAAAAAGCGTTCTTCGTCGTAATTTCCTATATTCTGCTTGAATTGACGACGGTGGCCTTTTTCGAGAAAGAAATCAAGAAAAGTAAAAATTTTAAAATTAAAATTTTAAACGTGTTAATTTCCAGATGGTGTCGTCAGGACTTAACCCCAGTGCTCACGCACCTCGACCAGGACGCGTACAATGACAAAAGTACCATGTGCGACCTGGCGCTAGTCATGAAAGGACATCCAGAATTCCAGAACCGGTTATAGATCAGGAACAGAATCAAGTCAAACCGGTTTATATGTGGACTGTCAAAGTACTACCTTACGCCAATAATGGAAGTTACATGGACTTAAATATCACTAGTGGAGGCCTATATTGAATCAACCCTGACTCTTTCTAGTGATTCGTGTACTTCTCCTGACAATATTTCTAAATTGTCAAGCAAACAGGTAACCGGAATTGCCAAAATGATCAAATCAAGCAAATTGAATCATTTTAACACCATATTAGGAAGGATTTGAACCAATTTTATACTACACAAGTAAGTACATTGAATCATTCTAACACCATTTGAGGAAGTATCTTGAATCATTTTAACACCATATAAGTAAGTATTCGAATCATTTTAAGAACATATTTGGTAGGATTTGAATCATTCTAACACCATTCAAGGAAGAGTATAGTTCTTGACTTTTGCTTCTACGGAAGGAAAGTATTGAGTATTGTCTCGATCAGATGATATGAACTGTATATAGACTCCGTACGTGTATATAGCAAATCAATTTAAATTGAATGAACTGCAATTACACTAGCATTTAATGGCGATATTAAACATTCCAAGCTCACATGTCGAGCTGTACATTATCGTCACGTTTGCTTCTCGTGATTATAGACAAGGACAGTCAAGTTTTAGCGAGAGAGAAATTTCTATAATGGGCTGAACATCCCAGGAGAATTCAGCGTCTTATGGAGCAGTTCAGAAACTTGAAAAGAACTTTATGTTTATTTGTCTCTGTGGAGTTTACTTAATGGAACGTACATGGAAGGTAAAGGGTGTACGCTTTATAAATGTCGCAAGTCGAGATTCTAACCACGAGACATGCACGTGATTCTCTAGGAAACTGACGTGATATGCACGTGATTCTCTGAATAACTGATGAAATTCACCCTTACGAAAATATACTCCGAGTAGAAAATAAAGTTTCTAAAATGTTTTTAACTTTGATGTACAATTCCTTCTCCTTTTTGTACAAATTGAAACAAGTATGATTAATCAAGGACCGCGGAGGGGGAGGGGCTGGTAGGGTTATAGCACCACCACTTTTTGGCTTGGATTTTTTTTTTATGGCAAAATAAGTGGTGAAACAATGACATTAATGTTTGCTTGCATATGTGGCCAGACGTTTTAGCCCTACCACTTTAAGGTCTCCGTGGTTTCTGTTAATGAATACTAAGTGCTTTCAAACTTTTGCATTCGCGGTGCAACAACTTCGTTGACACCAAGCCATGCAGACTTTCCTGCATCCCTGGGGGCATGGGGCTGTTTGTGGCTGAAGGGAATTTGGGGGGACTGGGAGAAAGCTTCGTATCACCGCTGCCATCTTTTCAGTTCGGGGGCCTGAAAAAGGATAAGGTTATTTACCATTGAGCAGAGTAACACATCCAGCTACCACAAATATTTTTACATGAATAATTTTGAAACAAGGTGATAAGTTCTCGGAAATTGGAAAGTGTCGGAAATAGTAAGATTGCTTGGAAGCTGAAACAAAAACACTGCACTATGTAGAAATCAGGGTTCGTACGTGATCGTCTTTCTAACAAGATCGAAAAAAATTAGTGCTCAGGTTTTAAAGTAAATGAAAGTCAGGGACAAGAAATGTTCAGGTAAACAAAGTATAACATTCTCGAAATGCCCACAAAATGCGTAAAAACGCTTGTTTTCGTTTCCAATGCTTTCTCGTTACTCTCGCGCACATACGTTCTTATTAAAAAGTCCTTGAAATTTCAAAGTCTTTGAACTTTTGGCCTGAAAAAGTGTACGAACCTTGATAAATGATTTAAACTTGGGAGTCTCAGTTGTTGTTCGTGGAGTTTAACTGTGTATGTGTACCTAGTCTGGCAAAAAAAAAACTGTTGTTGTTGTTTTGTGTGATGTTACGGGCTAAATGGCGTTTTTATCGATCTTCGACCAATTGGTAAACCACTAAATTCTATTCAGCGTAAAGAAAATTCCATAGTTGGTTTCATGAAACAAAATTTCTCTTCTGATGTTTCACAATCTCGTATCTCCACGGGATCTCATAAGGGACCGTTCATTTTTTTACGAGGGAAGGGGGGGGGGGGGTTGGTGTTAATCGGGAAGAACCATTTAAAAATTGCATGACCCCCTTCAACTTGCCAATTTTTTTTACATGCCCCCCCCCCCCCACACCTCTCGAAGCAGCGATTTCATTGATGGGCTCTTGTTAAAACATTTTGCTATTTCAAAGTATTGCGAAAATATTTTCAGGTGATCCCCCACTTTCCCTATTTTTTTGGAATGAGCCCCCTCGAAAGCCGTTTTTCTCGCATGCTTCCCCCCCCCCAAAAAAAAAAAATCACACCAGCCCCTCCTTCTTCGTAAAATAACGAACGGTCCGTAATATTCAATAATGTGTCCTCCGTGATACTCGTGTGATAACCTGTTTACCTGACGGCTGACAGTAACCCCATCGTTTCTCTTTGTCGAAGTTGGGTGTTGTGGCGCACCAAGAATGATGTGTCTGCGGGTCCACCAGGCAGCGGTTTACGACAGCACCTCGATAAACAAACGGCAAAGCACAGCACTTTCCGCTGTAAGTCTTCACACAAGTTACCACTGCAAAATCAAGAAAGAATGGGATCAGTGTTTCAGTTGATAGTCTTAAAACTAAACCAAAGAAATTGCTATGACCAATCATAAAAGGTGTACACACAAATGAACCAATCAGAACGGAATCACCAAGCGCGGGTAAAGCATGGGAACATGTCGTAGTTGTATTTTGAACGTGTTGAGTGCTCAATATAGGTTGGTCAGTTTCTTACCAGGACATGGCGTTTGTATACACGTTCTAATCTCAACTGATTTTCCTTTGCAGATCTTGCCTGGTTTGCACGAGCGTGTTCTTGTCTGGAGGCTTCTTCCACAAGTGGCACTGCAACTGCTAAACGAGGTCCATTGATTAAAGTTTTCTTTTTGTCCTACGATGGTAGCCTTACTTGCTGCATCTATGGACGCGTTGTACTCATCTTCCTCGCGCAAACGTTCTACTTCTGCGAAAACAGAAAATTCCGAAGGACTGGTAAGTCGATTAAGAGCTTCTTGCTGCTGTTATAACTAGTTACACAGTATTAGTAAATAACGGTGCAATCGGTAAAACCGTCGGGAAGCTGGGGGAATGGCTCAGATTGTTGCTCCAAGCGGGAGGAGATGCATCCAAGAGATCAAAGAAAAATCCGCTTTGGAATAGCAATGTTCACTAATATACTGGAACAAAACAAGAATGTTTGCCCAGCTCATTCATTACTATTGAAAATTTGCAAGAACTGCAATGTTTCCCTTATCAAGGCTACTTAGTATGGTATGACTGAACTGGGCACATGGGAACTTGGAAAGCTGCATTAAGGCGTAATGTATAGCAATTTCTTTTTTTTTTCGCGCGAGTCTCGTGTGATCTACACATTACCACACATTGTCAGGCTTATTTTCACAAAATACAGCTGGAAATCCTAGTTGTGACGTGGTGTGGATTCAACAGCAAAACAACCCAACACAAAACTCTGTTTGCTGCCGTTTGATCATATTTACCTTTGTTCACAATTTGCCCGTGGTGTGACAGTAACACGCTCCTGAAAGGCAAGTCACATCCTCCTGGCGTGACAGCGATTGCGTTATTGTTATTCAGCAAGACTTCATTGTCTCTGTCATCGGCGTCACGCGCGTAAAAGATGACGTGATGGTGTTTTCGTGGGTGTTTGAAGATGGTCCTCAGTTTGAAGGTCTCTGCAGTTATCAAGTAACCCTCTGGCTTCATACTGGACACCAGTTTAATAGGTTTACGAATTTTGTTAAGGAACTTCAGGCTAATGCATTTATCTAAGGAGAAAAAGAGCAACAGAGATTTGGGAATGCGTGTACATCAGATAATTCATTGGCTTTCCGCGTGTGGAATGTGATTACACGCGTTTATAAGCACTGTCTATCATGTTTGAAGCGCTTGTGGACAGTTTCTGTTTGATATGTAATTAAACACTTTCTGTCATGTTTTGATGTAACAGATGTATCGGTTCAACATCTGCTCAACTTTGATAAGCGGTTCCTGCGCCGATAGATGTAAAGGGTTAAGTGAAATATTACACGGAGGTCGTCAGTTAAACCCATACAACTTAAACCAACCAAGAAAATGTTTTGGCGATATTGGATGAGAGTTTTAAATCAATCTTAATTTGAACGAGTGGACATTCTTTCAACAAATTTTTAACACTTTGAAAAGTGACAAACGCTGTATTTTATTGTTACAGTGCGACTACTCGAACCCAGGCCACCCAAACAAATTTTTATACAAATTGACGAATCGCGATCGAATATCTTAACAATAGGATCCTTAGGGACGGACCATTAGAAAAGTGATGGGGTGGGGGGGGGGTGGGGAAAAAACCAAAAAAGAATTCATGCAAGGGAAAATGCCAAGAAAAAAAATTCATGCGAAGAAGAAGGTAAAAAAAAAATTCGTGCAGAAGGAAGGTCCAATTGTTACTTTTTCACACGTAGTTAAAAAAATTCGGGCAGAGGGGTTCACCTGAAAAAAAAAAATTCCTGCACAAGCAGTGAGCGAAAAACAAAATTCGTGCAAGCTGAAAATTCGCCACCCCCACCCCCCCTCCCAACACTTTTCTAATGGTCCGTCCCTTACAAATGCTTTATATTTCGCTTAAAATGCGCATAATTTGCTCTATAATTAACTGTACAAAACATATCAAGATTGAAAAAGAATCATCTTAGTCGGTAGAAACTCGCCACAAATCTGTTGCTCAGCGTCAAAAACAGACATTCAAAATTTGTGTGAAAATTTATTTGAGTGGCCTGGGTTCGAGTAGTCACTGTAAATGAATTCACTGCTAAAAATGTTCAACTGACTTTATCGTCTCACCTCTTTGTTCAGCGGTCTTGTTGGATAGTTGCTCATATGGTTTTGCACTGGTGCCCAATAAACTCTGTTTACTTACTGACACCATCCCTTTCCAGGTTTTCGCCGGGTACTGGTAATTGTAAGGCTTGGCCATCTCCAGTTGTTTACCTTTGTACGCTGTAAATGCAAACGGTGTTTGAGGCCGCCTGTCCGCGAAGGCATTGTTCAGCGGTCCGCCAGACGCCAATGGCGCAGGCGCAGGCGTAAACTTATTAGGGGGAGTTCGAAACATATTCTGTGGTCGAGAGGGTGGATTGAAGTAGTTCATTGGCCCTTGAAATCGCTGTTGTTGTCGCTGCAATTGTGCAAACGGAGAGAGTGGTCGGTTTATTGCGAACTGATGCGCTCCTTGGTGCTGGTGTCGAAGTGCACTGTGAAGAAGACCTAAAGCTTTTGTAGTTATTTGGGCAATGTTGCTTTGTAGCGATTGTTTCCCTTGTCCACCAGGGAGGGTTCCGTTTTGTTGGAAAGTGAAGCTGGATCCTTGATTTACGCCTGATGGAATCGTTAAGTGCATCGTAAATTGCTTTCCTTGCTGGTCGTTCTGTTGTGCTGGACCATGGTTTGCCGGATTCTGTTTTAACTGAGACACAAATTTTCCATTGCCATCTTTTTCCTTTACAAGGCTGGCGTTTTTGCCATTTATACTTGGTCTATTAGCTAGCGCCTGTTGAACCGACTGCTCAGCATTAGCGAAGTTATCGTGTATCGTACTTTGAACCTGCTGTTGCGATGAAGAATTCTTCTGTAATCCCGTCTGCGTACTAGACGCGTTTCCCCCCTTTGGTTCCATACTTGCAAAGTTTGATGGATTTCTAACCGAGCTTCCTGGCAAATCTTGAACGTTTTTGTTGTCACCACTGTAAGGTTGTTTTTCGCCCTGCATATTCGGTGGATTTATCTTGTTCTGCGTGTCTAGTTTAGGCTTTCCCAAGTCCTGCGAGCTGTTTGCTGCTGTTGCGTTTTTCTTATCGTGAAAACCGTTTGTAGCGTTGCTGAGTTTGGTGGAGTCTAATTGTTTTGCTGTGTTAGTTTGATTCGCTTTGTTAGCTGACAAAGCGTCCACGAGTTTTGAACTGGACCAACCGTTTCCTCCCGTCGAATTTGCTGACGATGCATCTTTTGTTTTTGTGGCATTTATTGCCTTGTTTGGCTGCCGCTGATCATAAAGTTTGTTTTGCAGCTTCTGGTTGGTTTCTGTTGAACTCTGTGTCACTTGTCCAACGTTTTCCTTAGCGAGGTTTGCCGCTGACACATCATTTGTTATTATTCCTGTGGAATTACGAATAACTGCTTTCCCCATATCGTTTTCGTTTTTCAGCACAGTATCAAGCTTAAGTCGTTCTTCTAAATCGTTTTTGGTCGGTGTCTGAGCGACTGCCATATATAGACAGCCGACGAGAAACTCGTGACTTTCGATCTCGGTTTTCTTAGCAACCAGGCCAAAGGGACTGCTTGTGTCATGACACATGAACCATCCCGGGTGGTTGAAAAGCTCATACGCGGCTGCGCCTCTGGTCTGAGTTTTTCTTTCAATGAATGTCGCGTCCTTTTCTGAAAACAGGACAAAACAAAGAATAATTATTTCAGCAGCTGTGCAACGCAAATTATAAGGGGGAGATTTTATCAACTCTCCTTTCCTTTGCAGATTAATTCACTTGAACTACAGTGGATTCAAAAATCAAACATTCGTGGAGAAGGCTACATACTGGGATATGTGGGCTCTGTATTTATGTGCTGCTCCTTAGAGATTCATGTATGGGAAATAGTCATACGGGATGAAAGTTTATTTACTTCATATATTACTTGGAATATGCCGTATAAGAAGGTTTGAAATCTATTCTAGAACAGGGCAGAAAATGTTCAGGTAGACAAAGTCTGTATTTTGTCAATTCATAGACCTTTACAGCATTTCGAATGTCCCCATCGCAAACATGCAATTAAAATCAAATGATTCTCTTTCTGGTTTTCTGTTGGTTCCTTTTATCTTTGCCATTCACTAATAAAGCGATTGGGGCGTGTTTCTCTTAACGCCATTCACCGTGTCACTTCGGTGCAGAGTTGTCGCTAGAATTTTCCAGATTCCTCAATCATTGGCGACGGAACAATGAATAATAATGAAGATAATTATCACAACAGCAAAAAACTCTTAGTTGACCTACCAAACACTCCAGAAGGTTTCATTTTCTCCAAGTGAAATCTGTAGTTCTTGTATCGCAAGTAAAGTCCTGTGTTAGCAGAAGATTCAAACGATACACTTCCGGGCACGTGCTCAAACCCAGGCCTGTGAAGGCGGAATGCGTCCGCTTTGTTTCCAAGGAAAGCTGATCTCTGATTGGCTTTGACCCCTATATCAGCTCTCTGTGTAAGCTGTCCTTGACCAACATCATGTAACTTGGAAGAAGGGGGAATTAACTTCACTGTTGTAAAGTTTCTGCTGGCTAAAAATTGAAACAGCATGGGAACATTGTTCAAATTTGGTCTTCAACTTTCAAGTCACAGAGTGCTTTAAACAATCGTAATGGTAGTAGCACGTTATTTTATTAACGTAACGAAGCAGGAATTTTTAGTTTAATTCTTAGAGCTAGCGTTTCTTGAGGCAAATTGTCACTTAGTCGGAAATCTTGTGTTAAAGTTTAAAGATTCACGGAGTTCTCCCTTGGCAAGTATAAACTTAGCACCCTAATATGATATTGTTTGGTGTGTAACAATAACTTCCATTATTAGTTTAAAGAGAACTCCTTTGGTTTACCACCTGCTCTTTTTACTTTATTGTTTTCACCCTACCTTATCTTTACAAATAACACTGACCAGCACGACATTTCTCCTCCTTTGTATACAAGGAACAAAGACCTCCAAAGTGCTAGTATTTCTGATACCGTATCTTCGCTAGAAGGCAGTATTCAATTAACCAATCCTTCCTTCACCCGTAACTAGAGAGAATCACTCTCGACAAAATCAGTTTTTTCCTTCGTCTAGTCCTCTGTTTTACACCAGTGTTCAATGTTCCAGTCAACGGTTAAGATAGCCACCACGTATAAAAGAATGATTATTGGACTTTATTTTAGTCGAAGCTAGCCGGGAAGAGAATTTCTCTTTGGGCTTGCGAAAATTGCCCCGACATGATCGAATTTTACGAAGACGTAAAAATTGTTTTATTTGTTGATGGCGCTTTGTTCTATCGATGAAAGGGTAAAGAATAGAGAATATTTCTCTCCTCGGGCGTGCCAAGAGATGCTAACATTCTGTTTTCTTTATGGTTCTTCATATTCTAAAAACAAAGAAAACCAAACTTATCCGCATTCAAGAATTTTGACTGTGTTAAAACAGTAATGGGCTCCCGGTTAAAAGCAATTTTGTTTTTTGAGTTTGACTGTACAAGATGATCACGGTGTATCGCATCTTAGATTTCAAGTTTTCAAGACCAAAACCCATTTAACGATCCTCTCATTTAAGGATTTCATGAATAGACAACAATAATAATATTAATATTAATAATAATAATAATAATAATAATAATAATATTATTAATAATAATAATGTTGGACTGATCCAGAGATGTGCTTTGTTGGGGTCGGCAAGAATTCTTAGGAAGGTGCTGGAGATGCAGAAAGGGGTGTTTCTTGACTTCCCTAGGCAACTTGTTGTTACCCGGAGCCAATGAAGAAACCAGCTTTTATATTATCAATAGCTGTGTGAATCTTTAATAATAATAGCAATATATTATAATAATAATAAAGACTTTGTTTGTACAGGGTAGCACGTAATAGCCATAGGCTAATAAACTTGTGGCCCTGATTAACTCAAGTTATTATTCAAAGGACGACTGTTTGTTATACGATGGAGTAATTTAGCAATAGACAAGGCAACGGGTTAAACTTCACAACAGATATAAACTCCTTTGTCTCGGCAAGAGAAGAAAACATGTCTCTTGATTTCATAGAGTGAACTCAGACACCTAGAGTAAATGAAGGTGGCGTTAACGTTACTTCTCTTTTGAAACCTTATTTGAAATTCATGAAAACCACTTCACTCAAACCATGCGCCTCTATGGAGGCTTAAAACTGGCTTTTATAATACTACAACCTGTGTAATACACACCGCCCAACCAACCGTTACCCACATTTAAACAGGTATTTCCAAAATGACTTTTCCACATTCCAAACACTCCCTTAAAATATCACCACTTTAGTGAACCAAGTTATTGCTCTAAGAATTTGACTAACTTCTATTTAGAAACCATCCCGGCTCTGGGATGCCTTTTTTTTGGTTTCATGTAACGTTTGCAGAATTTTAACTTTTTAACTCCTGTGTGTCTGAAGGCCACCAAATATCAATTTTTTATTCATCGATGATTCTCCGTGCTACTCTGATTGCAGTGTTGTTTTCTTTTCTTTTCAACGCTGCACTGTGTTAATTCCTAAATGATATATTTAAGATATTCAACTAAACTGGAAGACAGTCTACGTGACAACTGATTCTTTTTAACTTAAGCGAGCTAACCATATGTGTTTTTCGCCTTTGCCAACCAATTCACGTGAAGCATTTACAAGTGACGGTCGACACACTCGATAATCTACCATGAGCTTTACTCGGTATTGGCGAATATTTAACAACTTTGATTGATTTAAGATTGGAACTTAAATTACACAGAGTTCAAGGAACGTTATAATTAGGTTGTGGCCGTTTTTAGGTTAAATTTTGTGGCTAGAAGATGAAATGTGTATCTATCAACTTGAAATCGTACTACCGTAAAGTTTATCTGTTGACGGAAGATTGAGAATCAAACTGTGCTGTCACTTTAAAACTAATCGATGTTTATATTAGGAGAAAAATTTGTACGACTCAAGTTTCGTAAACAATTTGCAACTGACTGACAGAGAAAACAAAACAACGGAAAAGGTTGGTGTAACATGTTTGACACTAATGCGGTACTGATTCGAATAGTAACTTGGTAAACAGGCAAAATCAGTAAAAAAGGTTATAAGACCAACAACAATAATTTTGTTCTTGTAGCTCATGGATTTGTGTTACGTTAATTTTTTGTAAAAAGAAATACTAGTTAAGTGGATTAATGAAATGAAATTAGTCTCTGTCCTTACCGGGTAAAGCTGACACTGTGAAATGGTAAGCAAGAATAATGTAGATAGACAAAGCATTTCCTCCGGTCATCGTTTCTCTGGTATTGCCAAGACTAGATTCCTTGATATTTAGAGAGACTGCACGATTTACGTTTTTTCAAGAGGCATTTCGTTTCTGTTTGTCGCACTTGGTTTAGCACAAGAGAAAACAAAGTTTTTAAGTTGGGATTCTTATCCTTTGTACCTGCTGAATTTTACATGAGAGAAAAACGTTTTATTGAAAGCTGACGCGATTGCTATGGATGAGCAAATAGCGCGTCTTTGTGTACCTGTTGTTTGGAAGTGAAAAGAACTTTTACTTGATGCTGGGTGTTCCAATACAAACTCTTTGTCAGCATTTAAAATCAAAATAAAAAAAAATCACAGACACAGACACTCAGAACGAAACTGTGCAATTACAAATCTACAATTATGAATGTTTTAGTTTTGTGTTTGCTGCATCTTTTGAGCAGCGAATCAGATTTTCCAGCATTGACCAATCAGAAAGAAGACAAGTGTCGCGCTACGTCAGGCTGATTGATTAAATGAACCAATCACACAGTATTTACTTTTCTTTGAGATTTTATAATTAGTTCGTTATATCCTACCCCACCTAAATGATTGGTCTGACGATATGTACCCTGTGTGTGATTTCTGAAATCATGTGAATCTAGCAAAAATCAATGTCAGATGTAAATGAAATCAACGCTCGCTCTATGGTTTACTATATATTTGCTGGGAAAATATTTCTTTGCGAACCCTAGACTCGCAAGTGGCATTGGAGTTAGGGACTACGGTTGGATGTGGATGTAACAAAGTTATAGACAACAAATTTTGCGGCTAAACAAGCGTTCGGACTGAATTTCAAGAACCCTGCTGCTTTTAAATGTGGTGTTTCCTTCGAGGGTACCCAGTGTTCATTGTTGATTTGTGACCGTTTTAATTTGTATTCTTTGTGTTCAAGTGGGTCAACAACGAAATGGGTTTGTGATTGGAATTCGTTGTTTTGACGCCGAGGGCGTGAAATTTCACGCGTCAACGTCATCTTTTGTCACTGTTCTAGTCACTGAGTCTTGCAGTTGATAGGGTCATATTCATGTTATGTTGTTCACCAAACTCTAGGTCTTTTGGAAAAGTTTCATGGAGTGCTATCCCACCTGAGCTAAAACAGCCGCCCTCTTCAGTTGGAGCAGGTCAGTAGTTGGTTCTTGTTACACCGGTAAAGCGGGCCCACAGCCAATGATTTGAATCAGCCAATCAGATTCGTCGAATATTTTCCAATATAGGCCCGAGTATTGCCCGTAACGATTTCGCGCAATTCAGGGTCAGGAGATAAAATCAGAAAATCTGGAAAAATTGAACCTCTGCATGATCTTATATAAATACTTAACGTTGCAGGTCTTTGCAAACATTTGTAAAAATCAGGAGCTCATTAGTCTGGCGGTTAAATTCGTGAGCAGTAGATGATCTGTGCCGGGCAATATTTTGCCATGATTTACCTTAAAAATATTTTAAGAGCCTATAAGGTCCCATATTTACTCCTATACTCATATATGCAATATTTATCAAAACGTTTGAGTCTGTACGCGCTTGAGGTATATTGTAAGTTGATTTGGACTATTTTAAGTCAATTATCCGTAACTTCATGTCAGCGTGTGTTAAGCTCAGACTCCCAGTAGAACCTGCTGAGACGAAATAACAGCAAGAGTCGGAAATACATATAAGAGAGTGTTAGTGCCAAAAATACTCTGCCAAGTAAGAGGTGTCTTCTCGCGTTGGTATTCTGCAATCTGGGAGCCTGAAACCGGCTCTAAGATAACTGCTGTGCACGAATATTGTGGACGTTGTTATGGTCCTTTCCCAAAATGCTAGTCAAGGATGAACTGTCCGGTAGACTCAACATAGGAAAAGTAAATCCATTCTGTGCTAATGAAAAACTGCTCCTAGTTCTTGTAATTCTACGATAAATGAGAATTTCAGCCAAAAGTATGATAAAACAACCACATGTGATCATAGCCGTGTTGAATAGGAAACCTCCGAACTCACTCAAACCCATCGGTACAACTGTCTGTTGAGACCTTTGACATCCCTCCACCGTCCACTTTTGGAAAATTTTCGGGATTGTGTCGCGCTCGTTAAGTTTGTGAATTGCACGTGATATTGGCTCGTTCCATTCGGAGTGTTTTTGAAGAGCGAACGCGAGACCTGAAAGATCAAAGGGCAAACCGTCCAACTTCAATTCGCAATTCGGATCCTCGTGCACGTAGTGAAGCAGTGCATCATATTCCCCCAGAAAAGCTGTCATCTCGCTGAGGAAAACAAACCATAAATTAATTACATGTTAAACATTCCTTACCCATCGCAACACACTACCTAATTTTGCTATCCATTTATTCATTATTTTTATTGATTCATTTTACGGGTAACTACTTGGTGTAGGCACTCACATAGTAACGACACTAAAGTACAGCTAGGGATGAGTACGGCTAGAGTACAGCTTAGGTTGCTAAAGTAAAGCTTGGCGACTATATTTATAACGCAGACCACTCTACTAATGGCTGAACCTCTCGAACCACTATGTGAGTGCCTACACCAAATAGTTACCATTTTGCGACTTCTAAATACAACGATTGAGAATTACCAACCTCGTCCCAGGCTCTACTCGACCTTTTCATCTTCAGCGCCGAGAAAACCCTGATAACGAGGTTATAGAGGTTATGCACCTATCAATGTTAAGCTGGTGGGGGGGGGGGGGGTGGGGAGTCAGGGCATGAGGTGGGAATTTGATTGTCTTTGTTGGCCCTGGGGTAGGGCATTTGACTGACCTTGTTCTCCCGGGGGAGGGAATATTTGAATCTTTCTTTGCCAGCCTTAGGATATTTGACAGCGATGTGCAGCCCGGGGTGGGGAAATTTGGTTGCATTTGACTGGAATGATTTGCCCGTGGGCAGGGAATTTGACGGCAAATTTTTGAAAAATGTCAAATCCCTACCCCATGCCCTGACTCCCCCCCCCCCCCCCGCCGGCTTAACATTGATAGGTGCATTATAGCACTTAAAAAGTAATCTTCCGCAAAGGATAATTCCTTATAAGGACCGAGACCAGGAGCGCATGATCCTCCTAATGTCGCACTGTAAGAAATGATGACCGCAAAAATTCTCATACAACAAACCTTTCCTTCCGGTGCAAGGCTTTGTGTTATTAATGTGTGGACACATTCGCTAACCGTGTGATGGAATAACGAAGATTCAACCGAGAGGCTAGCTAAGGGACGTTTCTTTGGTATGGTCCGCTTCACCTTGATCGTCGCGCATCAAAGAAACCGATGAATCCACTCCTGACAATGATTCTGATTGGTTCCTTTGATGCGCCATGGTACTTGTGATCTCGGATCACAAATTCAGATTCGGATCATGCCAACGAAATGCACCCTAAATCAGTCTCTTACCCTGATTTAACTCGCTCAATTCCATCAATAAAACTCTCCACACTATGCTGCTCCATGTTGTTATGAATCTGTCGCAGTCTTGTACTGTGGCTATTTTTGAAGAAGTCTTCTGTACTTGTATCCTTAATAGTTCCAAACGTGAAACCTTCCGGCGGATGTACCAGCTGGGACGTGAAAATAAAAATTACAGTTAACTCTCAAGTACAACCTGTTTTCAGTCATTTCCAAGAGTTGGATTGTTAAGAACCAATCACTGACATAAAGAAGTTTTTTAATTGAGTGAAAGCAAATGTTTTCTTCAGTTCCACAACTACCTATCTCTTCTACAAAGCCGACTGTGCTTCTTCACGACTGAAATATTAATCAGTTTAAGCAATTTACAATAATAATTTCAAATCAAATTAATATTGAAATTGTTTAACGTAAGATAATTAATTCAATTTTTCTTTAAGAAAGTGCATTTCGATGTTTTTAGAACAGAACACTATTTAAAGGAGACAATTGTTGACCCCAGTGTGAAGGTAGAGTGTCAGGGGCTTAAATGCCTCGGTCATAAGACTCTTAAGCTCACAGTCATGCCCAGCACAGTAGCAAATGAAGCTACGAAACGAACCCCTCAAAGTGATATGTAAAATGCACATGCGTAGTAAGCATGTTATGTGGTGTAGTTTGATTGGTCGGTGTAACAGTTCTTTTGTTTTATTGCAGCGAAACGGGCCGAGTCAAAAATAGCACCATCTACTACTATGCTGGTGTAAAGGCCTAATAGGGAAGAGGAACAAATTGCACCATCTGCCGTTGTGCTGGGATGAAGGGCTAATAGGAAATAGGAACGCTCCTGGTAACGGTCTCTTGACATTTTACCTTATTATCAACGATGCCTGACACAACTGACACTTCCTCAACAGTAATGAGAGACGCTAACAGATTTGCAGTGTATGAGCTCACTAGTACCAGACCACCAAAATTGGCCACCACCATCACGAACGGGACGGTGTGGGACTTGGCTTGAATTGTTGAAAGCGGTACATGGAAAATATTCCCAAAAACATACGTCACGAATTCAAACGGTAAAATATATGAAGTTTTGTGTGTCTGATAATAAAACGCTTTCTCCATTACCCAGACGGTGAAAACCACGCTTAAAAACGCCGCAGCACACATAAACCAAAGACCAGCGTTAAACGGTTTCATCAACCTCATGTCGCTTATCGATTCTAAAAACGTTTTATTCCTTGATTTAAACCTCCTAACAAGGAACGTTAGAGATGTGCCTATGTATGGTGTTGTGAAGTCGACGTATTCTGAGCGCCCTTTTGTAATCGTGATCATTGCTAGTGCAAGATCGGCGTATCCTCGGGAAACCTCGCCTATCATGCCGTTCATCTCCTTGGTAACAGGATCAACGGAACCGTACTTTCCGTCCCTAACCAGGTAAAGATCGAAAGTGAATTTGCTAATCTCTTGAAGCAGTAATAATATGTCTATCATTACACCATAGCAACACTTAATTTCGTACTTTTGCCCAGTTGTACTCCAAGGTGTGGTCAATCTGTCGCTGGCAATGTTACTGACGTTGAATTTAGTGCATGGAATAGTATTAGATGACGGACAACTCATTCCGAATTTACTGCTGTATTGCGCTTCGTGAATCATTGTAAAAGGCTCATGTTCAATGGTGACCATTCTAAGGCGACGTGGGGTGGGTAGGTCTCTTGGTAGAAAAATCTCAAGCATAGACTGCTCATGATTAATCGTCCAGTCAGGGCAAGCACTGCCCATAACATGCCAATGCAGTTCGCCGTTAGGCGGTCGTATGACTTTTAGGATGGTGAATTTGTAGGCGATTCGTTCTCCTGTGGGGCTGAACTCGATAGGTCCTGTTTGACCAGAAGTTCTGGAGTAAAGCATGTTTCTGTGAACGAGAAAAATCGTTTGGCGTAATAAGACCCTTAAAATAATTATTTTTGAAAACTTTATAAGCCAGCATAGTATAGTGTGTTATTACTAATTTCCACTCTTGTGCCATTCAGTGGTTGATCGGTTTATCATATCACGACAAGGACCCATGAATGGATGAATGGGAACTGTAAAATGCTCAGTTCCACTCCATCGTCTCAAACAAGGTTATTTAAGTATAGCTTTCGACAGAAGCGTGTTTGAAATAAGAGTATTTTGCACAAACACAGGAAAGCGCGATATTCTTGAAATGCGATCAAATCGCCGCTCTTTAGCGCGACAAATTGCTTGATATTATCGTTCAGATGATCTGCCATTAAACAGTTCCCCTATTGCGCAGAAAGTCGTAGCTTACCTGTAAATCTGCTTCTTTAGAGAACTGGACATTTCTGCCTCCCAGTGATTCAAATTCTTAGCAGGCAAAATATCCTCGAGGGCTCGTTCTAGCCCCTGGGCGAAAAGCCTGACTGAATCCTTCAACAGCTGCATGTGCGATGACGAATGCTTGCTGTCCCCAGTCTCTTGTCTCACGCCAAACGAACCCTCGGGAAATATTCCGGCTTCTTCAGTAATGGCTTTATTAGTAAAAATCCAAATAAAGTTATTTTCAAGACTTTGCAAGCTAAGTCTTACGTGGTTTAAGATTGTAATGCTTTCATCATTACTGCAGTGTACGAGTAAAACCCGAACCTCACTCGCTCTGATAGCTGTTAAAGCGATGCTGAGTTCTTCCATAACGTTTTGCCGGAGCACAATGCATCTTGGTAACCTGTCCCCTCTGGCAACGACGTGTTGAAATAAATGTGCCAATAGAGGGTCTTGACTTGCAGTGTGTGTTGTGATGCAGACAAATCGACCTTCTTTGAATTCTAACAATAGGTCTGTTATAAGATTACTTTGTAGAGCTTCTGTAGGCAGCATTGATAAGTACATAGCACCTTCCTAAAAGTAAAAATGCAAACCGTTTAAACTGAAGTTGGAACCTTGGCCGGCGTAGCAAATATCTGACCTATTGTGGTCACTATAGAGTCCCGCGCGAGAACAGCGCGCGTGAACATGGTGCGTGAACAAATGTTTGCTTATTATGAAACTAAACCGCCTGCTTGGAGCAAGTTGTGTTTGTTTAAAATTTATCTATTGTTTAATTTGTCAGCTGAAAAGAGTAAACGGGTAGCAGTCCGTGCTTAATGTTTCCGAATCGAAGAACGCTTGATTTCGAGCGGAACGAGATCTAGAAATGCACTGTGCAAGATTTTATCTCAAAAATGATACGTAACAAGCTAAGAGAAGAAAGATTTTGTTTTCGGTAATTTCTAACTGTCTTCAGAGGATGTTCAGACGTTCACTGTTAACCAATCAAACGCTTTTTAAAGCAAAAAGTCCATAAAAAAGAAATGTATTGAATGACTCTAAGTGGCATAGATCAAACTCGTAGAAAAAATTCTCTTTTTCTTCATTAAAATGGATCTGCATTTAACTCTTGTTTCACTCTTACAAATGAAAAACGGAAGTTACAAACAACCCAATGATTCCTTTCCCAGATTGGGATATAAATTTTAATTCTGAGAATCTCAACTGAGCTGGTTTTTATCCGCATAATACTCTGTGATAATTCTGAGTTCGTTATTTTTACAACTTTAGTAGCTAAGTCGCGGTTTCCGTTTAAATATTACCTCATTGAGTCAGTTATATTATTCCGAGGACAGTTCAGTTTTCGCAGAAAAAAAATGCTTTTTATCTGGACCGGAACACACTGCGTTGTATTTATGAAAGACAACTACTTAATTTTTTTTTTTTCTGACGAACTGGTTTTGCGAAAGTTCGCCCTCAAATGGTGGAGATATTGAGGCCAAGCTAAAGCAATTGTTATTTGAACAGAAACTGTGCAATGACTTGAAACGCTAATTGCTTGCAATTTTTTTTTGGCAAAATTTATCAGCGATCTCTAAAGCAACAGCACTATCTCAGTCATTGTACCGTTTTTATGATAACTGTGGTTTGAACTGAAAGCCGTAAATCAAGAAACATTGTAAGTTAGGTAAAAATTTACCGGCCACACTCCTGATTCTACTGACGAGACGTTTTTAATAAATCCATGAAACACGAAAAAAAAATTGCCGCTCATTACAAAATGAAATCATTCATGTTTTGGGGGGTTCTACTTTACTGATTGCGCCTTATTTACAATGGATAATAAAGCCATCTGCGATCGAAAAACTTAAGACTCGAAATCTTAATTCCATCTGTTACGGTAAGTTCAGTCTTACCTCGTAACTGCTGTAGAATTTCTCCGTCAGGCTTCCAAGACCAATTACTGGAATAACAGCCCCACTCACAGCGTTTACAAAAATTTGATTCTTGCCCGGCGGAAGAACACTTAAAACTGTGCTCACGTTGTTGTTAATTATTTTTTCTTGGATGTTTTCCCACAGTAACAGAGGTGAAGCTTTGTCTGTCCACTCTATAGTCACTCCCTTTATGTTGGCAAAAGGAAGAATGGCCTCGTTTCTATTGATTTCGTCGAGTAATGCATCAAAGTCGAATTGAAAATCAGAGCTTTGAGGAGTTTTTTCTAACAGTAATCCCAATTTAAACAGTGGTTTTGAGGTATCTGAAGTCGCAGAGAAGGTTTCTAGTATGCAGTGAATAAGAAGAACAATTAAAACCATCATGATTAAGCCATTCAGCGCAAAAACCAAAACGGGATTAAAACCAAATAAACTTACAAACGTTGTACACGCATGTCGCATTACTCAATTTTAAATCCGTTCTCTATTTGCGCTCGAAGTTAGCGTCTCTTTACACGGGACAAAACAGGTTACTTCGTTGAGTTTAGATCGTCGGTTTGAGCGTTGTTATGCGGCGTCACGGTGCAGTAAGCGTTGTATATACTATAAATCTGACTCGAAGCCGTAAAATCCAGCGGCCCGTTTTGTGTTTCTGTACATTAGTCAATGTTTATAATATAAACAGGTGATTTCTAAACTGAATCATTTTCTTGTTCCACTTGTTTCTTTTCTTGGAGTATTTTTCCTTAACGATGAATCTAAACTTGATGTGTTCCGCGGTGGGTTGATTTTAACGAGACTGAAAACTTCAACCGGCAACAGTCAAGAATAACAGACATACGGACGTTGTCCGTTTCGCTACAAATTTTGTCCCGTCATATCCTACCGTGGCGAAGTTGACTTGGCAAACTTACAAACCAGTTACAACCGCAGAAACTAAAACGCGAAGGCTTCAGTCGACTTTAAAAAATAATGACTTAAAAAAGTTCGTCTCAAAATCTACTTACGACTGGAACTAGACTCCAAATTCATTAACAATTTTTTATGATCCTGTCTTATGCAAAAATCTAATTAAGACCTTCAAAGTTCCTTTTCCTTTACATCTCAGCAGGGTACTTGATGGAAACGTAAGTTTTGTTAATGACGAACTCGCATGATGTTCAGCCGTGATACCAATGATTTTTTGCCGGCTGAAAATGTCGTATTATATCATACTTGTTTATTAATTTTCATAAGCAGAGGTTAAATCTACTTCTAAAATTTATAACATGCACGGATTAATACGTAGCAGTTCCGTCTTAAAAGAACTAAAAAATTGAAAATGCCAGTATGTGCTGCCAAGGTGATTAATATACAGAAGTGATTTCTGATGCAAATGGGGGAGGACATGTAGTGAGGAGTACTTTGATAAACAGAGTGATTTTTTTGAGTTTCTTTTTATAACTGCCCCATTCTATCCTTTAGATCCTATCATTTACGGTTCCCTTTACTCCGCTCTTTATAGCTTTTTTTATGGCTAAACTTCTAGGTACACTTCTCGTCCACTTCTTACAATTATTAAGTAGCTGTCACTAATTTTGACAGTCGAAAATGAATCAGACAGACCGTGACAAATTAAGTCGACCATTAAATCAAGACCACCAGGCAAAAATTTGTCTGAGACAAGAAAAAGTGGGATAGTTGACTCGGCCAAAGTTTCAAACGAATCCCGACAATTTTTGCCAGGAAATTTGCATCGCGAGGCATTCAAACATGTTTGATATTTTTCTTAATGCCCTGGGAGGTAATCCTTCATCAAGGCTAAGGACGGTATGCACGGCTGGAAAGCGAATGGTTTTTAACTCATTTTAGTATGAAAATTGGTATCAATTTTAGCACCCTTCCACCCAATAAGTTTAGTGAGGTACCCACTTCCGGCCTCAACGCTTCGCAAGGCAAAGTTCTGAGCATAATTTTCTTGCCAGACTAACTAGACGAGCATAAATGTTAGTCCTAAAACTGAATTTACAGTCGGTCTCTAAGTGATTAAACTCATCATCAAATATTTGAAATCTGGCAGTATCTTATCTCTCAGTGGTCAACAAAATATTTTTGTAAACAGGCGATTCGCTGTTAGAATTCTGTCTTGACACTGACATGAATGATCAAATAAACTCAACAAATTACTTTTAAAAACTAGAAATACGACTCCCGCAAAAACCTCGCGAAGCTAGTTTTTGAAGAAGTCACAATGCTTTTATATTTTATTTTATATTTTTTATATCAGCGTAATCCCCATTATTTTATTTGTTATGCTATGTTTGGTACAAAATTAGTGACACCTGGTGAAAATTACATGACCAGTATACCGGTCAACACAGTGCTTAAAAATTGACCTTCATTTAGTTCTTTCACTGCCACTGAGGTTGCACCAGAGGGAATAGAAGTAAAATTATTTATTATCTTCACAGGGAATACAGAGTCGATGAATTACCACAATAATATTCACTTAACACAAATTGAAAATGATTGTAAATCTTTTGCAGGTGAAATCTTGAAGAGTTGATATGAATGCTTGTGTTTACCATGGTGTAAAAACCTGTGTTTTTTTAGTTTTATTTTCTTAGTCTCTACTGCTTTGTCTCCTTTGTTGTACATCCCTTTTAAACACAATATGTTCTTACACTGAGGATGAGTTGAATGCTCCAATTATTTTTTGTTTATGTTTTTTGGTTATAATTGGATGAGGTTCATTGTAAGAAGAATCTTCTGATTAGATATTTTATTGTCTACTGCAGTCATTATTTCATTCCTAGGTAGCCACAATTGACAGCATTATGAATAGTGCATGTTTCAATTTGTGCACTCTCTTCAGTTGCAATGGTACTCTCAGTGGTAGATAAGAAAATTCCTCTTCCCTCAAAAGAGATGCCATATCAACAGAAGTGTGAGATACAATGTCATTACATAAAAAATGGGGATAAAACAATTGGATTCTACAACAACTTTGAATAAAGGTTTGGTAATAGTGAGTGCCGACTGTATAGTATGTGGTTGTTCTATTTTTAGGTCATATCATAAAAACAATTCATGAAATAAAGAGTTATTGAAATCTTAATATGTTGAAAAAGATTGCTGCACTATGTACTCCTGCAAAAAAATAATGTGAAATCGACATCAATCAGTTAAAAGTATATACCACATGAAAGTTTAATTGTGCTGTTACAGAAACAGGCAAAATATCCATACCCAACAAGAGAAGGTTATATTATTTGGAATATATGCAAATTTCTATTATAAAAACTGCAGAAGAAAGATTTAATATAAGGATGGCATTTCATCGAAAAAGTCATGGCAGCCAGAGGTATTGAACTGTAACCAATGACATATAGTAATGAGAAGCACTATCATTATATTATTATCATTATTATTATCATTACTATTATTATTACTGGTATTGATATTATTATTACTATTGCTATATTTTTTACGTTTAACATAATATATTTTTATGGGGTGGGATGCATGCCCTAACCTTTGTAAAGGTATTGTTACTCTATTACTGCAAGCAACACAAAAATCTTCTTAATAGGCTTTCCATCAGAGGTGGTAGTAATCAAAACAGCTCCAAACAATACCATTTCTTCTTAAAGGCTTGAAATCTAGTGCGGTCATTTGTCTATAAAGTTTGTGTTGAAAATCATTATTGAAAGGATAGGGCATTTAGAAAACTTGAAACACTTGTTACTACATACAGCACACTTGCAATGAATATATGAGAAAGATCATAAACATTTTGGCATTACAAAATTTATTTTCTTCTTTATATAGTTTTTCCGATGTAAAATGTTAACTGTATGTTGTGGTTGTTATTAAATATTGATATTTGACATCATAAAAATGAAGTAAACAACAGAAAGTAACAAGGTTAATATGTTAATTAAGGCTTGAATTAACATTTTATTTGTGGGAAATGGCCAGGTTTCTAGATTGCAATATTATCAGGGGGGGGGGGGGGTCATTGAACTCTAAGGTAAAACTGACCCATTGTGAAAAGGCTATGAAACTTGTTGTCTATACGTAATATTATTGAAACCTTTCAATCAGAGAATACATACATATATATAGCAAAGAGAAATACTACTCAGAAGTAAGTTATAACATTTGCTTTATTTTCAAATGATCGCATTGATCACTGATGATATTGCAGAACCAGTACTTTATAGTGACACTGGGTATATATTCTGTTGAAAATGCTAAACATAGCTGCTAGATCAAGAAAATTTACAATATTTTCACTGTTGCAATGATATCAGATCACATCGTTGTAAATGATTGTTATAACAACTGCAACTCTCTGTGTTGGGAATTTCTTCAAAATGGAAACGCTATCGCTTTATTATGAAAAATACCTACTTACATTCTCTTGTAATCTGTTGGTCGTCTTCCTATTCCGTTTTTAGACTAATATAATTATTTTCCAGAGACATCTCCAATCGTTGTAGTTGTTTCTACTCGGTTTCCCTTCTAAGCCGTTTTGCTAAATTTAGTACGCTAATATATTTCGTTATGTAATCGTTCACTCCTGTTCTGTATTTCTATCAATAACACATTCAAATTCAAAACTAACTTGGTTGAATTCCTGGTCCTTTTCCCTGCTGTTTCGTTTGCCTTTTTCTAGAGCGAGCAGTTTTTGTCTTTGCTGCGATGACGGATGTCTGTTGTTATTCGCCCTGCTGTCGTACTCTTTCCCTGCTTTGAGTCGTGCTTTCCTTGTGTTGATTTTCACGGTGTTCGAACTTACTCGGCGGCGATCTCGGGCTACTTTTTCTTGAATATCTCGGAGATCATCTTGCTGGGATACACTTCCAGGACGAGTGAAATCCGTTTCCACAAAATTTACATTTCTTTCAAAAAGGCATCACCGCATTCGAAATGGCGGAAATTCAGGAGTTCTCAAATACGCTACTATTGCCAGGTAACCTGGCCTGCGAACGGACACCTTTAAAATATAGATAAATATAGATATATATATATATATATAAATATTAACCGCCTACTAACCGAGCGCGAGGGCCGTACTGGGGAATATTAGGGAGCTTAAAAGCACGTGCGTTTTTGAGACGCGGACGGCAACCGGAAGTGAGCTGTTTTCCCTTTTAACTTGTCTACACACGACTACATTTACATTGATTAAAATCTTTTCTTCATTAGAGATGATCACTATAAAAATCTGGGAGACACCACTGTCCTGGCACGCATAATGTTCTCTTCCGGTTGCCGTCCGCGTCTCAAAAAAGCGCGTGCTTAAGCTCGCTATTGGCCCGAGGTCGAGGCAGTACGGACCGAGCGAAGCGAGTTCCGTACTGCCACGACCGAGGGCCAATATTCTCCAGTACGGCCCGAGCAAGCTCGGTTAGTAAGTTGTTTATTATATGGTACTCTATTTCTGATAGTTAATGTTCGTCGTCTTCATCCATCTTTGAAATTTCGGAAAAATTTCAATCTTCTTAGCTTCTTCTGGTAGTTTCACTGTGAAGAATGACAATATTCAGTTTTTTTCGCTGTTTTGTTGCAAATTTTGAATTTGCCGGCTTCGCTCCAAAACAAAAATACACGGGTTGGACCGTTTCCATGGAAACGGTCCGTACTGCAAAATCCTGACCGAGAAAGAACCAATCAGAGCACAGGGATTTGCCTAAGACTGGCTTTGCCATATAATAAATATATTTATTATTCATTCAAAATATTTCCCCGATTCTGATTGGCTAAAAGCACACGTTTAATTCACCATAACCAGTTACTGATGACCAAATTTGGAAGAATTTTCACTTTAACGATGAAATGACGTCAAAAATGCAGCGTTTTCGCAGGTTAATGCACCGTTAACCGAGAAGACCTGGGGACGAGCTTGTGTTATTTTGGTGTTTTGTTATATTGCTGGTGGGTGTGAAATTTGTGAAAATGAAGCTCATTTTCTCCTTTAAGTGTTTGAAAATATTTTGATAAATAATAAAGCAATTAATGAATTCGGCTTTCGTAGGATATTAAGAATTAAGCGGATCTCGGAAGGGTGTTATCCACCTCGGCCTACGGCCTCGGTGGATAACACCTTCCTCGATCCGCTTAATTCTTCATATCCTACTCAGCCTCATTCATTAATTGCTAAATATATATATATATACATATATAAAAACTCTCGGCTCGATTTACTCGGGCTTGCGAGCCACGTGGTCTGACCGGAAGCGACACGATTAGTAACCTCGCTACGCTCGGCCTTCGGCCTCGCTTCGCGAGGAATGACAACTTTTGGCGCTTTGCCTCAATTTTTTTATTCCAATGCGATCATAGCCTACGTGTAGCCGCACCACACCCCCCGTTTTTTCCTTGGGGGGAGGGTGCGAGTACACGTAGGCTAATGCGATAAAAATATAGTTCTAAAATTCCGCAACCAGACCTCATCTGCACAGTCAAAAAATGATAGAATCCAGTGTTAGACGACTAAGCGTTGGCGTCGTTGGTTTTTCACTTTTAAAAGTACTATTTCCGATTATTGAAGTGTTGCAGTGCGACAAAGAGTGCTACGTCGCTTTGCGGGTGGGTGGGGAAGAGCCCAGTAACAGGGAGGGGACGCACAGGCCCAAAGTGACGAGGCGAGGCGAGGCGAGGCGAGGCGATAAGCTTCCAGAAATAACCCTGACTCTCACTATAGAATCGTATAAAAGTGGCTTTATTACTATTCTACATACTGCGTGCAAACATTTTACCTTCCTTTGGCTGTTCTTTATCGCCATGGCAGACTACAGAATGCAAGCTGCGGTTTCTGCTTCAGAAAGGAAAGCGTTGGAGAACATGTTTTACGTTTTGCAACACGTCGATAAAGGAGAGCTGGAAGAACTTCTCAACAATGAAGAACATTTGAACGATATCATTGCAGACAACGAAGAGGTTGGTTTGTCAATTCCTGTTAAAAACTCTCTGAATTCAATTGTGTATTGCTGTGATTTTCGGGTAAAAATTTATAGTTCGTTCTGGAAGATTTACTTATTAAAATCCTTATGTGCCCAACTAAGAAACACAATCGTAGTGGATCTCCAGGGCTGTCCACCTGCGATTTGAGAAAACATTGAAATATAAGTAGAACATCTCATACTGAATCACGGAAATTTCTACCTACATATTTTTCCACTTGAAATTTTTGCAGCTTCCTTTTTTTGAGACTCTATAACGTAGTTTTTTCTTTTTCTTATGGCAAAACAAAAATTGTAATTTTATATTATTTTGAAAAATCGTCACATTTTGATTACAATGCCAAAACCTCAGAACTGACTGCTCCGAATTCAGTGATCATTCATCCTGTCAAGACTTCAGTACATCCTAAAACGTTGTGTGTAACTCAGGTCCACCTGTGTATACCCCACTAGAGGATAAGTTTCATTACCCTGGACTCTCAGAAGGGGACGATTCGGAATGATTTCCGCACAGGTCCCTACTTTATTATGCATGCTGTAGCCATATTGTATCATTCTGCAATAACAAAAAATGTTTACATGTGAACAATTCATCTGGTGCATGCATAATGAAGTAGGGACCGGTGCGGAAATCTTGCCGACGATTCCCACACCACTATAACCCTTTCTCTCTCATAAGTGGCCAATATACAACTTCTCCTCACAATTTTCAATACATTATCAAGGTGACAGGTGATGAGAATTGAAAGGGTTATCAACTGAAAGATATTGAATTGATCTAAGAACAAATTTTCCAAACTAACTTGTAAGACAATGCAAGCAAATGCAACTTTCAAATTGCCTTGCGTATCGCTATAAATGTGTGATTTGCGGCCTATACGTTTTGCCACGTGTTCTGTTTCCACACTGAAAAAATGGAGCAATTGCTTGTAATTATTGTAGATCAAAGACTATGATATGAAACAATGAGAGGTGACCCATTGTTCTAAAACAAATAACCATTAATTAATGTACAGATAGCATAAACTTCAAACTTGAATGAGCTCCTTTTTTTGATCTGGACCTGGATAACACAGATCATGGCACATCAAAGGAAACAATGAGTCCCTTCTGGACAAAGATTCATTGGTTCCTTTAATGCGCTATGATCTGAGTGATCTTGGATTACAAATCCAGATCTGGATCATATCAAGGGAGTGCACATTTATTGTTATCATTTGATTTACAGGTGAAAAAGTTTAAAGCACAACGTGAGGCACTAATAGCAAGTAATAAAAACCTTGCTGTGCTTAATTTGTCAATGAAACCGACATTGGCCAGTAAGAGGCAGTTGCTAGTTGATTCTCAACAAAGTAGAGCTCTGATTCAGGCAGAGTTAACGAAAAACAGAGAAAAACTAGGTGAGTGTAAAACATACTTAATATAATGACTTAAGATGTAGCTGTTCAGTACTGAACAATACTTTAGACCCAACTAAAAATCTCTGACTATTGTTTTGCTAATGGCTACCAATTTATTTTTTATAGGCTTTAACCATAATTTGTCTCATTTACTGTTAACTTATTCCATTGTTGTACTAAGACTGAGACAACTCATTGATTGGGACAAAATTACTTTCCACTTACTGTAAAATTAATAAAAATGAAAAAAAAAATGAACAAAATTAATATATTCAGTTAATTATTTATTGAAAGTGTTATATTTTATATTTGTCAAATTTGGAGACACAGAGGAATGGAATGGTGTTTGCGACTCCAAGACAGAGAGAAATGAATTTGTGCTACTTGGCTTTTGAGATCAGATTAAAAGTTTGCGAGACTCCCATTTATTTTTAATGCCATTTATTACACTGTAGAGATAAAATAATTTGTGGTCTGTACCTTGTCTCTAGATTCAGTTTCAAGGGACTACTCCCCAGATACAACTTTAGCTCTTCTACAAACAGCAACTGCTCAAGCAGAGGAAGAGGCTGAGGTAATGTTAACTTGTGGTAATATTTCCTTCTGCTTGTTAAATGCAATACTTGCATAGTGAAATCTTATGAACACTGTAATTGGCTTACATGTATCACAGCCCACTGGCCTATTACTTGATAAACTGTGTAAATCTGAGTTTTGATTGATGGGTGGCAGTGATGTCACTACAAAAATTGCAAGTTTTTTAAAATTGTTTGGTTCATTAAATCATTACATTATCACATAAAATTACCGTATTTGTGTTAATCTCTTTGTATTCTTAATTGTGAAGTGGGCAGTATACTGACCTTTTTACATTTATTCTTAGAAAATTGTGGACAGTTTCTTGGAAGGACAAATAAATGTGGAGGATTTCATCCAAGAATTTCGAAGCAAAAAAACTGTTCACCACTTGCGGAGAATTAAATCAGAAAAACTGAAGGAACTGATTGAAAAAAGATCACCTTCGCAGTATTCATACAGATTTTAAATTATGCTAGTTTGGTTTGTGTAGTTTTAAAATGCCTGATGGCTCACATTATGTTGATAACTAATCTTAGTCATTGTTAAATATGTAAGAAACAATTTTGATTCCACCACTTTTTACCAAGAGGTTTGACCCTTCAGACTTGGGTAGTGTCACTGAAGTGGGTAGTCCAGGTCGTCTTGTAGATTTTTAGAGGCTTCAAGATTCAATTCCTTTTCCATAGCTTTCAAAGTTGAATTTCCTTGAAAAAAAAGAAAAATCAAAGTGTGCTGTGGTAGTCAGAAAGCAATAAGTGATATCCCTAGCCAAGAAACTTGGGTTCACTATTAACCTTAAAATTGGAAAGAGATAAATGGAAGCTTAGAGTGCCAGTTGATTTTGACCTAAAAAATTAGACTAACAAATTTGTTTTCTGAGTTGTCTGGCATTGCATGTCTTGTGGAGTACTGAACTTGTAGTCTTTGTTAGTTTGTGTGAGTGAATCCTAGTTTATTATAATTCTTTTGCACTAAGAAGTAACAAATAGTAAACTTCACACATTATTTATTGCCAAGCAAACAGACAATGAGATAACAACTTTAGGATAAAGTAATCTTACACAAAATTTCTTTGTTTCTTTCAAACCTAAGGATGTGCATGGAATGGAGGGCAACAAAATGAATAACCTTCGTATTTCCTTGTTTATTTTGGCATTGATTTGTACTGTAGTAAAAAATCCATACAATTTTTCCTGCACTCTGATTCAAATGTATGGGGCTGAAATTTTGTTTCTGCCATACAAATTCTTTTTAGTGATGATTGTAAGAGGAATATATTGTTCTATAATTTTTAGCAAAAAAGATGGATCTTAACCCTTTCATTCCCAAGGGGTCTCCATTTGACGAGTAAAATCATCTGGCATTAGACAGAATAAAACCCATAAAGTTACTCTTGGGAGTGAAAGGGTTAACTGGATTTTAACCCTCAAACATTAATGTTATTAGTGTAAAACTTTGTCGAGTGCATTTTGAAGGTGCTGTTTTGTTCTCTTTACTCCAAAATTCCTGATAGCCAGTTTGTGAATGCAAGAACTAACAAATGGCATTGACCTAAATACAAAATCATTGCAGAAATGTTTGTCATTCACATAATTAATTTTTTTTTTCCAGAATGGTATGCTTGCATTCCCTCCCCCTTCCCCCCCAGAAAAAAAAACTGATTCTATGAACTTAAGGATCAAAGAGATAAATACCAGATCAACTGATAGTTATGCAATCATTCTTTAAAACAGCAGAAGCCTCCACATTAGAGAGGGTCTGCAAAGTTTTGAGAGTTGCTGCTTCAGTGCCAAACAGTATTTAAGAAATGAACCACATTTTCTATGGGTTTACTGGCATAATAAACCACAAGGGATGTTGGGAGAACACGAGCAATCACAAGCCGCAGGCAATGTATTTAAAAGCCTTTCGAGTGTGATGACTTGTGTAATTGTTCCAAAAATTATTACTATATATATCACTGAACTGCTTTGTGGATCAGTTCCACCTTTAGCCATCCCCCACCTCTCACTTCCCCAAAGATTACACATCTTGTTTGATTAAAAGCTCTCTTTGCTGCCGTGTGTCATTTCTTGGAAAGGGAAGTAACACTTATTTTGGAACAATTATACTGGGAGTTCTAAGGTGTGTGATATGATCCAGTTCAGGATTCATGATTTGATTTACTGTTAGGTTAAAAATACCAACCTGGCCATACGAAAGAAATGCACCGTAACTTCGAGTCAGAATAATGCTAGATTTCCATATCACCCCATACCCCATTATGCATGCTGAAGTCATACTATTTTGTTCTTTGAAAACAAGAAACGCTGACACTTGTATTACCTTAAAGAATACAAATACAGCATGCATAATCAAGTGAGGGGTGATATGGAAATCTAGCCAGCAATATTTACAAGATATGTATCCACAAATGGACTTACTTGAACTCCCACTCTAACTGCCTTGGTTGAATTGAACTGACTCCCTTTGACTTCTTATCAATATTTAATTTTTTTTTTCTTGGTGCCCACTTACTCCAAAAGCCTGGTTTTCATTAATAACTATTGATCACTTAATAAATAAAAGGACATCAGCCAATGAGATGGCTACATTCATGATAATGTGCTGGTTTGTACTAAAAAAGATGAAACGTTATATAATATTATTAACGCTAACTGATCGCAGGTGCATGCGCAATAACTGTTGTTTTGTGAACTGATTCTCACTGATCATCAAAGAATGCGTCCTCGGCTTTTTTGGCGTGATAATAAGCCAACATAGCGATAACCGAAAACATGATCAAAACAATCGTTCTTGTAGATCCAATTTTCATTCTCGGTTTACTCAACTCTTTGTCCATCTCTTCTTGCTGTAACTTTGACCGCTGGTTTCTATCCAGTTGTCCGGAGTAATGTGCCCGTGTCCACTCATCAAAATCGTAAATTGATTCCGGGGCCTTTTTAGGTGATGAAGGGGGTGGTGATGAGAATGTATGCTCTGTTCTTAATCGACCGTGAGCAACTAGTTCACAATCATATTCCTTTCGTGTCTCCTGGTTTCCTAGCACGTTATACGCTTCGCTTATCTCCTGAAACTTATCGTGCGATTCTGTACTTCCTTTGTGTCTGTCAGGGTGGTGCTTTAAAGAAAGCTTGTAAAAGGCGTTTTTGATCTGAGCTTGAGTTGCTTTAGGCGATACACCGAGCACTTTGTAAAAGTTTTTCTTTGCATGCTTGTCGTTTATAGAAGCCGTGGTGTAACCTGCGTAATTCACTCCAGCTTTGAAAGCGCTTCGAGGTCCTTGAGAACTCGGTATTGACCTACAAAAACAAAAGACACAGGCGGCACGAAATGGTTTACTCCTTGAGATGCATCGCTGTGCAAAATTCGCCTTCCTAAACAACGATCTGGGAAAAGAATTCATGATATTCTGCAACAAGAATCGCTCAAGACCGACCGGCCTCTGCACTCTAACAGAGAACACCGCTGGCTTCTTGTTATTTTGACGCGCAAAGGTCCGCGCAAAGCGTTTCAGCGAAACTCCGCTGTTTAGAGAAACTTATTTTCCAACATGGCGTCCGGAAGAAGACCAGAGCACCAAGCTCCTCCCGAAGTGGTAAAATCTCTTTTCTTCCCTTTCTTTTTGCTCTGATTTTCTTCGTTATAGGATATCAAATAATCGTGAGAAGTTGTAGAAAACACTGCTGAATAGTGCTCAATACACATTTGTGTAGAGCGGTATATAGAATTGGGTTACTAAATGAAAACACACATGATTCCCTGCAACTCTGAGTTTCGTGCTTACGCACTGATCAAATCTGATGATTAAATCTGCCTGATGAGTGCGTAAGCACGAAACTCAGAGTTGCAGGGAATCATGTGTGTTTTCATTTAGTAACCCAATTCTAGGATATCAAATACCTTTTTCTTCTTACTGATCTTTTTTTCTTCAGTTTTACAATGAAGACGAAGCTCGCAAGTACACGTCAAAGTAAGGAAACTACTTTGTTTTGATTTGTTTAATGCCGCTACACGTGGTTTGTTTTCGTGTATATTTTTGGTTTCATTTCAGTTAATTGACTATTGGTATAACCTGATTACTAGAAAAGTGGGAGTATGAAACTGCAAACACTTTCTTCATGACATGCGTTCCTTTTTCCGTGCTATTCTTCTGCAGTTCCCGTCTCTTTGTCCCTTTCTATTACTGCGTGATAATATACAGGCTGACTAATGGCCTTTCTGTTTGTTGAAAAAAATCAGCTCACGTATGATTGAAATTCAAGTTCAGCTAACCCAAAGAGCCATTGAACTACTCAGCTTACCAGAGGATCAGCCATGTTTTCTATTGGATGTTGGGTAAGATTACCATTATTCAAATACCTTCACGACTCTTCAATAAAATAAGTAGTACATCCAATTTAATTGGATGTACTACTCCAAAAATCATGCAGGAATATATCTTGGGAAAGATTAAAGGCACAGTATTCCCTCTCCAGACACTTGTAAGAGACAGCAATCTTCACTGTAACTATCATAAGGTGTCCTTATCATCAAAAATCTCAGTTGAACACACAGAATTCTGATTGCCGCTGAAGCATGAAGTTATATATGGAAATATCAAATCCCATTGATTGATGCAAAATAGTCACAGATACTAAGCAGCACTGGCTGTTTAGCCCTGGTTATAAAAGGGAATGTCCACTTTTTCATAAAAAATTGATATGAGCAACTACAAACAAAGGTCTTTATGGGAAGTTTTGTGCAGGAAGGCATGGGTTGACTAACTGTCCTTAATGAACAATAATGTGATGATTGTATTTTACTTAGATGTGGATCTGGTTTAAGTGGTGAAGTATTGACAGATGAAGGTCATCACTGGATTGGTCTTGACATCAGTGAAGCTATGTTAGGTAAACCAACGACAACTTTTCAATTACTAGGCACAGCCTACATTATGGCAAAGGCGCACACCAACCTTAAGGCCCACACGGCTGGAGCTTATCCCGGTTTCAATAGCATGAAGCACCTGGGAGTGTTATTCCTCCCCCTGGATGGGATGCTAGTCCATAGCAGGGTCACCCCCAGCACTGTATCGCTGGAACCCATTTATACACCTGGGTGGAGAGAGATAGTGTGGAGTAAAGTTTCTTGTCTAATGAAACAACACAGAGCCAGCACCAGGGCTCGAACTCCAAACCTTCTGCTAGGAAGTCTGACACGCTAACCACTACACTACTGTGCCTCCATGTCTATGTTACAGGCTAAAGTTATTTTCATGTTAAACTTGATGTAACCTAGGTTGGTTTGTACTTTCTTTTTAATATTAATGATAATGAATACAAGGCATAAAGAAGTTGCAAACCAACCTAGGTTAAACCAAATTTAACCTTTATCATATATACCATTTAAGCGTCAATATGGAGATACAAATTTTTGTTTGTGATCCCCATACATTTTGTTCAGATGTAGCTGTGGAGAGAGAAGTTGAAGGTGACTTGTTTCTTCATGATGTTGGACAAGGTCTTTGTTTCAAACCAGGAACTTTTGATGGGTGTATAAGGTGACATGTTACTTTATATTATAGTCATAAATGGCAATATTTTATTGACCTGCAACTCACTTTCAGTATGCTATTTTCAAAGTGATTGTGGAAATGTGATTAGTTAACAGATCAAAACCCATTCCAAAATACCTGGGTTATAATTGACAGCAAACCTGTACTTTTTATCACAGGAGTGAAAAATACATATTGAAATTATCACAACTCTTGTGATATTGTAGTCATGTGTTACATCTCCATGTGCATACATTTTGGGGCTTGTGACTTGTGATTGCAATGGAGATAAGAATTGCAATTCTTAGTACCGTCTTCCTGTCACCATTTTGCTCAAAAAGTTAGTTTACTGGCCGCTTAATAGAGGTAGAAAAGCAATAAATACTTGACCTTGCAACAACAGAAAGGTGGCCTGGCAGCTTAATGGAGGTGGCCGTTGAATAGAGGTATCAAATACAGCAGTTTAGTGACAAATATTTCAGGACTTTAGGAAGTGGCCGTTTAATTGAGGATGGCTGCTTAATAGAGGTTTCACAGTAGTTAAATAAGTTTTGCAATTTTTCCAAACAGGATTCTGCAGTTTCTGTCTTGAAATTTTTGACAGTACATCTCTCAGTTATTCAGACCAAAATGGCAATAAAAGGTACTTCAAGGGCTTATATGATATACCGTATATATGGTATACCATATATACCGTATATACTGGATATACGGTATATAAAAAAATAAACAGATGATTAACATTACCAAGACCCAGCAAGTTACTCTGTCTCATTTTTGCTTTTGTTTAGTATATCTGCTCTTCAGTGGCTTTGTAATGCTGACAAGAAAGGACATAATCCTGTTAAGCGGCTTTACAAGTTCTTCAGCTCATTGTACAGTGCTTTGGTAATATCCTCTTTTCCTGTTTACAGTGTATCAAAAGTAGTAAAGTTATGCACAGTATGGTATCTGGGATAACAGCTTTCACTCTAATTTACATAGAATATCTGTGGCCATGCTGTGGGTATGTTCAAGTAAGAGCAGTTGTTGGTTGGCATTTTCTCTCCTTGGTGATATTATACCCAAGGTACAGGTTTTGAAAACACCTCTTCTCAAAAAGCAACTACAGCTTGCAAACGCTTTCTGCAGTCTCTGTTTCGTCATCACCGTGTTTGTCTAGCTTGCTTCCTGTTTGTGCAGGTGCCTGTCATAACTATAACTTGCACACTCTGAGGAACCAACTAGTAAATACAAATAGGCTTCACTGCACAGACAACTTCGTCACATTTAAATACTCATAACAACTGTTTTTGCTTCTTGCTTTGTACTGTCGCTTATTCTGATCTCTTTTGTAATTTAGCTTCTGCTACATTATTAGAGAATAAACTTATTATTACTTATTATTATAACTGTTTTGCATAACCTTGTTTGTAATGCAGGAGAAATTGTGCAGAATTAGTACTCAGAGGTAGGAAGTTAGAGTACATGGTGTACAATAGCACAGACATTATTTTATACAGTCTTTTTAACCAATGGTGATAGATACCGGTACTGTTTGTTTCAGAGTAGAGGAGGAAGGGCAGTGTTTCAGTTCTACCCAGAGAATCCGAAACAGGTAATACAATTAGAACATACTTTAATAATTTTCCAAACCGTTGTGCATCAGGTAAGTATGGTGACCCATCAACCCCACTTACCCCATCCTGTGTATTTTCCTTTTTTCTTAAAACATTGGAACTAGCGTACACAAGGTAATCACAGTGCGACTACTTGAAATAAATTTTTATCTAGATTTTGAATGTCTGTTTTTGATGCTGAACAACTGATTTGTGGCAAGTTACTGATTAAGATGGTTCTTTTCAATCTTGATATGTTTTGTACAATTACAGAGTTAATTAATATATGCATTTGAAGTAAAAAATATGAAACATTTGTGGAGATTCTATTGTTTAGATACTCAATTGTGATTGGTTAATTTGTGTAAAAATTTATTTGTGTGGCATTGGTTCAAGTAGTTGTACTGTAACTGAAAACAAAAGTTTCTTACTACTAGGTTGAGTTAATAACTACCCAGGCCATGAAGGCAGGATTCACTGGAGGGGTAGTTGTGGATTATCCTAATAGTACCAGGGCAAAAAAGTAAGTAGTGCTTCATCTGAATTTGCACCCATGCCACTTCATGTTGGCCAAGGTAATATGAACCATGAAGGCTGGGTTTCATGTCTGTAGCCAGTTTATACATATAGGTATATTGTTACTTAGATGTGTTGCTTGTTCATGACAACACTTCTCTGCCTGCATGGAGGAGTAAGTGCTGACATAATGTCTTGGTTCAATTTTTATTGCCCCTTTTCTGTACGATAATGTAATTATAATGACAGTCAGACAATGGAAAATAGATGTTAAACCAAGCATGTGATAATTATTATTGAACTACATGTATAACATATAATACCAGCATGTCATAAGGTCCTGGTTGGGTAGAAACACTGCACTTGAGTTTCCTTGTTGAAGAACTGACCCAATACTATGGTGTGGGCTTTAGTCTTGACCTAATGTTCCTACCACTGCACTGCTATAGCTCTTTATCTGACAGCTTACCTGAATTCAATCACAATATAGGGATCTTTTTCCACACTTAAGCTATACATGTTTTAATCCTTTTTGTAGAATATTCCTGTGTCTCTTTGCTGGTGTAATTGTTGACAAACTTCCAAAGGTTTGCTCATTTTGCTGTTTCTTGGTAATTTTGTTATTTTTCAATTAATTGCGACCCTCCACAGGATTTCAGGGAATAAGGTGAACGCACGGCATGTTATGACATGCTCGCATGCTGTTGACCTGACACGCTTAAGGTTGCGCTTATGTGCATAAGAACAATTGTATATACCTAGACTTTCACTCAACAAAACAAGCACTGTGATTGGTTGATTCTTGACTGGGATACAATTGCACAGTTGTTGCCCACGTGCTGAATAAAACAGCACATGATCAGTGCATGATGAAATTTAAAATGGCGTGATCTTCTAAATATATAGCAAAGCTCTTAATGTTTGGTCCCTCTGGAAACAAGTTAGTTTTGTTTTCCCTCGAGTCCAGACATTTCCCTCAACTTTGTCTCAGGAAACATCAGGGACACTCAGGAAAACAAACTAACTTTTTCCTTCGGGACCATACATTAAGTGTATATTGATTTTAGTTAGCTTGTTTAAAGCCATTGTTTTTGCACTGTCAACATGGTAGACCTTTGTTTTCTTAACACGCATGACTCCTTTGTTTTTTAACATGGTCACTTTCTTCGTTTCTTCACCGGAGTCAATCATAGACTGAACCATGCACGCTGTGAAGATGCTCCGGCGCGACTTTCTTTGGTTTCTTGCCTATGATATGCTAGATTAATATGCGGTTAGTTGTTTTGGCTTAATGTAAAGTAGACCGATTACAAAACTTCCATAAACAGCAGAGTTTTGTTTGAATAAAAGCGCACAAGTTGTAAATGCTTTGTGTGCATTCACTTATGTTTCCATAGTTACAAAGGAAAGGTAAGATACATCTCAACAATTCACCATCGCTCTTTTTCCTGTGCTAGATATGATGCAGTCTCAAAATTACGAACTTACTTTCATGAGAAAAAGAAAGGTTTCCCTAGAATTGACAAGGCATTCATTGCTGGCCTTGTAGAACTGCCGGTACACAGAGTGTTTTTACGGTTGTTTGTTTCTCAAATATGGAAGACATGCAGAACGAGAGAAGAACAAACACAAAACAAAGAAACTAATCAATGTTGTGTTCATTTTGTGCATTAGAGAGAGCATTTCTATCGTGTTAAGCGCATGTTCTTTTCTATCGTGCAAGCTGCCATGTGCATGCGTTCACCTCATTCCCTGAAATCCTGTGGAGGGTCGCAATCGTGTAGCTGATTTTGTTTTCACTCAGTCATGATCTAAATTTGAGTATGGTTCTAGGATTATATTCAATATAGAATAAACTTTAATGAAAGGTGACCTTCTAATTGTCTTAAGTGTTGAATAATTATCAACTGTGTAACTAAATCTGATTCTTAGATTTTATTCAGTATAGAATAAGTTAAAAGTTGTCCTCAAATTATTTGTAAATGCTATCTGTAATAACCTGTTTTGATTTACACTTATATATTAAATGTCTTTCTTAAGCACAGTAAGTTAAGATACATGTATTCAATTGTGTCCAAAACGTTATCCACCCCCTGGTAAAGTGTTGAAATGTGGAAACTGTACATTATGTTAAACATGTGATGGACTTCTTTTGTCCAGACAGACCGTGTTTTGTTAATAGACACTTTGCAGACCTAACTGAATTGTGTGACTTTACAATACTAATAATAATAATACTGTTAAAAACCTTTGTAAAATCTAGTGTGACAATTTATAAACTCATAAACATATGGGATAAAAAACACTTTTAACTGTACATTTCCTCTGAGACGCACCTATTTACAAAAGAGTAAATGAATGGAGTAAATTAAAATACAATACAATACAATGCTCTCCTTAGGGACTTGGCACAGCAGATACAAAAACTACACACAACAGTGTAGAGTACAGTGGAAGAAGGTGAGTGGACTATGTTGGACAGTTCTGTAGCATTAACATCCTCCCAGACATGTTATCCTCCAAAAATTAACATAACTATTTTACATTAAAATTGCGGACTTACTTTCCTAGCTTTCTGTTTAAAAACTTACTGTTAGTCATTTACTGCTCAATAAAGATACTCTGTTGTTGTGTAGCATCAATGATACCAAATTCAACCAGGTGCTTATTCTATAATTGCTACTTTTGGCCTGATGTGATGGATAAGGGGAGACATTTGAGCCAAGCAGAATTCGAGAAATGTTTTGAAGCAATAAGAACTTAATTGACTGAATGTAATGTTAAATATATTATTCATTTTTGAATACTGACAGATTACATACCTTCATTTTTCATTTCCTGTTAAGTTCTGGAGTTGTAGTTATATTTTGTGTTTTGTTTGTTTTTTCAGAGAAAGATCAAAAGTATTGCATGGAAAATCGATAAAGAAGAGTAAAGACTGGGTCAAAGAGAAAAAGGAGAGACGAAGAAGGCAGGGAAGGTAACAGCAAAACCATGGTTTGGTTATTTTATGAACTTTGGTAACATTTTTCTATTTAATGCACTTTTGATTCTAGCGTTTAAATTTTCGATTTCTGTCTTTTTAATTATCATTTCAGGGAAGTGCAGCCAGATTCAAAGTTCACGGGAAGAAAAAGGAAACCCACGTTTTAATTGTAGTTACCGGTATGCTGTAAATTACGTAAGATACATGCAAACATTTTAACATGTTGACTGGATAAGAGAATGTCAGTTAATCCCAAACAGTGCAGAAATCTGAATTTGAGTTCAGAAATTTGAAGTTAAATTTTTGCATGTCTATAATTAACAAGTAATGGAATGATTTTGAGCGCAATGTTGTATAAATAAGCACTTCTAAATTTTCAAAGACAACAAATTGCACTTGACCTGCAGGCTGATGCAATCTTTTCAGTCTTTGAAAAGTTTATTTGTGTTCATTTATTCCAAATTGCACTTGAACCATTTGATTACCTTTACAAATTCACCACATATTGTACAAATCAGTCATTGGAGGATGCCACAGAATTGCTCCCCTATATTTCACGAAAATTGGAATAAATATAAAAGCAGATTGGAATCTCTACTGCAATAGCTCTTGATATAGTATATAAGGAAGCAAACGGTATGATTAACTTTAATGCTTTTTTAGAAAATATCCTCTTCTTCCCAACTGTCTCTTGTGTCACTTCACTTTGCAAGCAATTTTCCTCTCAACAAATTTTGCAGTCTCCACAAATGAGTAGTAAATCCACTATTTGCCTGTAGATCAGAAAGGATGCACTGATCCAAGCTAAAATCACCCGCAGGCTGACAGAGGTCCCTGCTACAGACACTGAAAGAGACCGGCAACATGTCAGTACAACTTAAAGAGCTCTTTGAGTACAAAAATGAGCAATTTTAATTTAAACATCCTGCGTATAAAGTTTAAGGTGAAGGTCTTGGATAACTGGGCAGGCACTCTTACGAACTGAACCTTGCTCCAGTTGGTTATTAAGGCGTCTTTCTTGGATTCAGACAATCCTCTTTTAAACTAGTAGTATAGTGGAGGGTTTTTCAAACCCCCTCTTGCCAGGACATTTGACACCATGCCATACGGGGAAAAGCGTGCATGCCACAGAGGGGAGTAGATCGAGAAAAGACCTTGTGTGATCCTGACCATGGTATTCACTCTAGAAATTAGAGTGGTCTAGTAGTGTGTATTATATAGGGAAAAGAGAATCACGGCTGACAAGACAGTCAAGGGGTTGCGGGCCGTAGCTAAGGAGCGTCCGATCCCAGGGATGAGTAAGGTAGAGCTTATTGGGGCGTTGGGTATGCCCCGTCCTCCTCTTTCTCAATGTCCAGTATTATTATCCTCGTGTGGAACACGGTTGGGTAGCGGAGACGTTTGTGGAGGAGCACCTTCATTTAAGGACAGTCAAGGAATTATGAGATAGCCAAGTATCCTGGAGTGGAAGAGTATTGGAAGATGGGTAGGTCAAAACTCCTTCATACCATAGGCGCTTCTCCTCGCCGTAACTGAGGAAAGGTGTGGCAGAGTCCTTGTAGGGATTTACCTCTTGACTTGGATTTGGAAGGGACCGGGGGGTACTCCCATATATGGGCTATATAGGTATGTGCCGCGGGATAGGGTATGGTTTTTGAGGTTCTCGATCCTTAAATAGGGTATCATTTTTGCCCGTGTTGGTATGGTATCCCGGTGTCATCCGTAGATAGGGTGCCTAAATTGTATTAGCTAGTCTACTATACTATTCTTGATGTTAACTTCCAGTAATAGTATAGAAACGAAGTAAAGTTGACCGTTTAAGCTATTTTAGTTTTTGTTTTTACCCTTGAATAGGGTCTCATTTTTCGGGTTTGGGACTTAAATAGGGCATCAATTTTCGTTTGCTTCGTCCTTAGATAAGGATTGTAGTTTGTAAGGATTGTAGTTTCACGAGCACAACAGTGTAGGACGTGTCAGTGATTCCAGTCTCACTGCTAAACACAAAGTAGATCTAATCCAATTAAGAGTCGTACCCTTCTTCACTTTCACTATCCTCTTCCGAATCTGTCTCAAACGCCATGTTCTCAAACACATTCACACTGTGGGGGTACACTTGGTCACTTCGGCCGAGTCCACTCTCATCTGGGTCGTCTCCATGGTTGCATTCACAAACACCCCATATACACGAGGAGCCGCATAGACCAGGCAACGTTTACGTAGGTAGTACTTTGGATTCGCTCTCATGGTTTTGTTGGGCAGAAGTTTGGTCCCTTTCTCCTTGTCTTGCTTGATACTGGAACGATAGAAGGCCGTGTCAATCAAACACGTCCCATCCATATCCTTGGAAAACAGTTTCAAAGACATGGTGGGACTGCTTTCCGGCTTGTCAGGGCGTTATTTTAATGTCACCAGGTTCTCAGAATGGATAGTTTTCTTTTTTTCAGCTTGGTACGCGCTTTGATCAACGCGTGTCGACAAAAAGCCTCGATATCTTGAATCATCTCATAGAAATTTGTCTCTTTTTCAGTCTTGGTCTTTTTGTCTTGGAAACAAGCCAAAGAGAGAGCATACCCAGTGGTTTGGAGGTCCTTTGGGTCTGTGTTCTAAAACACCCCAAAGCTTATCAACTTGGGTGTACGGTAACATACAGTAGTTCTCCATCTTTTTACCAGAACGCAATGTAGATAAATCGTAGGTCTTTGCATCGTTAATTAGATTTATCGTTTAGGGTGCACCCATCACAGACGCGAGAACACTGCTTAGAACAATATCTATCTTCTCAAGGGAGACAAAAAGGACCCCCAGTGTTGAGGTCGATGATCATGTTGACCCAGTGTATCTGTTTTGTTGGAAGGCTCGTTGTAAGCCTACCAACGTGTAGTCCCCTGCTGGGATTTCTGCTACTCTTCTCCTCAGTGAATACCTAATACTTTTGTGGTTTATCTAAACTTATCCATGCCTTGGGCACGTAGTTTTCCCAAAGTTGTACTTCTTTCTGTGGAGGAAAGGGAAGCTGTAGAAATATTTCACCTCAGACTCATAAATTTCGACATCAATGTACTTCGATGGCATTTTTCTACTTTGCACGCCTTCGTTTAAATAGCGCCACCATCGCCACGATCAGCAGGCAAGCATGCTCGGCCAAGAATCCCCAGGGCTTCTCCGACGGTTTCAAACAGGAAATTGGCAATGGCACCAATCATGCCTGGGAGGATCTGACCCAATTTTTAACCCAAAGCTTTCAATTCATTCCCCACTCCCTTGGCAACACCTGTGAGACCTCTTTTGACGTTGGAGACAATGAATGTTAATTTGCCTGAGCTGGTAGTATTTCTACGGATTGTGAGCCGGACGCCATCATGCGTATCATTTAAAGACCATCCTGATCCATGGATATTATTATCAAAGTTAGATCGAAGATCAATCCATAAGGCCAATTTATCCTCGTAAAAATCACTTTCACTCATATTACCGCAATCCCACCGTTGTTTAATGTACGTAATGCCTTTGCACCTAACACTCTAACTCTCACACGCGATACACATGGGTCTGTTTCATTCTCTGCTTGATATAGAACTGCAGAGTTCGGTAGTGCATTCCATATTTCATTTTGTACTGAACTTTAGGTTCTCTAGCAAAATCTTTAGTTTGACACCAACCATCTCCTCCTTCGTGGGCGTAACACTCCTCCATTTGAAATGTCTTTCTGGCAGCGGCTTGCTCATTGCCCCGTCCGTAAAGGTTGTTGGCGTCTAGATAAACGAGGGTCTCCCAGGGGTTTTGGGGAACAAGGGAACATTGGCAAAATATCGAAGGGAACAAGGGAACATTTGCCAATTTTTGGGAACAGGGGAACAAAATGTTTTCATTTTTTTGGGAGAAAATTGAGGGGGGGGGGAGTAGCTGGTAAGCGGATTTGATAAAAGGGGAACAATTTACGAAAATGTGTGGGAACATGGGAACATAGGGCAATTTTGGAAGGGAACAAGTGAACAAGGACCCCCCTGGGAGACCCTCATAAACGATGTAGCTGTTTCGCTTGCTTGGGTCTAAATCTGTTACTATCGGAATATTTGCCTTGGAATAGCGTTTGCTTATCATTGACATCCCTCCCCGTATTCCCCTTTCAGTAAAGAGCTGCATGTCGTTGAACAAACAGCTCAAGTTCCGCATTGATTTTCTTAAACAATGCATCCCAACGCAAGCCTGGTGAGGGATAATAATAAGCTGAATCTGGTCCGCATTGCTTCATGCATATTTCTCGAACGTTTTCAAAGACATCTGCTGACAACGATAAACCTGTACATAAATACAAATCGTCATAATCGTTCGATGTTCTATATCCGAAATCGTTTTAAAAATTTTTGTGCATGTTCATATTCTTCGTCTTTAGTGCGCTCACTATTAAGTTTGCTGTGAAACTCTTCTTTTTCTGAAAACTTTGTCTCTGCAAATCTATCACATGAATCCACATATTCGTAAGGATAGATACCCTTCTTGAATAGCAAATCACTGACATTAGACATTGATGCTGCTGGTGTTGTTAATTCTTCATTGGGTGTTGCGCCCAGCAGTGAATCAGAGCTACTCAGCAAGAAGCTTAAGCTATCCATGAAATTTAGGCCTCCTAATTAAAATGTGATGTATTTTCCCATGTTGTTTGCAATACACTTGACTTCGCCTGCAACCTTGGACATTACTTACTTACTTACTTACTTACTTAGGCCCTTAGCTCCATGCGGAGCATAGGCCATCAATCACAGTTCTCCTTCGCACTGGATTTTGCGCCATCTTGTTGACCTCCTCCCATGAGATTCCGGCTTCCTTTAAAGCAACACTGTTTTGACGTTGGAATTGAAAATCATTAGCTTCGTTATTTCCGTAAGCTCTCTGGACTTCCAAATGTTCTTGCTTTTCAGTTCCAATTCTGGCCACCACACCTTTGTCTGCTCCTCCCTGTCTATCTATGATGCTGCCCAGGTATACTTGAGGGACTCCAGTTCCGCAATCGGTTCCCCTTCCAGCAGGATTGGGGTTTCACAAATCAATAGTGTTGGTTCTCAGTATTTTGGTCTTCTTGTTAATTTTCAGGACAGCTTTTGCGAACGTTTTTGCAAGCCCGGTTGTTTTATCCTGCATCTGGCATTTGTTATGAGATAACAAGGATTTATATCATTTATTTATTTTATTTATTTCTGTTTCTCATACACACGCTCCTATAACATTTTACAAGTTAAAAAAAACAACAACAACAAAACACAAAAAGAAATTGGCTGTGAAGATTTTCGAACAAATGAACTTATGCAACTACTGAAAATGTTACTTGGCACCAACATCGCGCTACAATGAAAATATCTTTTAAACTGAGTACACGATAATAAAAAGTGACCGGTATAATGCAGAATACATGTGAATTAAAAACATTCCGGATTCTATAGCCTGTTATAGTTAAGTATTGCTGACATTCGATCAAATTAACTTGGATGATTTCATAGACCACGACCATGGAACAGGATACTAATATCTACACAAGATCACTGCAAGCGTAGGTATCCCGAAGGCACTGTTCCATTTAGTCTCCTTCGCAGCCGTTCTTTAAGGAAGGAGCGTTGCGTGACGAGACTTTCCCACCCCCTCCCCCGCTCCTATTTTTTTGTTCTCGCCTCATGCCTTCGCGCGACTTCCCCCTGGCTCTCGAGGAAACGGAAAAGACTGCTACACGCTCAAAAAGATGCCGACAATAACCCGACAGTCCTTAGTACTCAAGACCTACTCTGGGACCTTAAGTCGTCGTAACTTTGGGCCATTTTAGGCAATTTAAGACCACTTCAGCAAAATTGACAGAAAAACCATGGCGACCCATTGAGATGGCCTATTTCTTTAGGAAAATTCAACATTCCTAGGTTAAAATGTAAGCGATATTCTACATTCATAAATTTAAATAAGTATTCATCGTGAACGGAACGTTTCTCAGATACCAACAATGTTCAGCTGGAATTCGGTGGCGACTGTCTCAAGGTGATTTCTGCTATACGAAAACAACTGTACTACACAAATAATCAAAATGAAAGTCATCTGTGCAGGATTAAGCAAAACTGGAACGAAATCCATGGCAAAAGCCTTACGAATACTCGGATACAAGGTCTACGACTTCTCGGATCATTTGGACTTTCATTATAACGAATTCTACGGTGTGCACTGCCTAGGAAAACTCCCTGATTTTGCCTCCATGTACAAAGATGTTGATGCCACAACTGATCTGCCAGCTGCTCTTTGGTATGAAGAAATATTCCAAGCCTTTCCTGATGCAAAGGTTGTACTCACAGTGCGAGACAACGAAGACGTCTGGGTGAAAAGTTTTACGAGGCACAAGGAAATCCTTCAGCGAGTAGGATGCGTGGTGAACTTTATACTGAGACGGTGTATTACAAGAATTAGCAGAGGTCTCGACTTGGTGGACCTAATGTGGATGGCCGCATTTGGGACTCTAAGGATAGAATCGACATATCAGTCAAAGAAGAAGTACCGTGAATACAACGAACGCGTACAGGCAGTTATTCCGAAGGAGAAGTTGTTGGTTCTTAATGTTAAACAAGGCTGGAAGCCACTGTGTGAATTTCTTGAATGTGAGGTACCCGACCAACCGTTTCCAAGAGAAAACGTGTCCAGCTCACTCTCTAAAGACAACATATCTAAAGCTTTGCACAAGTTTTTCTTTCAATTACTTATAGGAACATCTGTTTTCATGGTTGTTGTTGGCGCTGTTTTGGTTTGCTGGTAAACTATTTAAAACAATGTTCACGCTAACCCTTTACAGGCTAAGAATGACTTCACAGATTTTAATCTGGCTAACGCCAGACGATTTTACTCGTCACAGGGAGATAGATCCCTTAGGGCCTAAAGGGTTAAGTAAGCGACAAAAACTCCGCTCTTTCTTTTAAACTACTTTCAACGGCTTGTTTTCTTGTGGGAAGCAACTTATGAACGAGTTATCAATGCTGGGTATTGTATGAGGACAGTGTAAAATGAATTTCATCACAACATGAGCTTTTTACATGCATTAGCTGATGACCCGATCAGTTGGACAAATTGGTTGCTTTTCTATTGATACCAATTGAAACTATCCAAAATGACCCGCTTGATCAGTTCCTGAATATCGTTTAACTAGGATTTTAATTGATCTAGTAACTTTTATATTTGAACTGAGCCTGCAGCGACGGCATTCACTGAATTACTTCTTTGAGGGAGATGAGATGGGAACATGAGATCGCTGGGACCCGCCAACCATCTCCTTTTCGCAGCTGAGTCAGTTTAATTTTTTCAACTCCTCCTAACAAATTAGAAAGTGTACGCCACAAACTAAGAAAATCTTAATTCGGATTTGTACTATACTGGGATATATTTAACAAATAAAGAAGCCTAAGCCGTGTATTACACTGTGATAAAACACGACGGGCATTTGAGAACACGAGTGAAATGTGGAAAACACGAGCCGCAGGCGAGTGTTTTCCACATTTACTTTGTTTTACAACACTTACTAAAACACGAGCCGCAGGCGAGTGTTTTCCACATTTCTCGAGTGTTCTCAAATGCCCGGAGTGTTTTAATCACAGTGTAATACACGGTTTAGGCTTCTTTATTCGCTTTATGATATAGATTTTACACGCCGCGAGTAGAAATAACAAAGCACACAGATCGACAAACCGACGTCATTGAATAGCAACTTCTCGACTGTTTTCGCTTCTTCTTCTTTATTTGTTTTATTATTCTCAGCCTCAAAACTTTCTGCTGCTTCGCAGAGAACTCCATCATGAATTTCTTCAAAGAAAATGTTTTTCTCCGTCTCTTACAGAATTGTTGAGTAGACGTAATGTGGCGAAAAACAATAAAACACGCTTTTTCTATGTTTTATACTCTGATAAAACATAGGTTTTTGACCAATCAGAGCGCGCTTAAGAACGTAGCTATATTATATATATATATATATATATATATTATATTGTGACTTCAAAATTTGCTTAACCATGATTAATTTTAAGCAAACGAAGAAGTTTCAACGGTGCTAAATTCTTTCTCAACAAAGAATTCTCATCTCATGAGTGACTTGTAATCACTTTACTTTACTGTCATAGATCAAGCTCTTGAACACGTCTCTGAAATCTTGTGCCTCGAGATCATGATTACTTCGATTACGAAACCTTTCCGTGAAAATGTGGCTGCGATTGATCTTTTTTTTAAGCCAGTTTTGAACACGGAGCGGACGAACTTTCTTTTAAAGACAATAGAGTGTATTAGCAACTAAAATAGAAAAAAAAATCTTTTCATCCCGTATTTCTATTGCGGAATCCTTATGGGATCGGGATTGAAATGTCTTTTTAAAAATATCTTATTATTTTAGATACATTTAAAATGATGTAATGAAACTCCTGTGAGGCAACACCAGATGTCCCAACCGATGCAAATACAGGTATAACACCAACTCGCCGCGAGTAGTTGACTGTATCAATCTCAACAGGCAAAACGAAAGAAGGTATTGGTGTCCAGCTCACTCACGGACACTCGGATGAAATTCTTAAAGATTTTGATCTGAGATCAAACACGGTTTTGATTTCAGATCAAACACTTGCATTTTAATGAGCATTTCAATAATTAACACATCGTTAAAAGCAATTCCAAAAAATGACCTGAATATTATTTGATATAACTAACCTTGATTTTCTCAGAACAATTAGAAAAAGAACAAGTATTCACTGCACTTTTAGTTAAATTTTCGTGAATACCGCAACTCTGCAAACAACTTCATTCCTCTTTCTGTTTAGTAATAGTAACTTCCGAATTACTAGTTCTAGTGCTTGGTCATAATACTGTGAATACTTCTTCAACTTTATCGCAACCGTTTTCATACTTAAACAAAGAGTTAAAACGATGACCAGTTCTATCCCTTATCAATTTCTCTTCTACACCTGCATTAAACAACGACGATGCACAAATAGCACGAAGACTATGACTCGTATTTCAATTTAGACCCAGCAATGTAGAAGCTTTCCTAAACCTCTTATTTGAATGGACCTCTCTGCGTAACTTTTCCATTGTTTTGGGGCTAGGAGCATTTTTTGTTTTGTTTGTTTTCTTGTTCTTTGCTTGGGTATCGAACCAGTAGCACAAGACCTTAGGACAGCTGCTACATCGCTCTTTACACCTGCTGTCTTGCAAATGTCTGGAAAAATCTCGTTCCACAAATTATTTCATAAACGGTCTTCGGTGGATATCTCTCCCGCGACTTCCTGACCACCTCCATCACAAACTTGCGAAGCCAGTAATTCAAGGTTACTGCATCCATTTCGTCAATGCTGGTAGAAAGACTCGAAAGCTGGTAGTCTTAAAAGAGCCCTCCTGGATCTAAAACGGGAGCTGTAACCGACCGAGAATTTTGCCATTCACCAAAACTTGTTACCGTCCATTTGTTCCTATATTGGGTTGACCAGGGAATAGCTTTTTAGACTAACTCGCGTTCTTCGTAAACCGTTTTCGGCTCCCTAAATCTTGCCTCTCCATCTTCACTCATGGTCAGACGCCAACTACACAAAAATAATTAATTATGCATGTTGACCTGATGTTACGGAAAATGGCAAGATTGCATCGCTGCATAAATCATCGTTCTTTCACTTGGCGAGGACAATAGCCAAAAAATGTTCACTGCATTTTGTTTTATTGTTTCGTTTGAAAAGACATCTCAAAAACTCGCGCTTCGTGTTTCACCAGGGGTGTTACGCCCAGCAGTGAATCAGAGCTACTCAGCAAGAAGCTTAAGCTATCCATGAAATTTAGGCCTCCTAATTAAAATGTGATAAATTTTTGCATGTTGTTTACAATACATTTGACTTCCCCTGCAACCTTGGATATTACTTACTTACTTACTTACTTAGGCCCTTGCTGGCCATAGCGAAGGAGCGTCCGATCCCAGGGAAGCGCAAGGTAGAACATATACCGCCCACCAGTTAGCTCAGTTGGTAGAGCACTGGACTACCGTGCGGGAGGTCGCGGGTTCAAGCCCCGGCCGGACCAACACTCAGGGTCTTAAAATAACTGAGTAGAAAGTGCTGCCTCTGTAATGACATCTGCAAATGGTTAGACTTTCTAGTCTTCTCGGATAAGGACGATAAACCGTATGTCCCGTCTCACAACTCTATCTGTAATGTGGGATGTAAAAGAACCCATGACACTGTTCGAAAAGAGTAGGGCGTGTTCCCGGTGTCATGGCCTATTGGTCTGATTGTAATGCGCATATGATTATTTATATAGAATATGCGCAATAGAAATGGAGTATATTATTATTATTATTATTATTATTATTATTATTAAGGCGTTGGGTACGCCACCTCCCTCTCTTTCTCGATGTCCAGTATTATTATCTTGTTGTTATCACGGTTGGGTAGCGGAGATATTTGTGGAGGAGAACCTTAATTTAAGGACAGTCAAGGAATTATGAGATAGCCAAGCATCCTGGAGTAGAAGAGTATTGGAAGATGGGTAGGTCAAAACTCCTTCACACCTTAGGCGTTTTTCCTCGCCGTAACTGAGGAAAGGTGTGGCTGAGTCGTTGTAGGGATTTACCTCTTGACTTGGATTGGGAAGGGAGATGTTGTCATGGGATGCATATATCTTCTTGTAAGGATTGTAGTTTTCACGAGCATAACAGTGTAGGACATATTAAGCGTTTATAAGTGATTCCAGTCTCACTGCTAAACACAAAGTAGATGTAATACAATTAAGAGTCGTACCCTTCTTCACTTTCACTATCCTCTTCCGAATGTTTCAAACGCCATCTCAAACACATTCACACTGTGGGGGTTACACTTGGTCACTACGACCGAGTCCACTCTCATCTGGATCGTCTCCATAGTTGCATTCACAAACACCCCATATACACAAAGACTCGCATAGACCAGGCAACCTTTACGTAGGTAGTAGTTTGGATTTGCGGTCATGGTTTTGTTGGGCAGAAGTTTGGTCCCTTTCTCCTTGTCTTGCTTGATACTGGAACGAAGGCCGTGTCAATCAAACACGTCCCATCCATATCCTTGGAAAACAGTTTCAAAGACATGGTGGGACTGCTTTCCGGCTTGTCAGGGCGTTGTTTTAACCTGACCGGGTTCTCAGAATGGATACTTCTCTTCTTTCTCAGCTTGGTACGCGCTTCGATCAACGCGTGTCGACAACTTTAAAAGCCTCGATATCTTGTATCATCTCATAGAACTTGGTCTCTTTTTCAGTCTTGGTCTTCTTGTTTTGCCAAAGAGAGAGTATACCCAGTGGTTTGGAGGTCGTTTGGGTCTTTGTTCTAAAACACCCCAAAGCCTATCAACTTGGGTGTACGGATGACGCGCTTTCTCTTCCCGCTACGATAGCTGTAGGATACATGGATCTTGTAGTGGGGATGGCTGGTGTCTGATGAACCACCTCAGCGGCAAAGATTTTTTGGGTCAAAGGTGTCCATGGTAACGATACATACAGTAGTTCTCCATCTTTTTACCAGAACGCAATGCAAGTAAATCGTAGGTCTTTGTATCGTTAATTGGATTTTCTCTGCTTTTTCAGGCTTTATCGTTGAGGGTACACCCATCACAGACGCGAGAACACTGCTTAGAACAATATCTGTCTTCTCAAGGGAGACAAAAAAGACCCCCGGGGTTGAGGTCGATGATCATGTTGACCCAGTGTATCTGTTTTGTTGGAAGGCTCGTTGAAAGCCTACCAACGTGTAGTCTCCTGCTGGGATTTCTGCTACTCTTCTCCTTAGTGAATACGTAATACTTTTGTGGTTTGTCTAAAATCATCCATGCCTTGGGCACGTAGTTCTCCCAAAGCTGTACTTCGTTCTGTGGAGGAAGGGGAGGCTGTAGAAATATTTCACCTCAGACTCACAAATTTCGACATCAATGTACTTCGATGGCATTTTTCTACTTTGCACGCCTTCGTTTAAATAGCTCCACCACCGCCACGATCAGCAGGCAAGCATGCTCGGCCAAGACCCCCAGCACGTCTCCGACGGTTTCAAACAGGAAATTGGCAATGGCACCAATCATGCCTGGGAGGATCTGACCCAATTTTTAACCCAAAGCTTTCAATTCATTCCCCACTCCCTTGGCAACACCTGTGAGAGCTCGTTTGACGTTGGAGACAATGAATGTTAATTTACCTGAGCTGGTAGTATTTCTACGGATTGTGAGCCGGACGCCATCATGGGTATTATTTAAGGACCATCCTTTGCACCTAACACTCTAACTCTCACACGCGATACACATGGGTCTGTTTCATTCTCTGCTTGATATAGAACTGCAGAGTTCGGTAGTGCATTCCATATTTCTTTTTGTACTGAACTTTAGGTTCTCTAGCAAAATCCTTAGTTTAACACCAACCATCTCCTCCTTCGTGGTCGTAACACTCCTCCATTTGAAATGTCTTTCTGGCAGCGGCTTGCTCATTGCCCCGTCCGTAAAGGTTGTTGGCGTCTAGATAAACGAGGGTCTCCCAGGGGTTCTGGGGAACAAGGGAACATTGGCAAAATATCGAAGGGAACAAGGGAACATTTGCCAATTTTTGGGAACAGGGGAATAAAGTGTTTTCATTTTTTTGGGAGAAAATTGAGGGGGGGGGGGAGTAGCTGGTAAGCGGATTTGATAAAAGGGGAACAATTTACGAAAATGTGTGGGAACATGGGAACATAGGGCAATTTTGGAAGGGAACAAGTGAGCCCCCCTGGGAGACCCTCATAAACGATGTAGCTGTTTCGCTTGCTTGGGTCTAAATCTGTTACTATCGGGTTATTTGCCTTGGAATAGCGTTTGCTTATCATTGACATCCCTCCCCGTATTCCCCTTTCAGTAAAGAGCTGCATGTCGTTGAACAAACAGCTCAAGTTCCGCATTGATTTTCTTAAACAATGCATCCCAACGCAAGCCTGGTGAGGGATAATAATAAGCTGAATCTGGTCCGCATTGCTTCATGCATATTTCTCGAACGTTTTCAAAGACATCTGCTGACAACGATAAACCTGTACATAAATACAAATCGTCATAATCGTTCGATGTTCTATATCCGAAATCGTTTTAAAAATTTTTGTGCATGTTCATATTCTTCGTCTTTAGTGCGCTCACTATTATGTTTGCTGTGAAACTCTTCTTTTTCTGAAAACTTTGTCTCTGCAAATCTATCACATGAATCCACATATTCGTAAGGATAGATACCCTTCTTGAATAGCAAATCACTGACATTAGACATTGATGCTGCTGGTGTTGTTAATTCTTCATTGGGTGTTGCGCCCAGCAGTGAAGCAGAGCTACTCAGCAAGAAGCTTAAGCTATCCATGAAATTTAGGCCTCCTAATTAAAATGTGATGTATTTTCCCATGTTGTTTGCAATACACTTGACTTCGCCTGCAACCTTGGACATTACTTACTTACTTACTTACTTACTTAGGCCCTTAGCTCCATGCGGAGCATAGGCCATCAATCACAGTTCTCCTTCGCACTGGATTTTGCGCCATCTTGTTGACCTCCTCCCATGAGATTCCGGCTTCCTTTAAAGCAACACTGTTTTGACGTTGGAATTGAAAATCATTAGCTTCGTTATTTCCGTAAGCTCTCTGGACTTCCAAATGTTCTTGCTTTTCAGTTCCAATTCTGGCCACCACACCTTTGTCTGCTCCTCCCTGTCTATCTATGATGCTGCCCAGGTATACTTGAGGGAATCCAGTTCCGCAATCGGTTCCCCTTCCAGCAGGATTGGGGTTTCACAAATCAATAGTGTTGGTTCTCAGTATTTTGGTCTTCTTGTTAATTTTCAGGACAGCTTTTGCGAACGTTTTTGCAAGCCTGGTTGTTTTATCCTGCATCTGGCATTTGTTATGAGATAACAAGGATTTATATCATTTATTCATTTATTTTATTTATTTCTGTTTCTCATACACACGCTCCTATAACATTTTACAAGTTAAAAAAAAAAAAAAAACAACAACAACAAAAACGAAACACAAAAAGAAATTGGCTGTGAAGATTTTCGAACAAATGAACTTATGCAACTACTGTAAATGTTACTTGGCACTAACATCGCGCTACAATGAAAATATCTTTTAAATTGAGTATACGATAATAAAAAGTGACCGGCATATTGCAGAATACATGTATATTAAAAACATTGCGGATTCTATAGCCTGCTATAGTTAAGTATTGTTGACATTCGATCAAATTAACTTGGATGATTTTATAGACGACGACCATGGAACAGGATACTAATATCTACACAAGATCACTGCAAGCGTAGGTATCCCGAAGGCACTGTTCCATTTAGTGGCCTTCGCAGCCGTTCTTAAGGAAGGAGCGTTGCGTGACGAGACTTTCCAACCCCCTCCCCCGCTCCTATTTTTTTGTTATGGCCTCATGCCTTCGGGCGACTTCCCCTTGGCTCTCGAGAAAACGGAAAAGGCTGCTATTCAGGCTAGTATTACGCACATATCAATGTTAAGCCGGCGGGGGTGGGGGTGGGGGGGGGGGGGGGGAGTCAGGGCATGGGTTGGGGATTTGAAATTTTTGAAAAATTTGCCGTCAAATTCCCTGCCCACGGGCAAATCATTCCAGTCAAATGCAACCAAATTTCCCCACCCCAGGCTGCACATCGCTGTCTGAATATCCCAAGGCTGGCAAAGATAGATTCAAATATTCCCTTCCCCGGGAGAACAAGGTCAGTCAAATGCCCTACTCCAGGGCCAACAAAGACAATCAAATCCCCACCCCATGCCCTGACTCCCTCCCCCCGCCGGCTTAACATTGATAGGTGCATTACGCTCAAAATGATACCGGCATAATCCGACAGTCCTTAGTACTAGAGACTTACTCTGGGACCTTAAGTCGTCGTAACTTTTGGCCATTTTAGGCAATTTAAGGGGACTTTAGCAAAATTGACAGAAAAACCATGGCGACCCATTGAGATGGCCTATTTCTTTAAGAAAATTCAACATTCCTAGGTTAAAATGTAAGCAATATTCTACATTCATGAATTTAAATAAATATTCATCGTGAACGGAACGTTTCTCAGATACCAACAATGTTCAGCTGGAATTCGGTGGCGACTGTCTCAAGGTGATTTCTGCTATACGAAAACAACTGCACTACACGAATAATCAAAATGAAAGTCATCTGTGCAGGATTAAGCAAAACTGGAACGAAATCCATGGCGAAAGCCTTACGAATACTCGGATACAAGGTCTACGACTTCTTCGATCATGTGGACTTTCACTATAACGAATTCTACGGTGTGCACTGCCTAGGAAAACTTCCTGATTTTGCCTCCATGTACAAAGATGTTGATGCCACAACTGATATGCCAGCTGCTCTTTGGTATGAAGAAATATTCCAAGCCTTTCCTGATGCAAAGGTTGTACTCACAGTGCGAGACAACGAAGACGTCTGGGTAAAAAGTTTTACGAGGCAGAAGGAAATCCTTCAGCGAGTAGGATGCGTGGTGAACTTTATACTGAGACGGTGTATTACAAGAATTAGCAGAGCTCTCTGCTTGGTGGACCTAATGTGGATGGCGGGATTTGGAACTCTGAGGATAGAATCGACATATCAGTCGAAGAAGAAGTATTGTGAATACAACGAACGCGTACAGGCAGTTATTCCGAAGGAGAAGTTGTTGGTTCTTAATGTTAAACAAGGCTGGAAGCCACTGTGTGAATTTCTTGAATGTGAGGTACCCGACCAGCCGTTTCCAAGAGAAAACGTGTCAGGTTCATTCTCAAAAGATGAGATATCTAAAGCTTTGCAGAAGTTTTTCTTTCAATTACTTATAGGAACATCTGTTTTCATGGTTGTTGTTGGCGCTGTTTTGGTTTGCTGGTAAACTATTTAAAACAATGTTCACGCTAACCCTTTACAGGCTAAGAATGACTTTACAGATTTTAATCTGGCTAACGCCAGACGATTTTACTTATCACAGGGCTTAACTCTTTTCCATCCAACTCACGATCATTGCCAAGAGTGATTCATATATGACTCATGATTTAGAAAACTCACCAAAATATTACGTTACTTCCTATTTGTTCGAAATTTGGCACACAGGAAGTAAATGAACGCACCCAATTACCTGGTGAATTTTAGCTTGTATGCTTTAGTGACAGATGCGTGACGAATTTTTAAATTCTGATTTTAGAGCGCGAGGAAGGGTTAAAGAGGAGGGTTTTCCCTATCATTTGACATCATTTTCTGATGGACATTCCCATATGGATATAGCTCCCCGGAAATTTTTAAAAACAAACTTTTATCGATTTTTTGTTTGTAAAAATGGCTTATAGAAATTAAATTGTATTAAATTCTGTATTTGCTATTTTTCAAGTAGATTTGAAAGAAATGATACCAGATAAAAAGGGAAAACTTTTTTCCTTTAACTTTTTTCAGCAATTGGCTGGCGTCTTGGTTTATGGGGATTCATATGCAAATTGTATGCATACGTTGTGTAAATTTGGCAAAATGCTAAATTTTTTGGGAAAATATTATTGCCTACTTGAATGTGAAATATACATGTTTGGAAAGCCTATTTGTACCCTACAAAATGAGGTAAATCTTTGATCACTGCTGTAAATATCTGCGGAGATATTAAATAAAAATGAAATGTCCGTCAGTTTGCTTGATTTTTGGGCGTATGGAAATGAGTTAAGGGGTTAAAAGGCAAAAAATATTTCATTTAACTCTTTACACCCTAAGAGTGACTTAGCAGATTTTAGTCTGGCTAACGCCAGACGATTTTACTCGTCACAGGGAGATAGGCCCTTAGGGATAGGCCCATAGGCCCTTAGGGCCTAAAGGTTTAAGTAAGCGACAAAAACTCCGCTCTTTCCTTTAAACTACTTTCAACGGCTTGTTTTCTTGTGGAAAGGAACTTATGAACGAGTTATCAATGCTGGGTAGTGTATGAGGACAGTGTAAAATGAATTTCATCACAACATGAGCTTTTTACATGCATTAGCTGATGACCCGATCAGGTTGGACAAATTGATACCAGCTGAAACTATCCAAAATGACCCGCCGCTCGATCAGTTCCTGAATATCGTTTAACTAGGATTTTAATTGATCTAGTAACTTTTATATTTGAACTGAGCCTGCAGCGACGGCATTCACTGAATTACTTCTTTGGGGGAGATGAGATGGGAACATGAGATCGCTGGGACCCGCCAACCAGCTCCTTTCCGCAGCCGAGTCAGTTTTATTTTTTCAAACCCTCCTAACAAATTAGAAAGTGTACGCCACACATTAAGAAAATCTTAATTCGGATTTATACTATACTGGGATGTATTTATATATATATATATATATATATATATATATATATTTAGACGGAATGAAGGAGAAACAACGAACTTCTCACATGAGGTTTAATCCTGTAAACGTTTCGCCCATTATATATATATATATAAATATATTGTGACTTTAAAAATTGGTTAAGCATGATTAATTTTAAGCAAACGAAGAACTTTTAACGGTGCTAAATTCTGTCTCAACAAAGAATTCTCATCTCATGAGTGACTTGTAATCACTTTATTTTACTGTCATAGATCAAGCTCTTGAACACGTCTCTGAAATCTTATGCCTCGAGATCATGATTAGTTCGATTTCGAAACCTTTCCGTGAAAATGTGGCTGCGACTGATCCTTTTTACGAATCCTAAATTAAGACAGCGAAAGCCATTTTTGAACACTGAGCGGACGAACTTTCTTTTAAAGACAATAGAGTTTATTAGCAACTCAAATAGAAAAAAATATATTTTCATCAGGTATTTCTATTGCGGAATCTTTATGGGATCCGGATTGAAATGTCTTTTTAAAAATATCTTATTATTTTAGATACATTTAAAATGATGTAATGAAACTCCTGTGAGGCCACACCAGATGTCCCAACCGCTGCAAATACAGGTAAAACACCAACTCACCGCGAGCAGTTGACTGTCTCAGTCTCAACAGGCAAAACGAAAGAAGCTATTGGTGTCCACCTCACTCACGGACACTCGGATGAAATTCTTCAAGATTTTGATCTGAGATCAAACATGGTTTTGATTTCAGATCAAACACTTGCATTTTAATGAGCATTTCAATAATTAACACATCGTTAAAAGCAATTCCAAAAAATGACCTGAATATTATTTGATATAACTAACCTTGATTTTCACAGAACAATTAGAAAAAAAGAAACAAGTACTCACTGCACGTTTAGTTAAATTTTCGTGAATACCGCAACTCTGCAAACAACTTCATTCCTCTTTCTGTTTAGTAATAGTAACTTCCGAATGACTAGTACTAGTGCTTGGTCATAATACCGTGAATACTTCTTCAACTTTATCCCAACCGTTTTCATTAAACAAAGAGTTAAAACGATGACCAGTTCTATCCCTTATCAATTTCTCTTCTACACCCGCATTAAACAACGACGATGCACAAATAACACGAAGACTATGACTCGTATTTCACTTTAGACCCAGCAATGTAGAAGCTTTCCTAAACCTCTTATTTGAATGGACCTCTCTGTGTAACTTTTCCATTGTTTTGGGGCTAGGAGCATTGTTTGTTTTGTTTGTTTTATTGTTCTTTGCTTGGGTGTCGAACCAGTAGCACAAGACCTTAGGACAGCTGCTACATCGCTCTTTACACCTGCTGTCTTGCAAATGTCTGGAAAAATCTCGTTCCACGAATTATTTCATAAACGGGTCTTCGGTGGATATCTCTCCCGCAACTTCCTGACCACCTCCATCACAAACTTGCTAAGCCAGTTATTCAAGGTTACTGCATCCATTTCGTCAATGCTGGTAGAAAGACTCGAAAGCTGGTAGTCTTAAAAGAGCCCTCCTGGATCTAAAACGGGAGCTGTAACCGACCGAGAATTTTGCCATTCACCAAAACTTGTTACCGTCCATTTGTTCCTATATTGGGTTGACCAGGGAATAGCTTTTTAGACTAACTCGAAAAATAATAAATAATTAATTATGCATGTTGACCTAATGTTACGGAAAATGAGTAACATTAGCTCATTAACTTGATAGAGTTGATAGGCTTTGGGGTGTTCTAAAACACCCCAAAGCCTATCAACTTGGGTGTACGGATGACGCGCTTTCTCTTCCCGCTACGATAGCTGTAGGATACTGGGATCTTGTAGTGGGGATGGCTGGTGTCTGATGAACCACCTCAGCGGCAAAGATTTTTTGGGTCAAAGGTGTCCACGGTAACAATACATACAGTAGTTCTCCATCTTTTTACCAGAACGCAATGTAGGTAAATCGTAGATCTTTGTATCGTTAATTGGATTTTATCTGCTTTTCCAGGCTTTATCGTTGAGGGTACACCCATCACAGACGCGAGGACACTGCTTAGAACAATATCTATCTTCTCAAGGGAAACAAAAAGGACCCCCAGTGTTGAGGTCGATGATCATGTTGACCCAGTGTATCTGTTTTGTTGGAAGGCTCGTTGCAAGCCTACCAACGTGTAGTCTCCTGCTGGGATTTCTGCTACTCTTCTCCTTAGTGAATACGTAATACTTTTGTGGTTTGTCTAAAATCATCCATGCCTTGGGCACGTAGTTCTCCCAAAGCTGTACTTCGTTCTGTGGAGGAAGGGGAGGCTGTAGAAATATTTCACCTCAGACTCACAAATTTCGACTCACAGCAATATGAGTCTCACAGCAATATGTTGACCTAATGTTACGGAAAATGGCAAGATTGCATCGCTACATAAATTATCGTTCTTTCACAGTGGCGAGGACAATAGCCTAAAAATGTTCACTGCATTTTGTTTTATTGTTTCGTTTGAAAAGACATCTCAAAATTAAAACTCGCGCTTCGTGTTTTACCAGGGGTGTTGCGCCCAGCAGTGAATCAGAGCTACTCAGCAAGAAGCTTAAGCTATCCATGAAATTTAGGCCTCCTAATTAAAATGCGATATATTTTTCCATGTTGTTTGCAATACATTTGACTTCCCCTGCAACCTTGGATGTTACTTACTTACTTACTTAGGCCCTTGCTGGCCATAGCGAAGGAGCGTCCGATCCCAGGGAAGCGCAAGGTAGAACATATACCGCCGACCAGTTAGCTCAGTTGGTAGAGCACTGGACTACCGTGCGGGAGGTCGCGGGTTCAAAACCCCGGCCGACCCAACACTCATAGTCTTAAAATAATTGAGTAGAAAGTTCTGCCTTTGTAATGACATCTGCAAATGGTTAGACTTTCTAGTCTTCTCGGATAAGGACGAAAAACCGTATGTCCCGTCTCAGAACTCTATCTGTAATGTGGGATGTAAAAGAACCCATGACACTGTTCGAAAAGAGTAGGGCGTGTTCCCGGTGTCATGGTCTATTGGTCTGATTGTAATGCGCATATGATTATTTATATAGAATATACGCAATAGAAATATAGTATATTATAATTATTATTATTGGGGCGTTGGGTATGCCACCTCCCTCTCTTTCTCGATGTCCAGTATTATTATCTTCGTGTGGAACACGGTTGGGTAGCGGAGACGTTTGTGGAGGAGCACCTTAATTTAAGGACAGTCAAGGAATTACGAGATAGCCAAGTATCCTGGAGTGGAAGAGTATTGGAAGATGGGTAGGTCGAAACTCCTTCATACCTTAGGCGCTTTTCCTCGCCGTAACTGAGGAAAGGTGTGGCAGAGTCGTTGTAGGGATTTACCTCTTGACTTGGATTGGGAAGGGAGATGTTGTCATGAGATACATATATGTTCTTGTAACGATTGTAGTTTTCACGAGCACAACAGTGTAGGACATATTAAGCGTTTATAAGTGATTCCAGTCTCACTGCTAAACACAAAGTAGATGTAATACAATTAAGAGTCGTACCCTTCTTCACTTTCACTATCCTCTTCCGAATCTGTCTTAAACGCCATGTTCTCAAACACATTCACACTGTGGGGGGTACACTTGGTCACTAAGGCCGAGTCCACTCTCATCTGGATCGTCTCCATAGCTGCACTCAAAAACACCCCATATAAACAAAGACCCGCAGAGACCAGGCAACCTTTACGTAGGTAGTACTTTGGATTTGCTGTCATGGTTTTGTTGGGCAGAAGTTTGGTCCCTTTCTTTTTGTCTTGCTTGATACTGGAACGATAGAAGGCCGTGTCAATCAAACACGTCCCATCCATATCCTTGGAAAACAGTTTCACAGACATGGTGGGACTGCTTTCCGGCTTGCCAGGGCGTTGTTTTAACGTGACGGGGTTCTTAGAATGGATACTTCTCTTCTTTCTCAGCTTGGTACGCGCTTCGATCAACGCGTGTCGACAACTTTAAAAGCCTCGATATCTTGTATCATCTCGTAGAACTTGGTCTCTTTTTCAGTCTTGGTCTTCTTGTCTTGCCAAAGAGAGAGTATACCCATTGGTTTAGAGGTCCTATGGGTCTTGATAGGCTTGATAGGCAACTTATGTTAATGTTACTTGGCACCAACATCGCGCTACAATGAAAACATCTTTTAAATTGAGTACACGATAATAAAAATTGACCGGCATAATGCAGAATACATGTGAATAAAAAACATTGCGGATTCTATAGCCTGCTATAGTTTAGTATTGTTGACATTCGATCAAATTAACTTGGATGATTTCATAGACCACGACCATGGAACAGGATACTAATATCTACACAAAATCACTGCAAGCGTAGGTATCCCGAAGGCACTGTTCCATTCAGTCTCCTTCGCAGCCGGTCTTAAGGAAGGAGCGTTGCGTGACGAGACTTTCCCACCCCCTCCCCCGCTCCTATTTTTTTGTTCTCGCCTCATGCCTTCGCGCGACTTCCCCTTGGCTCTCGAGGAAACGGAAAAGACTGCTACACGCTCAAAAAGATGCCGACAATAACCCGACAGTCCTTAGCACTCAAGACCTACTCTAGGACCTTAAGTCGTCGTAACTTTGGGCCATTTTAGGCAATTTAAGGCGACTACAGCAAAATTGACAGAAAAACCATGGCGACCTATTGAGATGGCCTATCTCTTTAAGAAAATTCAACATTCCTAGGTTAAAATGTGAGCAATATTCTATATTCAAGAATTTAAATATATATTCATCGTGAACGGAACGTTTCTCAGATACCAACAATGTTCAGCTGGAATTCGGTGGCGACTGTTTCAAGGTGCTATACGAAAACAACTGCACTACACGAATAATCAAAATGAAAGTCATCTGTGCCGGATTAAGCAAAACTGGAACGAAATCCATGGCAAAAGCCTTACGAATACTCGGATACAAGGTCTACGACTTCTTCGATCATGTGGACTTTCATTATAACGAATTCTACGGTGTGCACTGCCTAGGAAAACTCCCTGATTTTGCCTCCATGTATAAAGATGTTGATGCCACAACTGATCTGCCAGCTGCTCTTTGGTATGAAGAAATATTCCAAGTTTTTCCTGATGCAAAGGTTATACTCACAGTACGAGACAACGAAGATGTCTGGGTGAAAAGTTTTACGAGGCAGAAGGAAATTTTTCAGCGAGTAGGATGCGTGGTGAACTTTATACTGAGAAGGTGTATTACAAGAACTAGCAGAGCTCTCTGCTTGGTGGACCTAATGTGGATGGCCGCATTTGGGACTCTGAGGATAGAATCGACATATCAGTCGAAGAAGAAGTATTGTGAATACAACGAACGCGTCCAGGCAGTTATTCCGAAGGAGAAGTTGTTGGTTCTTAATGTTAAACAAGGCTGGAAGCCATTGTGCGAATTTCTTGAATGTGAAGTACCCGACCAGCCATTTCCAAGAGAAAACGTGTCAGGTTCATTCGCTAAAGACGAGATATCTAAAGCTTTGCAGAAGTTTTTCTTTCAATTACTTATAGGAACATCTGTTTTCATGATTGTTGTTGGCGCTGTTTTGGTTTACTGGTAAACTATTTAAAAAAATGTTTACAGGCTAAGAATGACTTTACATATTTTAATCTGGCTAACGCCAGACGATTTTACTCGTCACAGGGAGATAGATCCCTTAGGGCCTAAAGGGTTGACTCGGAATCACTTCTGATCCACCAACTAGCTCCTTTACGTGGCTGGGAGTTCCTTACTTTATCAACTTGTTTTATCTCAATTTCGTGTTTCAATTCCCCACCGATGCAGCACCAGTTTCTTTAGAAACTACCTCTACAATAATTTTTTTTATACCCTGCTAGCAAACTGGGTTGCCTGCCTGTTTGTACGTGTTACACAAAAACACGACACTGAGTTGGTGGCGCTGAAACTGGATTTTGGCAAACGACGAACTTTCAACGGCGCTAAATTCTGTCCCAACAAAGAATACTCATCTCATGAATGACTTGTAATCACATTATTTTACTATCACCGATCAGGCTCTCGAACACGGCACTGAAATTTTATGCCTCAAGATTATGAAACACAAAATCGCCGTTCTCATTTGTTTTGCACTAAAAGAATCAATCAAAATATGTGACGCTTTCATTGGCCGTATTTATGCTAGAGACGTCTAGACGTAATAAGCGTCTGGCCATTACTGCGACTTAGATCAATACGGGACGCACATGACTTCGACGGCGAGAAATCAAATTCACGACTTTCTTCAAGAGACTGGGATCTAATAACCAAAGAGAATGGCTACCTCAGAGACCGATTGCATGTGGCCTTCATTTTTAAGTGCATCTAAGTTTAGTGCGTCTCTTCTTTATACTAGAAGGCTTAGACGACTAAGACATCTGTCAAGTGCGTCATTTAGACGCACTTAACTTGAGAGGTTTCATTCGTCTGACGTTTAATGCGTCTACCTTATTCCCCGTATTTACATTAGTCGTCTAAGATGTCACAAACGTCCTCTACTACAAATACGGCCATTGAAAAATCCAGGTATGCTGCATTTCCCATTCATATGAAAACTAAATTCATTTGAAACATCATGAAATTGACAAGCTGTCATATCAACAGCGGAGGAATGGTTTCGTTCAGAGCAACCAATCAGACTGACAGTCGAATGGCTTCTCTCTGTGAGAACCCATTCAAATGACCCAGAATTCTTCTCACTGACATGCTTCAGCGCTTTCGGGTCAAAGGTTGGTCTAATTAGAACCCTCATTTTAACCGGTCTATTTTATGAATAAATACAACATAAATTTCAACGCTTGACAAATAATGTATACAAATCAAAATCCCTCTTAAAAAATTTACAAAAATAACTACTCTAATCGAAATAATTTTCTTCACCTGCGAAGTTATGTCCTCAATATAAAATATGTCCGTGGGATTTATGTTAAGCTAACGGCAAACAATTTCTACACGCCGTTTATGTTAAGCCATATTTGAGCAAACCTGGGCCAATCATAGTACAACATGAAAAACATTCCATTTTATGCTTTGCCGCACTGGAACTAAAATGTGCTTGCAAGTTATAAGCAATATCGACTTCAGTCGTGTTAACGCTAAACCTTTTCCGTTGAACCGGGTTTCAAGAATTCGAAACTACTCCCAAAACGCGAAAAATCCAGTCTCTATACAGAGATAAACAAAAGTTGAGTATCCATTTTCATTTACTCAAGAACAGACACTAACACTGACCAAATCGATCTCCAATGCGAGTGTTATTTCTTTTCATTCAATGATAATAATCTGTATAATTTGTCTTGTTTTTAAATCACCTTTTGACACACTGTGTTTTAACACTCCAGTTTAGCTCTGACACATGTGATGAGAGGTTAAGAAACGCATGGCCAACAGCGGACAACGCTGTACTACAATGCTGTGGGCTCAACTGAATTTCTTGATTGCAATCACTTCCAGCCAAGATCCCAACTGCTAATCTATGCAGCGTGTATGAATTTTTCAGCTTGTTTGACACTTCTCACAGTGTAGAATCCGACAACGTGTTTGATTCACCTAACTTTGAAACGAAAATAAGACATCACAACGTTTTCTCTGTTATTCTTTTCCATTCAATTTTTTTTTCTGACCCTCTAAGCCCGGCTTTTTATTTATAGCGAATGCTTGTGATACTGCGGAGATTCAAAATAAAATAAACACCTTAAGACTCAGATTAATTCCAAATTGTAAGGAGTGGAACATTCGGTTTGTGACAATAATTCCTTATTGGAATTTGGGTGACAGCACCTGCTCAGCCTGACATGTTAGACAGCCTGACATGTTAGACAGCCTGACATGTCAGACAGCCTGACATGTCAGACAGCCTGACATGTCAGACAGCCTGACATGTCAGACAGCCTGACATGTTAGACAGCCTGACATGTTAGACAGCCTGACATGTTAGACAGCCCAACATTATGGCTTCACCTTCGCGCAAAGCAAAGTTTTTCTTTGTTATTGTACTGAATTATCTGTAGAACGTTTTTCAACGCTTCTGCTTTTCTCTAGGCTTTTTCTTTTCTTATCGTCGTTCCTCCGTCGCCGCTTTTCAAAGCTCGCATCATTTTCGTCAGTTCCTGATCGCTGTCTTCGGTGCCGCTCGCCTTCGTCATTGTTTCCGTGTCGGTCCGTACTCTCAAATACGTCAGCGTCGTCGAGTTCCCTAAGATCGTTCAGTTTTCGTTTAAGACGATCAGTTAAGTCGTCTTCGTCGTCGTCCAGCTCGTCAAACGATCGATACGACCTCGGCTCAGAACGTCGAGAACTGCTTTCTTTCAAAATGTCGGAGTCATCGCTTAAAACAAGGTCATCATCATCACCGTCATCATCATCATTTGACACTCCTTCAGAATCATAATGCATGTCATCCTCCAGAGCGTGTTGTAGCTCACTCAATCGTTTCTTTGCTAGGCTTAGTTCTTGTTTTAAACCGGCCACAAGTCCTTCCAGATTCTCTACTTCTCTCTCCTAAAGCGAAAAATCAGGGACGTTCTGTGAGAAAAAGTATTCGCACTACTCGATACCATTAATTTATGTCCCATAGTTCCGTCTCACAAGACTCGACACTTTCCGACTTGGAATTCTTCTTCAGGTTTCATAATTCACGCTGTTCTGAGTGTTTATGAACAAGGCGATTTTTTCCATTTTCGAGCCAAATTCTAACATTACTCACAGAATCACTTTTCCTTTTCCTGTGTTCCTCTTCCAATCTGGATGCCGCAGCCATTTCCTCTTTCAGTTCTCTCAAATGACGCTCTAACCTGAAAAAAATAAGGTAAAGGAGTTCAATATACAAATCAAAGGCATCCTATCGTGAGCTCGAGAAGCAAAATGGGCTTCGTGTCACGTCCCGCTACACGTTTCCGAACTTGAGTCGAACATGCAAAGATCACGTGGCATGTTCTAAATTTTGATTGCCCGCCGAAAAAAGAACCTTTTAACGATCTTGAGTCGATTGCGTGCCGAAAATTCTATTGTTCACGCCTGACATCCCAATTCCCTCACCAATCACAATAGCTCTTGAGTTAAAGCTCCACGAGCTAAAAAGCCAAAACGACCAAAGCTTGTTTCGGTTTCAACAGCATAAAGCATGTGAGGATATTGTTACTCCCCCCACCCCCCCTGGATGGGATTCGAATTCATCGCAGCAAGGTTACCTCCCACTGCATTATATCATTAGTACCACAGTAGACCCTTTGATGGCGTGCCAGTCGGTCACAGGGTTACCCCCAGCGTGACATGAAAAGTATCACGGTAGACCCCAACCAGAAATTATTAATCAATCCCCCCCCCTCCCCCACTAATTGCTGGGTTAGCCATCAACGTTATACCGCTGCTACTCATTTAAACACCTGGATGACCTAAACACTGTGGATTAAAGTTTAATGTCTCGGAAAACAACACATTGCCATCACCAGGTTTCGAACCCGGGTTCAGATCTACTTATGCAAAAGCAATGTGAAAGCGAAATACGTTATGGCGAACCTGGTATTTTCTTGTGTGAGTTTGTTTTCTCTCATCTGTAGGTCTTCTTTATCATCAGTCAGTCTCTGAACTTGTTCCTTCAAGCGACTGACTTGAACCTGACATATGAAAAGACATAAGGGTTTGAAAATCGACTCGGGGTGATGTGAATGGGCGATAATGACAAAACGACACGTAGATATGCAAAAAGAACGATAAGGGCGGGGAAACGGGGAGGGTGGGGAACGGAGAAACATAAGAGCTGAAAGAGCAGTGTAAAACAAACAAATCAGCTCTCCGCAACAAACACGACGCCGCTTAACCCAGCGGAAAAGTAAACTGTGTTACAACCGGAGTATCGAAACGATAATACAAACAAAGAGAATACAAAAGCTCAGAACAAAACCAGTAAACAAGCAATGACCACAACATATACAAGAAGGATGCGTTGTCTTACCTCTTGTCGCCGCTTGAAAGATCCCTCAAGGTCCAACTTTGTAGCAAGCTCTCTCCTCTGATAAACAAGCAAGACACACGAGTCAAGCCAATGATGGCAAATTTGCGAAGCTGACAGATAGAGAGAACACGAAATAAACAACACTGAACAGTGTTAAGTTACCTTGCTTTCAGTTTGATCAAAATGATGTTTTTCTACCGTGGACTCTTCCAAGTAAGACAGCCGACTGCTCATGTGTTGAACCTACAGGAGGTCACAAAAGAAACTGAGCATCAGGCATCCGGGTACACAGGCAGCTGATCAAGGCAGGATTCAACTCCGAAGCTGACATTCGACGATCCTGCCTCTGGGCGTGCGCAGTGCGTTTGAGAAAAATACGGTGCGAGCTGCTTTTGCATACCTTGCTGGTGAGCTAGAGAAGATCTCAGAGACGAGTTTATACCAAATGTTTCCACTATTTATGAGTGCTATATCAATTCCTGAGCAAAAAGATTTAACTCGATTGCAGTGAAATTAACGCACGGAAAATACATTGAATAGAATTCGCAAGATCATTCATTATTTGCGTAGCCGATTGTCGTGACTTGTAGCCAATGCAGTTTTCTTAATCGTAGATAAGCGATTTTTCTTGTAAAACAACCTGACCAATAATAACCAAAGAGAAACATCCAAAAAGAACATATCTTGAACAGACATTGGACGGTCATTACTTTTCAGTCACTTCGCTAAGACGAAGACCAAACTTGAAAAACTTGGCCCAGCGCTGAATTATTCGATCTACAACCCACTGTCATCCGTGCAATCGGCAGCAACAAGTATTTTGAGCGGAGTCAACTTGACACCAATTCTGTATCACTATATTTTGAGTAACAATCATGCAAATGATTGTTTTGGTGTTTAAACACTTTATTATTGATTCGTAACCAAGCTCCTATCTGGATAGTTAGAGTAACAGTCACCAACCTTGGCCTCTAGAGTCTCAGAATGTGTCGTCATCTCCTGGATTGTGACGTCACGTTCACGAAGAGCCGTCTGTGCTTCGGTCAGCTGAAAGTGATTAGCAGAATTATCACACGTCAGGTAACTTGCTGTGCAATTTTACTTGACAACTTGAAAACAGAATCATCTGTCATGTTCTTTAACTGACCTGTTTAACCAGCTGCCTGTTTTTCTCCGTCAAATTATCAATGTCATCTTCATCTTCATCAATTTTACTCTGCAGTTCGTGGTTTTCCTTCAGAGTGGACATGTGCTTAGCTTCGAGCTGAGAAAGTAAAGCAACAGCAAATGTTATCCAGCAGTAGTAGAGTTAACAAAATATAATACATAAACTAAGCTTTCCACACCTGTTTTTCAATATAGAGTGTCGAACAAAAATTTAATATTTTTAGCACTAAATTTTACGATCTGAATAACAACTTATCATCTAAAAAACTGTCTTTTTTCAAGGTCATTTTCAAATTTCCCCTAAGAGTTCTCGTCCTTAAAAAGAATGAGAGAAATCTAAAAAGTTGATTAATACTAAGATTTCAAAGTCTGAAACTCAAACTGAGAGTTATCACCTCGATTATTACAGATGGAAATTAATTACTATATATTTAAAAACTCTCTAATGATTCAAGAAGAAAATACAAAGGAAATTAATGTTTAAAGAGTGTCTTTATGTCTGATATAGACACGGCTAACATTTGCGTTCAGTATTCGGATCAATGTAATTATCTGGGTAACTGTGCACCTACCCCTCCCCTAACCCAACAAATTATAACAAGTTAAAAGGTTAGCCTTAATGTTGGGTTAGGGGAGGGGTAGGTGCACAGTTGTCCAGATACTTGCAAAATCCAAAGTTTAGCGCAATAATGAATAGGTCTACACAAAACGCTTTTGAAGCCGTTTAATAAACTCGCATTTCGTGCTTTACCAGTATTAAACACTTGGCTAACCTCGTGTTTTATACTTGATAAAGCACCCCTGCTCGTTCATTAAACTACACTTATAATTAGTAGTATTTGAAACCAAATATAATCCAGGTGAATCCACTTGTGCAGACAATTTGAGGGTGAACCTTTCGCCACTAAATTTGTCTTTAAGGAAATACGAAAATTCTAAACATCTACCCAAACTTGCTGAAACGACTGACAAACTACAAGATAGCATCCCAGAAAGTGACCTCAAAGTTACAAAAACGTCCTAACAAGAAATACATGGACTGTTTGATTCTATAACTAGCATTTCCCATTTTTCTGGCATTTTCAGCGATGGAATTACACTTCTTAAATTTATTGTACAGATCACTGCCAGTGTCACTTCTTGTCTCACCTCTTTTCTAGTTCTGGTCAAACTGTCAACTTGACTCTGAAGTTCAGCGACATCTTCCTCAAGCTTCTTCTTCGATTTGAGAGCTGACTGAGCCGTGAACTCTGCATCTTCAAGCTGTAACAATTAAAAAAATTGTTAACACGTATGTTTAGCTTGCCAAAAATACAAACGAATACGAAAGACTCGACCGTCGCAGAATTTTACCCATTTCTAAGCAAACTGTTACTTTGAAAGGTTGGAGAGACTTTGGAACAATATCTAAAGAACTTAAAACAGCAAGGCAACTTAACGAATTAATAAATGCTCTCTTACTTGGTTCTTCAAGGCTTTGAGTTGGTTTCTCTCTTTAGGGATTTTCTGTGACTGCAACAAGAGGAAAAATTCAGGTTGGTAAAGTAGGAATCGCAAATATATATCTATATATACATAACTAAGACAATGAAATATTAAAATATTCTATTTAGCACAGGAAAAAACTAAAAGTTCTATTTTCTACTGGCGGCGTAGGTCGCCTTACAAATAGGATGAAGAGTTCAGGGTAGTACAAACCTGATAGGAATGGTGTGAGGTTATTTAGCGGGGTGGCACGTGGTTTTGTCTCTATGGGTGGTGGGGTGACAACTTAAGGGGGGAAAGGTACAAGTCGATATCAGTTCATGTGGTACTTTAGAGTAATGTTTTCCTGGTGTATGAGTTACACCTTTAGGGGATGGTATAATATAAGAAAGAGGTTTGAGTGATGGATTCAGGGGACCACGTACAGTATAAAAAATCTGGGGAGGGGTATGGTGTAAGGTTAAATTGTCCTTAGACATGAACAATTTCGGCGGGTTAGGGGGAGGATTTGTCCCCAAGAGAGAGGGGTGGGGGTGGGGGTGACAAAGTCAGGATGACGGGGGTAGGGTAGCTGACCTGAGTCTCAATAACCGCCTGAGCGTCTCTAAGTAGAGCTTTAGTCTTCTTCAGTTCTCGTCTGAGCTTTCTTTCTGTTTCAGCGTCACCGCGCTCATAATGATCGCGAAGCTCTTCCAATCTTCTGTCAACCTCACGCTTTGCCTTAAAAAAAGGCACATATTAAAACAACTTAGTAACAGTAAGACGCACGTTCGGTAATTTTCAGAGCAATGTTCGATTCAACAACAAACTCAAGGCATCCATCCCAGAGTGGCAGGTACTGGTACCTTAACAGCAGACGTTTTTTCTTGGTATTCATCTTCTAATTGCTCCTCCAGTTGTTTAATCTAGGGACAAAAAAGAGAAAGCGTTTCAAAAACAACCAGACGCAAAATAATAATACTAATACTAATAACAATAATAATAATAACAATAACAATAACAATAACAGGAACAAACAATAACAATAATAACACTAAAAATAATTCTATCCTTTATCTCTCTTTTCAACACTTTTTTTCTTTGTTAACAGATATGACTTAAACCAGAGATGGTTTTGCTACTGTAGAAATTTAAAATCTGTAGGTATATCATCTTTCTTGGCATATTTTATCATAATCGTATTAGTTATAATGGTCTTTTTATAATAATAATGATAATAAAAAATAGTAACAACAATGCTCTTTTCCATGGTTACAAAACAAACCTTTTTGTGAAGGCTGAATCGAAGCTGTTCCATCTCTTCATCTTTAGCTTCTACTTCCCTGTGCATCATATGCTTGTTGTGTTCGGCAGCCATCTCTAAACGCAGTTTGGCCTGAGGAAAATAAACATTAAAATGGTAATCACTTCCTGGCTGATTAACTTGCATTATCTCCAAGCCTTCCAGTTGATTTGTGACAGAGGCCAAAGAGAGGAATTTGAGTGTTAATCAGCATTGTTACCTGCTCTAACATTTGAATCTGTCCCGCTTGGTCATCGAGCTCTTCTTCTTGATCCGCCACCTTCTGTTCCAATTCCCGTACGGTTTTCTTCAGAGCGACAACCTGGGGAGAAGGAAACAATATATGACGTCACCACAACAAGTAAAGTTTTAAACTTAATGTTATTGGATATTGGGAAATATTCAAGAATGAAAAAAATAGGAAAGGAAAAAACAACAACACCAACAACAACAAAAAACATGCATTCAACCGCAATTTCTCCGCGTAAACGAAAATACTAAGCCGTCGGTAGCTGGAAGACACCTTGTCAAAAAACATCCCCGAAGATACACATCACTGAAAACTGACAGCAGCCTTAACTGGCTTGCTATATCCCCGACTGATAAAAACGATTCATGCTTTAATTCGTCTTAAACAGAACTACACAAACATGACTCACATCTCCTCCTTGTAGACCATGTTTAGTGAGATCATTCAAATCTCCTTCGAGTTTTTCCAGGTCCTTCTTGTATTTCTCCAACTCCTCTTGGGTATCCTGCAGCAAAATTATGATAATGATAATAATGACTTTGATTAACTCGACGTCTTTGACTTACAAACCTTTCCAGAAAAATTAATAAATAAACAAATAAACAAATACATAAATACATAAATAACTGAAGAACTACCACCAATCCTTTGATTTAAGCCTCTCCTACTCGCAGCTCGTTACGTACCGCTAATTCATGCTCCAGCCGGTATTTCTCCGTTACAGCTTTCTCTTTTTCTCTGTTTATCTTGTCTTTTAACGTCTTTTCGTGATTTAATTCTTCCTTAGCTCGCTGAATTTCGCCGTCGAACCTGGTAAGGCCATAAAAAAGATAAATAAATAAAAAAATAATTCAAAGATCAACAATAGACAGTTGCCTAGTAACAACCAAGCGACTGGCAAACAGTTAAGCGAGAAGATGGTTAGTCAGCTGAGTTCTGTAGCACACGTCAAACTGTTCATTCCGATGGACCTAGAACTGGATAAAAATCGTTACCATTCACAATTAGCCAAATCAAATACTCCGCTGAGACGATATTTGGGTGGGCTGTAAAGTATGTTTACGACATGCGTAAGAATACGAACCACTCACTCAGCTAGGATATTCTCTGCTTATAAATGGCAAAGGAAAGGTTAACTCCTAAAAGGTTAAGAGTAAAAGACTGTCTTTGTTTTCAAATCACCGAGCAAAAGATTGCTACAAGAAATCGGGATCAAAATGTTAGGATCTTAAGACACCTGTCCCGTATCTGGACTTGCCTATTAAAAACTTCGAGCACTGGAAGAAATAAGAAAGTTTCGAGCTAAAAACGTACCTTCTTTGTTTCTTCTCTAACTCCGCATTTCTACTCTGTTCTTCCTCAAGTAGCAATTTAAGATCTTCCATTTCTGCCTGTACTCGCGATGTTTTCTTCTTCATTGCTGTAACCTGTCGCTGGTGCTCGTCGTTTTCGGCTTTTTCGTCTGTAAGCTGAAGTAACCAGAACCACAAACTATCAGTAGGTGCACAATACATTGTTCAATCATGACTATACGCGAAGACTATTTACACTATACAAAATTCTCTTGTGCGAAACTGCAATCCAGTAGAGGTATCCATTTGTTTCGTACCTAAAATCCCTTCGTACCCGAAGTCGTTTCGTACCCAAAATCGTTTCGTATCCGAAATCGTTTCGTGTGCAAAGTCGCTTCGTACCCACAGTCGTCGAAGCCGTTTCGTATTTGACGTCGTTTCGTACCGAAATTCGGACGATTCGCACCCCGTTTGGGACGTTTCGTATCAAGCCTCTACTTGATTCGTACCCATTCCCTTGGAAAGCTGTACAAAATACAAAACTCAATTTGCCAAAAGAACTCTGAAGCCGACTATATATAGTGAGGGTACAAACGATAAAATACAATGGTGACGAAGTGTCTGAGCAGAGGAACGAAAACGAAACTGGCTACGATACGAGCTTGGTAATGGTAACCCCTGTAGCACGTGCCGGCGCACCTTCCTTTCGAGCAATCTTTTCTGACTCGTGAGTTGTTCTATTTCTTGTTCTGCCTGACTCTGAAGTTTCTTTCGTAGCTGCTCGTGTTCCCGTGATGCTTGATAATACCTTTCACGATAAAACGAATCTAAAATAATGAAAAAAAACGTCGCATCAATTACACTTTTCACTCCCTGACGAGACTGAAATGCACATACATTGAGAAGGGCCCACTCATTTCTACATTAACCCTTTCACTCCCAAGGGGTCTCCATTTGACGAGCAAAATCGTCTGGCATTAGACAGAGTAAATTTCTATAAAGTTACTCTTGGGAGTGAATAGGTTAAACATACTCTTTATGTAATTTAAGTACAATTGCGATGATAACGCAACGAGACTGTGGAGACGACCTGGATCTCATATCGATATGCCGTAATACAAGACCGGCCTTGACCGAACTTGTCCGAAAATGTTCGACAAAATAATCGTACCTTCTTCGTCCTCGGAGGCTCCCTCGCCATCGTATCGTTCCAGTCTCTCCACATTTCTTGTAGCTGTCACACTGAGAGCTCTAGCTTCAAGAAGCTCAACTTCAAGTTTATCTTTTCTCTTTTTAACGTCCTCCAGGGACTCCTGTAACAAACACAAATGACACCCTTAAGGGCAAATGACATATTTCTTGGCGAAGCTGTACAGCTTAAAAAATAAATTTCTGACAACGAAACCGGCTGATGAAATCCAAAAACAATATTCGAAGACAGCGTGAAAAGACAGAAATGGTAATTTAATAAATTCGCATCGGCCCGACAGATATCAAGTAAACTGATCGATTAACCATATTATTTGTCTTTCACCCAAAACTTTCTTTCATTTTCTTTCTCTGTTCAAAGTTCTAGGTTTACCATCACTTATACGAAGATCAATCCTCAACAATAAGAGACCGCTCGTTTTTTACGAGGGGGGGGGGGGGGCAGCTGGTGTGATTCGGGAAGAGCCATTTAAAGATTGAGTGACCACGATCAGCTTGCCAGTTTTTTTTACATGGCCCCCCTTGAAGCAGCGATTTCATTGCTGGGCTCCTGTTAAAATATGCTATTTCGAAGTATTGCGAAAATATTTCAGGTGACCCCCCCCTCCCGCCTTTTTCCCATTTTTTTTGGGGGGGGGGTGGGGTGACCCCCTCGAAAGCCGTTTTTTACGCATGCCCCTTCCAAATCCCACAAGCCTCCCCCTTCCTGGTAAAAAATGAACCGTCCCAACCGTAACACCAGTCGTTCAATACTTAGTGAAAAGAATAAACTCAACCAACAGTAAAGGAAATGTCCCGGTTTACGCCACTGATTACGACGTTTTGAGTATTGGACAAGACATGCAATGATCCTGACGTTCAGTCTGAGCAGTACCATTCATAAACGCAGACACAATGTAAACATCATTGGATAGATTGTGTATGACAGATCAGTGCCAGGGTGAAGCACGACGGCCATGATTAGTGAAATCTCTCATTACCTTTCTAAATCTCCACAGTGTGATCATCATTTAGTCAGTTGGAGAATTCTACCACGACGAGTTCTTCTTTCTGCCTCGCAAATTTCTTACGGCCGGTTTGTTTTCAATTTGCCTACAACTAACCCGGTCCCTGGCCAGGCAATTTCATTCACGATGAAACAGCTGTCGCTCTGTCTTTTAGCCTGTCTTTCCACAAACAACAAGAGACCGTTTAAGGAAGTTTTCTTGTGCAAAGAATCATCTTGAACTCAATTTTCACGTTCTTGATAGGGAAGCTAGCGATAAAAACCTCTTGCGTGTTCAAGTTTCTATATATTTGGTCCTTAACATGATACAAGGATCACTGTCAAGGTCAGATTGGCACAGCACACCTTGGGTATCAAATTCTGTCAGCCGTAGCAACTCCCAACTGAAATAGGAAGACTAATCTAAACAAATTAATTTTTATATTCCTGTTTAAACTACAAAAATTTAAGACGAATTTGTAGACTATCACCACCAGGAAAAAGATTCTATCCAGGAGATGTCTAGTTTCTACGAAAGAATGGAACGTTTATTCCTCGGATGACTGTAAAAAGAAACTTGTCTGATGACTTTTCAAGAAGACAGATTGCAAGGTAATTTAGAGTAATCGTATTAGACAGACTTTTTGAACGCATACGTGTTTATTATAATTTCACGCGATATCACGAGTGACACGTATAACGCAACAGTCACACCAGCCAGCAAAGAAACAATGGTATGAAGTCAAACAAACAGATACAGCGAATATGGGTCCCGTGATTCAACCGTATCTCTGCCGGCGTAATCTGCAAAAACCACGGCGAAATCAGGAGTTGACCTCTAAGAAATCAAAAGAGGATTTGAAACACTATGGCCCCACCATTAGAAAACACAAAAAGTTGACGAAAACCAGGTACATCTTGACGCAGTATTGGCAAGAAAGAATGTTGACATTATCACCATCACGTCAAATGATTAAGGCGCCTCCTTTTTTTTTCGCTATGTTCAATTACCTGGCCACATCTCACTGTCGGGGTCAAGAGGAAATAAAAAATTCGAGACAGAACCCCAATAAGCACACTTATCCAACAAACCATTTTAGGTTACAACTCAGTTGCAAACGAACCTGTAACTTCTTTAGATGTGTTCAGTTTAATAACAGCGCTGTGGACCGTTATCTTTCCTCAACAAATAAACAGGACATCACCTGTAACTCTTGCATTTGTCTTTCAAGTCTCATTCTTTCCATTGTTTCTCCTTCAAGCATTTCACTCGCATGACTCGCTGTTTCCCTTTCGTCTGATAATGACGCTGAAATTTCTGTAACCTGTCAAATTGTAGCAGTAGTACGGAAAATAAAACACAGACTTTAGTAGTACCGATGCCATCAAACTATCACTTCTCTTCACTGATTTTATAACTTTCTCTTTGCAGTGGTAGGGAGGTTACAAGGTGAGATCAACATAGAAACGCTCCAGTCGTACATTTTCACCGCCCACTCACCACCCGCGTACAGGCTAAAAACGAGTTCCAAAGAACATCAAAACTTGTGTAAAACAGAGAATAATAACTCGAATACATTGAGTACTCATCTTCAAAGTACCATTCAAGCTGTTTTTGCCTGCTAAGCTCGGCTCTCGAACCAGAATTGTTCCCTCCCGTTCATGCTGCGTCACAACTTCTCCAGCACTTGTTTCCTACGTGGGCCAACTATCCGACAGTTTAACAGGCATTCGTTCTTACTTCTAGGGCGTTAGGAAACTTAGACTGTTTCAAGCCTATTTGCTCGACACAAACGAGTTGAGACAAAAAACCGGCGAGCACAGTCAATAGTAAATAGGCAAATGAGGATAAACAGTTTGAAAGAGACCCTGCTCAAACCTAATTAGGTGCAGTTGAGACAAAAACCCGGCGAGCACAGACAACAGTAAATGGGCAAATGAGGGGAAACAATTTTAAACCGACTCAAACATAATTTGGTGCAGCTGTCACAAATGCGTTCACCCCACAATGTACTTCCAAGGTAAACATGATTGCGTTTGTTCCATACACTTTCGGTGTATTGGCTTCTAACCCGAGATCAACTTTATAATTCCCTCTACTGATTTACTTGGCGTTGTGCTGAAATCGTTGGGAGAATTTAGACGGCATTATACGTAACGTTGATACTTACCTTTTGTTGGAGCTTCTCATTGGCTTCTTCTAACTCTTTCTTTTCTCTTCCAAGCCGCGATAATTTCAATCTAAGAGTGTCGATCTCTCCCTTGGAAAAGAAAAAATCAAAAGCACATACAACACTGTCAGAACACACTAACTAAAGTACACGGTTCTCGCCCAGCCATCAAAAAAAGCAACGGAAGTAGGAGAGAAAACACTCGAGGGTTATTGTTTTATCCATCAACTTGTCAGTTGCCTCAAGGCAAGAATGAAGTGAACAATTTTAATACGTCAACAGGTGTAATTCTACTAAAGAGGTTCTGCCAAAATAATTTTTGCGACTTTTATTCAATGTTAAGTTTACGATTTTATTAGGGATATTAGGATAAAAGGGCGCAATTGTTTGGGTTTGGACCAACACTGTGAGAAGCTAAGAGTTTTCACTCTTGAAAATCACTTTCTTTAACTCCTGCAAAACAATCAAAAGATCCGGCAGATTTCCTTTCCCGACAGAAAGGCACCAAAAATTTCATTGTTCGCAGTTTTATCATCTTACTTTTTATTTTAGGCTTAATATTTAGACCTGATTTAACAAAGTAAGCAATAAAAATAAATAAATAAAATAAATAAATATAAATCAGGTCTGGACATTTATTGTCTGAAGTTATGTTAATATATACAGAACATGAAACAAAAGCCGAACTGGTCAATATCTTAATGAAAATATATACAAGGCCACCGAGCGACAGCGTGTAACTCGAAATGTTTTTTGAAAACAGCAACTGCTATTTTTAAATGCTACTTTCTTTCCCAAATAGACGTAAGGAAGCAGCCGTTTCCTTCAGTGATTAATTATGTCTAAAAGAAGGGGAAACAAGCAAGAGATAGACAACATATCTCGTGTCTCATCTCAGCTAAAATAGGAAATGAAAGAAACAGTACCGAATTGCAGAAACGCGATTCCGTAAATTTCTAATATAATTTACTAACATTTTTTAGTTTACATTTACGGTTATGAGCAGAGGGCATTATCCGTTGATAACAGTTGTGTCTTGTCACTGAAGGATTTACCCTGCTATAAATAAATAAAGGTTTCTTCCTTCTAAAGCCTGCTTCACACTTGTGGAATAAGCACGAGCATAAGCACAAGCATACTGGCACCAGCGACTTACGCATGCGCGGTGCAATGGTTGAATTCATGCTTGTGATTATTTCACCCAGTTCACACTTGTGAAAGAAGCACAACACAAGCACAAGAAAAAGAAAAAAATGTATGTTTTTCTTGTACATATGCTTGTGTTAATTTTAACTCGGTGCGCACTTGCGTTTTCTTATGCTTATCTCACAAAAATTAATGTGAACCAGGCTCAAAGAATTCTTACATGATATATATTCATTTACATACTGACTCACCGATTTACTCTTCAGTTCTTCTTCTGTTCTGTGTACATCCAACAACGGGAGAACCTGAACGAGATAAAACAGGTTTGCAGGTGGTGAAAACAAACGATAATACATAAACACAACAGAATGCACCGTGAAATTTACCTCAATGAAGACGTAATCTACTGACACAGTGAGGAAAAATCGTACCTTAGTGTAAAGTCTCCACCACGACCAATTATTCACCGCAAGAAATTTTCGAATGTTCTTCTGGATACAACGGATTGCTGTACATTGAACCTAAGAAAAACAGACAATTAGCACAGGTTAGTAGCACAAATACTTCGTTTATACCAGACTTCAGTCACTTTATTAAGTTCTCATGGTACGCGAGATCCCCGGGGGGGAGGGGGGGAGGGGGGGAGTACTCCTCTATAAAAGTGACGGGGTGCTCGTAGGAAAATTTCGAGAACACCTCTAAATGGGGCATATAATTCATGGTAAGCCACCATATAGTCACCAAATGTAGTGTTTACACGGGTATATAAGGGTTTACAAAGGTATATCCTTGTAAGTCCTTGTAAACCCCTGTAAACTGACTATATGTTGGCCTACCATGAATTATATGCCCTAAATGGTACCAGAATCTTGTTTTATGGGCGTGTCCTTTCCACCCCTAAGAGGTGCCAATTCAACAACAACAAATTATATGACTGACACTGCAAATTTTAATAGTGATTATGATAACTTTCGAACACTTTCTTCTCAAGGACGTTTTGAAAGAATTAGTCGATAACCTTACCGCAGGTCCCTAAAAGGCACGGAGACAACCCTGGCAGTAGTCATTTAAGGTTTTAGCACCCTGAGCCGTACTAATCCACACATTTATACCCCTCAAAGGTACGATGGCATCCCCGTAACTTTCATAGTGCCCCCCACGGGCGAGAAGGGGAACTTGGCAAAAATCAATTCTGTGATTGGCGGACATATCCGAAGGGGAGAATTCACTGTCTATCAGTGTCTCTTGGTTACGCCAGGCCTACCTGCAATTTTTTAATCCTCCTTCGAGCCAAGAAACCTCGACAGTAAGCTTGCAACTCGACGATTGTATCTGTTGTTTTCTCGTCTCGCGCGTCTTCCAACTGAGCGAGTGTACCCGCACGGAAAAAGATCTGAGGGAAAACAGATACAGGAAAATAACATTTATAACGCAAAATAAACATGCATATTCTAATCCTTCCCTCGATAACATCTCCCCCACACACCTCACACTAATATACAAAAAATGTCGTTGATTTTGTCAAGTATTTCTTACTGAAAGTTCCAGTAGTATCACATTTTTGACCAGGGTCTGGTCCGGCGGTTACTTTGATTGCTTTACACTGTGCAATCAGTGTTTAGGGTTAAGATTTTCTTATTCTAATTACGCTAACAAAGAAAAACAGGCTACGCTACAATGAATATGTAAGTTTAATTTCATTTCTGCGGGTTATCACATCTATGTGAAATGACGAGACAGATATCGATGTGTATTTTGTGGCGATTTCTTGAGAGGGCACCAGACAGAGCGCGTTCACTGTGTGTTGCTTTCCTTTTCTGTAGCAAAGTTAATTCAATTGCCGACTGATTGACCTTTTAATTTCATGGATGTTAAAATGTAGATTCACAGTCTCATTACAGTAAAATCCTGAACAAAGCTTGGCACAACGGGCGAGTTCTACAATAAAGCTTTCATAGAAATGCTCTTCTAAGATATGACTTAATTGACATTCTCACACGCCATAACTACTACAAATCAAAAAGTGGTTCAGTAATTACGGTACTACTACAGCGAAACACAAGCATCAAAAATTTATTCAGGGTAAATGGCGCATTTTGTTACGAAATGCTCTCCTTAGACATAGTAGGCTAGCCCTCCCAACATCACTAACCAAGAAAGGCAGTTATTTACTACCACAAGCCCTGCTACCTAAATGTTCCAGTGAGTAGGCAAGCCCTCCCTTTAGCATCACTTTACACACGAAAGGGACTTCTTTACTACTTAAAAGGAGCTGGATCTGCATGCAAATTACCCGCACTTTGAATACAGAAACAATATGATGTCGAGACGAGAGATCTGTAACGCTGTGACCGCAAGCAAAATTAATTCGGTTATCAACGTAATAAGCACGAAATGTTAGTGAACCTGTCACACTCCGGTCTAAAAATCCTTACACTTCCGACACAAGATCACTGCTCATTATAAAGTGAACTACAGGTATACGCACAGAACAGGACTTTGCAGTAACAATCGCTTGCATGGTTGATCACAAACACGGAGTACCCAGAACTGTACAAGTAACATGAAGCCACAAGAATGGCTGCAAACATACCAATAGAGAAGCGTTTAGCTTAGACGGAGAGGAGACCCATAAATACAGGATCAGTGAGCAACTGCATCAAGAAACTTCTGATGTCTCTTGAATATGTACTGACAGTACAATTTGTCCAGAGCGACACACAAACAATAACAGGTCAGAGCTTTTATGACTTGAACTCCAACAATCCAGCCGCAAAAACGAAACGATTCCCCGTACCTCACCTTTATTGGTCTGGAAAATGAGAATGCACAGTTGCAGCGACTTTCACGATGTAACACGAAGCGCTTGTCAAACAACCAGCAGCCGAAACCTCGCTTTTACAAACGTAGAGCGAAGTCAAACAAACACAACGGAGTTGAGGCCGGACTCTTTGATCGTAAGCAACAAAGCCTCCTTTGGAAAAGGCACGGTTCATGCTCTAATGCACCTCAAAAGTAAAAATCACCTCAAAAGTAAAAATCACCGACACAGTTCCACAAAGGAACCTGAGCATGATTCAGACTTCCCAGGCCTCTTTTAAAGATCGGACTAGTAATTATTCTTGCTGTGTACCACAGACTTTCTCATACGTTGGTTTAGGGAATTGAGTGTTAGATCGATTTATTATTCTGCGGTTGATAATTTTCTCATTACTTATCATCTGATACTGTAAATTCTAGAGATAAGTTCCGTATTGACCATGTCTGGGACCGGAGAGAAAGGAGTTCAGTGAAATTGTACCGATGGCTCTGTCCTAGTATACCGGTACACGAGGGAATAATCATTGTGTTTTCTCTGTTTTATTGTTTAGCTCTAGTGTGTTTGGTCTTTCGTATCGGCTCTTGTGTACCGGTACACCTGGACAGAACCGTACCGATCGAGTCACAGTATTATGACACTTATCCAAACATAAAGTACAGTACAAAATATAACTTGCTATTGTGGCAAGATTCCTATATAGCTCTCTCAAAAACCTCTTACGTACCGAGTTTCGCGCGGAAAAACCGAGGATCCGTAACTTACAGTAAGGAGCGAGAAACGAGGTTTATTATATCTCTGGAGACATTTGGGCGACCAAAACAAACTTCTGAATTGACCAATCACAGCGCGCGTACTAACTGAGAGATATAGTAATAATTATTTTTACTAAAACAACACGCTGTAAATCATAGTAAATTTAGGAAGCCACTCTCGACGACACACACGAGTCTTTCATTTGGCAAGCATGCGCAATATCCGTCTTCGCTCCGCGCCTTCGACCATCCAATGAGAAGAAAGTTCAATGTTCGTTTAAAATAGCTAAAAACGGATCAATCATATTTTGAAAATGTTCTTTCTGAGATGAGTCCTGCGAAAAAGATAACCTGAAGAGCTTGTTCATAAGCAGGGTAAGAGGAGAAATTTTGTCCCAAAAAGAAATATCAACATGTTACCCGTGCACAAAAAATGGTTTAAATATCAACCGCCGACCGGTTAGCTCAGTTGGTAGAGCACCGGACTACCCTGCGGGAGGTCGCGGGTTTGAACCTCGGCCGGACCAACACTCATGGTCTTAGAATAATTGAGTAGAAAGTGCTACCAACAGAATAGTCCAAGGAAAATAAGTATGTTCTACGTACATTCTATGTTCTATCAAACGAGTTGATATAGTAAGATTTATCACCATAACATGAGAGGTGTTTAAGATGCTAAGATTTAAGGGGTTACCAAGCTTAAGTCCCAGTAGTGACCAGCATCCAATTTCTCATTACAATATTCACTGTTCATTAACCATTCAGGTTATGAGATTAACGAAAATAATCGCCACAAAAAGTTGTATAGATATTTAAACAAATTCTCCTCACTAGTACCATAACAAATATGAAAAAACAGTTAGGAGAAAATGAATCTTGATATTGGGGCTTAAAAGGTTTAAATTATACGACGGAAAAACTTACTTTAATAACTTGTAGAATAAACCATTTTGTGTTTGAATTTCCCACCAACGCAGCACCAGTTTCTTTACAAAATAACTCCTTTATATACTCTACCAGTTTCTTTACAAAATAACTCCTTTATATATTCTACCCGTGCAAAGAACTTACAAGTGCAAGCTCGTTCTCTACAATTCTTACCTGACTAAGTCCAAGGCGGTAGCTTCGTTTGTCCAGTTCGAGATTTTCTAAAAGCGTCTCTACCGCCTGTGTAGACAGGGAAAGAGGTCGAATTCATCACTAATTCAAAAATTATACTTAATCCGCGCTTTTCCAATAGACCGGAAGTTCTAATTAAAAGGTATCGTATCAAAACAAAGAGCGATAAACAAAGAACTCCCCGGCATACAGTACAGTGGAACCCCGATATGCTCACTTGGCATATCGTTATATCGGGGTTCTACAGTAATTGCATTATTCTAAACAAAAACTGGATCACACTATGGTGCTAATGAGAGTAAAGATCAGCAACTTTCCGTCCAGCTTGTTGACTAGCAGTAAATTCAAATGTATCTCTCGGTAATCGATAGTGAAGTTACAGCAAAACTTTGATCGCATGGGATGACAGCGGATTTGATTCCGGCAAAAAATTGGGTAACCTGATTTTGCGGTCTTATGAAAAAATAAACAAAAACAAAGTTGACATGATAATAATTTCTTCAAACTCTAAAAATAGCGCGTTTTAGACAAAAAAATATTGATATCACAAACAAAACGCAACTTCGACCGCAGATATGGTGAAAAGGACACGTGTTTTATGACAGTAAATTGAATTACACCGGTCTGAACATAGTCTCCTACGCAGCCGTTCTTTGTCTCGTCACGCAACGCTCCTCTCCACTGAGGAGCGTTGCGTGACGTGACAAAGAACGGCTGCGTAGGAGACTAGGCCGCAGAAAGTTCAACATAAGCTTTGCATAATATTAACTCGATGAGTTTTTATCGACAGTAGTACAAATTTCTTTGACTTGAGAATGGAATTATTACGAGTCGCAAAACGTTAAACGTATGTTTAGCATACTGTTGACTTAACTCTTTTCCATCCAACTCACGATCACTGATTCATATATGACTCATGATTTAGAAAACTCACCAAAATAATACGTTACTTCCTATTGCTTCCAAATTTGGCACACAGGAAGTAAATGAACGCACCCAATTACCTGATGAATTTTAGCTTGTATGCTTTAGTGACAGATGCGTGACGAATTTTTAAATTCTGATTTTAGAGCGCGAGGAAGGGTTAAGGAGGAGGGTTTTCCCTATCACTTGACATCATTTTCTGATGGACGTTCCCATATGGATATAGCTCCCCGGAAATTTTTAAAACCAAACTTTTATCGATTTTTTGTTTGTGAAAAATGGCTTATAGAAATTAAATTGTATTAAATTCTGTATTTGCTATTTTTCAAGCAGATTTGAAAGAAATAATACCAGATAAAAAGGGAAAACTTTTTTCCTTTAACTTTTTTCAGCAATTGGCTGGCGTCTTGGTTTATGGGGATTTATATGCAAATTGTATGCATACGTTGTGTAAATTTGGCAAAATGCTAAATTTTTTGGGAAAATATTATTGCCTACTTGAATGTGAAATATACATGTTTGGAAAACCTATTTTGTACCCTACAACATGAGGTATATCTTTGATCACTGCTGTAAATATCTGCGGAGATATTAAATAAAAATGAAATGTCCGTCAATTTGCTTGATTTTTGGGCGTATGGAAATGAGTTAATGAGTTGTTCCCGGCAAGAGTACAAATTTATTTGACTTGAGAGATTCGAAAATTGAACGAAAGTAGCACATACCTTCTTCTCATCCAAGACAGGGCCAGTATTCCTGACGTGACTCTGGGCCAAGATATCAAAACGCCGCCTGAACTCTCCAAAAGGCATGTGCTCTGGAAATCCTGAAAAATAAGAGGGGTACAGAGACGGAGGACAAGTGAGAACTAAACAAACAACGGTTCCGTTTGAAGCGCCAAGTAATATGACGCTTAATCTTTATTACGTTACGGGCAAACGTTACAGAAATTTCTTCAACACTGATGCACCGAACTCGAAGCGTATCAAGCCGACCCTGCACGCAAAAGCGTTCTCAAACTGCATCTCAGAGAGCAATGCAGGCGGACCGCAGCTCTGCGTCTTTGACGATGTAAACACTACAAACACTAACAAAATGTCCCGCGCGGAGGGCGGGCACTCCCTGAAAAACTGGGTAGGAGTATGTAGCCCGCTTCCCAAAACTCTTATCCTATTTATGACCAAACTCTGCTATTTTCCCTACCTTATTCATGACCTGACCAAAAATTTAATACCCTATTTATGACCTGACCTTCAAATAAATACCTTGTTTCCGATATTCCTTATAATTATTTCCCTAGTTCAGACCAATGTTAAAGTCAATGTTCATCTGCTTTTATTAGGTACGATTAGGTAGGGTATACGACTGCAAGCTTCGAGCTCAGAATTCCACACTATAACGCGCTCCTGCGCGAGTGGAAAAATCGATACCCTATTTATTACCAAAATGGTCCTGTCACAGTACTTTTACTAAAGCCAGCTACATGCAACGCCATGTCCGACTTTGTTTCATCTTCGTAACCTGACAATACAATGACGAATCGAACGTTTCCAGTGCGCGTTCATGTTCGGTGTAGAACCAGTGATGTACTTCAAGGCCACCAAGCAAATTTTGCACACTGTTTTTGACTTGTTTTTATTAACAGCAAAACCATAATGTTTCCACACAGGAGATGTAAAGGATTCAGGAGGTTTCGTAAGTGTTGGTTGCTCGAAACTCGACTTGGGTGCGGCCATTTTTCGAGAACCTGATGAGCTCGTCCGTGGTTTGCCTTATTCGGATACGCTCAGAAGGTGGTAGAAGGAAAGCGTTTCCAGTGCCACGCCACATGAACAAAATTACATACGATCAGATTCCTTGAACACAATAGATAACTGAAGGCTGAAAGTTCGGACACTGTCATATTAATTGTCTTCGTAAAGCTTTGAAAACATCTTTCGCAGGCAGTCTGGAGTAAATTTCGAATAAACGAAAATCGATATCTGGAATCAAGCATTCGTGAATCAAATCGAATGGTCATAATCGCGAATAATCAAGAATTCGATTACTCGTTACACCTCTACTAGAAAGTAGTTCTTTGTCTTCACATTTTCCAAAAAAGTGGAATTATAAAACGCGAGTTTAATAAATGTTTTTCATAAAAGGTTTTAATTTCTACGGATAGACAAACAACAAGAGCAACAACAACAAACAAACCAAAAAAAAAAAACAAACAAAAACAACAAAAACAAACAAACGAGGAAAAAAACGGAAAAGCGAAAGTCTCGGAGCTCAGACTATCATCCTCTTATTTACTCCCTTTAACTGTATTCAGCTATGGGCCGAAAACCGAAGTTATCTTCGTTGATCATTTTAGGTACCTCTTTGATTGAATGAAACTTGATGCATGCGTTTCTCCAAGACCCAAACACTGCACACCAGTCCGCTTACCTTGTCGATGTATTCTCACAGCATCCAACATTTCAGCGGCTCGAAGTTGTTGTCGGACCAGGGGTACATTCATGGACGCTACTTCCTTCCCAGTTCTACTCACGGCCTGCCCATCAACACTGTCACACTGACCAGCGGTTTCCACGGAAAGAATACAACGTACGAAATTGACTTTGGTTTTTCGGATGGCATCCAATATGGTGTCCTACATGAACACATGGACAAATACGTAAAATCTGTTTTAAATCATTGACAACTGAGTCGGACTTGAATACACTACAGAGCGAAATCGCGGCGACCCTCACGACTTTGAAAAGTGGCCGCTTAATAGAGGTTAAACATAAATTGGGCAGAAATGGCGGTCAACGTGATTTATTGACTCTATATAGCAAAATTTTTTTTAAAAAAAGGTTAAATACGTGTAAACAGAGGGGCCGGCTAAGGTTTAGAACTCCCATGTGAGTATTATTGCAGAGGAGACGAGTTCTTTATTCGATGGCTTAGAATGAAACTTAAGCAATATAATTACAGACTTGCAATAAAGTAGTTTTTCGTGCAGAACAGTGGGTGCTTTTAGTGTCCGGTGTGAAAGATTTCCATGTGTATATATTATGCGTCATGTGACTTGTCATTACAATGGAGATCATGATCATCTATTCTCATTGCCGTACTCCTGTCACCATTTCCCTCGAAAAGATAATTTAGTGACCGTTAAATAGCGGCAAAAAAGCAACAAATAACGACCTTGAAAAAACAAAAAGGTGGCCGCGGCCGATCAATGGAAGTGGCCGTTGAATGGAGGTATCGAATACAGTATTTTAGTGACAAATAATTCGGTATTTTACAAAGTGGCCGGGAGGGTGGTATCTTAATAGGGATTGCAATGTATTTCTATTTCTACTATTTCTTAACGAAGTTGAGCAATCTTTGACTTACAGCTTGCCCCCCCCCCCTCTCCCCCACGCGGAGGCAGAGGAAAGGAAGTTGAAGAGGGGTAGGGGGTGGGGGTAGGGGAGGTTATGGAGGAAGAGAGACAAAGATACCTATAGACAAGGATATCTCCAAAGAATGGACTTACCCAACTTAGTCACAGCCAACTGCCTCTTTGGCTTAGTCCATTCTTTGGTGATATCCCTAACTATAGCTTTTAAACCTCTCTACATCCATAGCCTCCCTTACCTTCACTCTTCAACCGCCACATCTCAGCTTCCTTTCTGTAATTTAGCTGTCTTTACTTAATCTACTCACCACTTGGTATATGAGCTGCAGACAGTGTGAGTTTTTCTTGATAGCTGTAGGTGTGGTCCCAAGTGGCTTCTTCAAACTCCGTGACCGAGTTACGCCTTCAGCAGCTGAACGGTGACGGGAAAACATGTCCTTCAAGTACGGTCTGAAACAAAAACGAAATGCATGTCAGCTAAGCATGTGACTAGACGGGTCTTACATGTCAGCTAAGCATGTGACTAGAAGGGTTTTACATGTCAGCTAAGCAAGTGACTAGAAGGGTTTTACATGTCAGCTAAGCAAGTGACTAGAAGGGTTTTACATGTCAGCTAAGCATGTGACTAGAAGGGTTTTACATGTCAGCTAAGCATGTGACTTGAAGGGTCTTACATGTCAGCTAAGCATGTGACTAGAAGGGTTTTACACGGACAAATTGCCAAGTGACAAGAAGAGCGGTTTTATCGAAATTCCAAAACTGCACTTTTAAACGCGCCAAGAGATCGGCCAGCTGAAATTGCAGGACATTTCATCGCGCTTTTTGGGAACTGCCTCCAACTGAAATCGTGATACACCTTGCACATCAACGGCCCTTAAAACAAGCCGCATATGGAACTCTTAGAGAACACAGTTACACCAAACATTGACAAAAAGGACAAAAAATGGACGTTGCAAAATGAACATGAAAGGGTCATGCCCGGTGTGATATAATTTATTAATTTTCTTTGTCAGTTAGGGTTAGGTACATTGTTAAGAAAGCTTTGTGTCCATTGTTTTACGTCAGTTGTTTGAAGAAATTATATTACACCGGAGATGAGCCTCTTGCAACTGATCACGCAATGTAGTGTCATTCACAAACTAAAGAGTTAGGAAAAGAAGTTTGAATCAAACGGTTTGAGGCGAGTTATTTTAGTGAGTTGCTTAACCTCTTACTGTTGTAATATTATAACAGTTGACTTCCTGTTAATCTTCATTAACATCAATCCTTACTTTGAAGATTCCGCCAGGACAGGATGAGCCTGTTTAACCGCTGCATGTTCCCTAGCAACCTTGAGCCATCCTCGTGCATTGTACAGCACAGGCAGGGTGCCTTGACAGTGGTTTATCCAGAATGTGTCTTTCAGGGCTCCCTGCTTGACCCATGAATCCTCTTTACAAACAAACAAAATAATATAAATATCTTATAGCTCACTGGTAGAGCATCCGAAGTGGCGACAGGATGATCGTACGTTTGTCTCCTATTGGGAGAACTTGATCTACCTTTAACCGATTGATTACCTCCGCCAAGGAGGTTATGCTTTCACCCCTGTCTGTTTGTTTGTTTGTCTGTCTGTTAATCGTTTTACGCAAAAACTAATCAACGGATTTGCACCAAATTTGGTGGAAAGGTCGCAAATATACCCAGGATCAATAGATTAAAATTTGGGATTTATCCGGATTAAACTCCGGATCTCAGATCCAGATGAGTGTAATATCAGGTGTACATATGTGGCGGGGCAGAGGTATGCGCTCTACCGAGTGCCCTTCTAGTTGTTACTGTTGTTCCCAGAATGAGGAGATAGTAAACCCCGGAATCTCAGCTAGTCACCAACATATTGTGCCAAAACCTGCGATTTAATGGAAAAAATTTCTCACAGTTTTTATCTTACTTTCATTGCAGTGGTGAACGTAGAGTCGCGCCAAAAAACTACTGTCATTTGCTCCTGGAAAGATGGACTCCTCATCTAAGATCCACAGCAGTCCTTTCTGTTCACTTTTCAAGTCAAGAGTGGAGCCTCTTGTCTAGGTCCAAAAAAATAAACAAGCAAAGGCTTGACTCTAGTCTTACATACATGTAAGAAAATAAATGCAATTATACAATAAATAAATGAATAAACAATCAAATAGTAAAGGTAAAGGCGCACACGAGCCACAGGAGGCCCACACGGCCGGAGCTTATCCCGGTTTCAATAGCATGAAGCACCTGGGAGTATTATTACTCCCCCCTGGATGGGATGCTAGTCCATCGCAGGTTCACCCCCAGCATTGTATCGCTGGTACCCATTTACACACCTGGGTGGAGAGATAGACAGTGTGGAATAAAGTTTCTTATCTAATGAAACAACACAGAGCCAGCACCAGGGCTCGAACTCCAAACCTCCTGGTAGGAAGTCCGACACGCTAACCACTAGTAGCAATAAAATTCAACAACATCAACAACACAAAGGGCAGTTTGCAGATGAATCCTCAAGGAAGAAAAAGTTAGACAAGGACTAACAGTATCTCAGAAATACAAAAGGGATAAACAATGCATAGTAATAAAATAGAGGAATAAATAGTGTTCACTGTAGATCTATAGGTACAAAATATTAGCTTTGGGAATAAAACAATGATCAAATTAAGATTATGATTTATTGGTCACTTCAACAAACCTGTACTGAAAATGGATAGGATAATGAAAATCGCACATGAAACCAATTGGAACATGCAGTAGACAATATTTAGAGTGTGAAAAGATGAAAACACATAGCACACAAGACTATACATACCACTCCCTGGGCAGCTTTGTCAAACACAGCAACAACCGGATCAGGAGAAGTGGATACACTCTCAAAACTGCACTCTATGTTTTCCTGAGGGAATCAAGCATACAAGAGCTTGTCAAAGAACTTTGCAAAGCACAGACTGTTACAAAAATGTGAGGAATGACATACCTGTGAGTATCTCTCCATTTGTACATTAAACACAGTATCATGGAAAAACTTCTGAAGTCTCTCAAATTCATAATTATGGCACAGATCATCAAACAGAGCTCCATTCTGTTTGCCGACTGACACAGGGTTTTGAAAGCCAGGAGGATCCAAAACATGCATGGACGATACATTTCTTATATTACACTGTAGAGACCTGTGATCACAAATCAAACAAAAGCAACAGTTCCATTATTCAAGACATTTGTTTGACTATTGAACTGTCTACAGTATACCGGTATCTTCATTACATCATTTGAAAATATTTTGAAAGTGTCTGCACAAAAAGGCCCAACATGTAACTCACTCTAGATGTCACACTTTGAAAATGAAAACAAGACATTTTTTGAGGAGGATCTAACAGTCTGTCAGGTTATACTTTAAGTTCTATAAAATGTACCCCTTCATTTGTTTTTAGCTAAAAGTTCATTGCTATATATTCAAACAATTGGACCAGCACTTACCAGTCCTTTAAAGCAATTCAAAATACAGTGTACAGTAAGATATATATATATATATATATATTTATTATATCTCTCAGTTAGTACGCGTGCAGTGATTGGTCAATTTAGCGGGCCGTACTTCACTGTACGGCCCGCTAAAGTTTGTTTTGGTCGCCAAAATGACTCCAGAGATAAAATAAATACCTTATTAAGCTCGTTTTCTCGGTCTGTACTGTAAAATACGGATCCTCGTTTTTTCCTGTCGATTTATAGCCCGCGCACTTCGCGCTTGGGCCATAAATCGACGGGAAAAACGCGGTCCATATTTTACAGTACGGACCTCGAACTCGATTAATAAGAGGTATATATATCCCCTGATGAGTGGGCAACCACGAAACAGGTTTGTAGGGATAAACCTGTAGTTTGTTTGTGTGTTTTTTCTCCCACAACAACTATATATATATCCCGCAACAACTATATATATATATATATATAATCGTGAGAAGTTGTAGAAAACACTGCTGAATAGTGCTCAATACACATTTGTGTAGAGCGGTATATAGAATTGGGTTACTAAATGAAAACACACATGATTCCCTGCAACTCTGAGTTTCGTGCTTACGCACTGATTAAATCTGATGATTAAATCTGCCTGATGAGTGCGTAAGCACGAAACTCAGAGTTGCAGGGAATCATGTGTGTTTTCATTTAGTAACCCAATTCTATATATATATATATATATATATATGTATGTATGTATGTATGTATGTATGTATGTATGTATGTATGTATGTATGTATGTATGTATGTATGTATGTATGTATGTATGTATGTATGTATGTATGTATGTATGTATGTATGTATGTATGTATGTATGTATGTATGTATGTATGTATGTATGTATGTATGTATGTATGTATGTATGTATGTATGTATGTATGTATGTATGTATGTATGTATGTATGTATGTATGTATGTATGTATGTATGTATGTATGTATGTATGTATGTATGTATGTATGTATGTATGTATGTATGTATGTATGTATGTATGTATGTATGTATGTATGTATGTATGTATGTATGTATGTATGTATGTATGTATGTATGTATGTATGTATGTATGTATGTATGTATGTATGTATGTATGTATGTATGTATGTATGTATGTATGTATGTATGTATGTATGTATGTATGTATGTATGTATGTATGTATGTATGTATGTATGTATGTATGTATGTATGTATGTATATATATATATATATATACAGTACCATTTGTAGGTTAAGGATTAAACATTCAATGATAAACTCATAGAGTTTATCACATAAGCTCTCAGGAAACCTGCCTGCAACTCATCAGTCTTACAAAGGGTTATGAATAAATGGTTTGCATCAAATACAAGTACACAGTCTAATACCTGTTTATAAACCTTATAAGAACAGCAAATGCTTCCTGATACAATCCCATGACAAAACCTTCTAAAGCTTCTATATACTGAACAGCTGTGGCACGTGCTTGTTTCTCTGGTGTGTTGTCAACAGAACTGTGAGGGCTCAGGTCAGACTTTGATTGGCTTTGACGCCGCATTCTTATTGTGAACTGGTTGACAATGGGAGGGGCAAAGATGATTTCAGAGATGTCCTCTGGGGTCGTACCAAGGACTGATGCAGCTCTCTGAACTGCTGCTGGGTTTGCAAAGTGGGGTTTGTTGTCTGCACCTAAAGACAGAAAGTTAAGCCATTACTGCATGTACCTACAGTACAGCAATAATAATACTAATACTAATACTAATACTAATACTACTACTACTACTACTAATACTAATAATGATAATGATAATAATAACCATAACACTGGCTCTTCGTCCAAGAGCTAATACATCCAATACGTCCAGGCCGTATATTAGCTGGAAAGATGGAGGTTGAGGATTGATCTCAGTAGAAGATGTTGTTGCTCAGTCAATACTGGGCTTAGAGAACTATATACTGCATCAAAGAGCAATGAAACACTTCTTAGCACGGTAAGAGTGACAGGAAAATGTGGGCTTGAGAGCACAGACCATTTCAAAAAGAGAAAACAGAGAAAAAAAGGAAAGACGAGTGGTCCCAAAAGGTGTTGAATATCCAGTTTATCAGACAAACTGAAGATGTTGCAGACACAAAAATTAATCTTGGTTGTAGCTACAGAAAGGATACTTGAAAATAGAAAGAGAGAGCCTAATTACTGCAGTCCAGGATAGGGCCTTGAGAACAAATCTGACCAAAACAAAGATGGAAAAGACACAAAACAACCCCACGTGCCGAATGTGTAAAAAGGAAGATGAGCATGTGATGAACATCATCTCGGGATGCAGTAAACTGGCACTGAAAGAGTACAAGAAGAGGCATGACAACATGGGGAAAGCTATCCACTGGGATCTCTGTAGAGAAAAGGGATTTGAACACACAGAAAGGTGGTATGAAGATAACCCAGAAAGTGTCCTAGAAAATGAGGATTGGAAAATTTTGTGGGATTTTATGAAAGAGACTGATGTTATTACAGCAAGAAGACCAGGGCCAGGTTGTTCGAAGCAGGGTTAAGGTAACCCAGGGTTAGTGCGTGAAATGCAGATATGGAAGCTTAAAAAGCACATTCAGAAAAATTCGAGTTTGAATACAATTTGATGATTGTACGCTGTGAATAAAATAGAGAAAGTTATCGGAGAAAATGCTTTTTAACAAGAGGAAAAGAAGCTCATGTTAAAAGTTACCCCTGGGTTAGCGCTAATCAGCCTTCGAACAACCGGCCGCAGGTATGCTGGTTCTCGTCAAGAAAAACAAAATGTGCAAATTTGTCCATAATAATAATAATAATAATAATAATAATAATAATAATAATAATAATAATAATAATAATAATAAATATTTTAAGAGGATGCTCCCATCACATTATGTGGTTTTCAGGGAGGTCTGCACTATTATAATCTAGGTTAAAAACTAAAAAATCACTACAATCCTGGTCAAAAACTTTGGGACACTTTACAAAACAAGGTAACCCAAAAGCAGTATTTCCCCCCTCCCCCACATTCAATGTTGATTTGTTGCCATGTATGATGACAGTGGCTATAAACACTGTTAAGGGGAAGGGGGTGGTTGTAATTACAGCAGAAAAGGGCAAACAATGTTTTCAGGCTTAGTATTTTAATCACTTTACATATCTGAATCAAAGGTGGGTCATTCCTTTAGTGTCCCAGAAAATTTTGGCCAGGATTGTAGCAAGAGAAATTGGGAGGATTTGGCAGCTGGTCAAAGTTAAAGTTATCCTGCTTCTAGTGGACACCTTGGGATCATCCCCAGGGCCTTGAAAGCAAATTTGGAAGAAACTGGTATGGACGATGGAATTGATCGATTGCAGTCCGTTCTTATTGGTATGGCAACAATCTTGAGAAAGGTAACTAGTTGTGACTTGGCTTCAAGGAAGACTTCAGAAAAGTATAGCTGCTGTGAATGTTTAATAATAATAAGGATAATGATGATGGGGTTGATAATGATAAGGGTAATTATAATGGTGATTATGATAATGGTAAATGGTAAATAATCTGTCTTGATGATGCTGGAGGTTAAAGATACTTAATAACAAAAGTCATTTGCTTACCAACTGTAACACCAGCACATCCTAAGTTGCAGATAGCTGCCAGGATTGACCAAATACCTTTGGCTTCTTCTTGAGATACGCCCAACATCTGCAGAGCAAACTCAATCTCTGTCCACTTTTCCGCAAACTGCTGATTATCTGGTGACTAATAAAACAACACAACTGTTTACACCTTTTACTCAAGTACAGGTGTACATCTACCCCTTCGTATATTCTTCAACCGTCAGAAACCTTTCCAGGGAAGTTGGAAGGGTTTTCAAAAATCACTAGCTTAAAGTACTTTTAGGTTATATTAATCAGCAAACAGTGGTCCTAAGAGTTTCATTTTGACAGACTGCGCACCGGTTAAGAAACAGAATAACTGAATTGAACTTATTAAGATAAATAAATAAAATAAGTAAAGACTTACCTTGGGATCAAAAGCCATCATAAACGCATTTGATTCACTCACTTTCATTTCAAGAAGTAGTTCCTGCCTAAGGGTAAATTGACAACAATACTATATTGAGTTCTGGACAATTGCACATTATAATTTTACATGAAGAGGATTGAGTGAGTGGGTTGATTAATGACTTGAGACAAAAAACTTTCCTTCTTACCTCAGTTTAGCATCACACCCAGCTAGCAAATAATAAAAAATCTTAAATGTGGTCTCCCCTTCTGACTGTCTGACAACTTTGTACTTTTCAAGCAGGAACGTCTGAAAGAGAATAAACATGGAGGACTAGGTTTCTTTTCTTCTTATATATCTTTTCTTGCTAAATAAGACAAAAAGGCATTTTGTTAAGCACTATGTTTAGTCTTCCTCGGCTATCGAGAGACAACCAACAACGTGTTTCAGTGGGCTGCTAAACTGATAAATTAAGGGACACATACAGCGCTAAATGAAGGAAAACCTAAAATAATTGATTCTACAGCATCTAAAAAAATCCCCATATTTCCTGTTAGAATACAGACCTGCACTGAGCCGCTTGTTAGAAGACCAGCCGAGTCAAAATCCATACTAAACAATAATGTGAACCTTGATGCATTGTGATTCAAAGGAGTAGACACATTGCCAAATGCTTCTAACAATGCATAGATGGCTTCCAACTTTTGATCTACAGAAAAAATACGAACAGCTAAGCTCAACTTAGATGACTACATCTTTCAGCACCTACAGCAATTTTGCCTGATGCCTTTTTTACAGTACTTTGAAAAAGGAATGAGTGCTAATATATATTACTAAAATTTTGTTAAGAAACACTAAGCACTGCAAAACTTTGCCATATAGTCACAATACAATAACGTACATTTATAGAATTAACTTTAACTAGTGAGTTTAATTCTCATGACAAAGGCTTGTTCTATCCACAAATAAGGAACGTAGCCAGGGTTCACAAATACTATAAAAAAGGACTAAATAGTGCTTTTGATCTTTGCCCCATAAATCACAAGGTGTTAATATCCAGAGGGCAGTATAGATATTAAAAGAACTATGACGTGCAAATGGGGTCATAAATCAAAATCTTCCAAAATTGCTCCCACTGTATAATATTAATATTAATAGTATATCAATAATAATATTAAGGCAAAAAAATTAAATATCCAGTAATGAAGAGTACTTGAACGATCACACAATTATATGCACATACTACAATACATGGTGCATCAAAAAGAAAATTTAACAGTTCATTTTTCAACCTGTCAGTGCGGAATGCTGTGAGCTAGCTGCAGCTGCCAAGTAATGCAAAATATGCCTGGAATTGATGGTTTTCCCTGAGCCACTGTGTCCCATTAGCACTACAGACTGGTCCACCCTTGTCGCCAGCATGTTCCTGTATGCTGTTTGTACAGCTGCGAATATGTGTGGTGGCATGTCCTCCTGCTTACACCCACGAAACATTTGAATCACCTGAATAAGTAAAATCAAATCAAAAGTTTTGGTTATGCTAGCACTGCAATAAACTGAAACACTAACAGCAACAAACAAGATCAATGATGGTTAACTCTTGATTTACAAAGAAAGGAACTGAGATAAAAGGCATGCAACAGCGGACATCTTATACATTTCAAAGTTTAAGTTCATGTTAGATTGCCCAACAGAGTCACATTATTTTTTATTTCACTTGCTTGCCAAAAAATGCAAGATTGTGCAACCACTAGGCAGTACAAAGCCAAATCAACGTGCTCAATAAACTGTAAAGATACTTTTAATAAAAAGAAATATTATTGAAAACTTCACTTCTGAATGGGTTATTTGTTATCAATCATACAATAACATTAACTATTGTGTATTGAACCTTATCTGTGTAGATGGCCAACTGTTGTTGTGGGTTGATAACTATCAAGTTTGGTCCAGCATAAGTGTGGATAAGATTACTGCCAAGTCTTTGCCGTAAGGTATGGAGGCAGCTGGATTCATTGAGGTAACGCAATGAGGCAAGATCTTCCGCTCTGTCATACTGAGGAGGATTGGCCTGGAAAAAAAATGATACAAACATAGCTCAAAATTATTTTAATTTGCTGCATTAAAATTGAACTCCACCAACTTTAACTCAGTTGTCTATCTCCCTGTTATATTGAACCAGAACCCTCTTTCCTTGCCACTGCTTTTCCAGTCAATTACTACAAGGTACCTCCAAGTCTGTGCTATTTCAATTTTTTTTCCTCTTGCTCAAGTGCTCAAGACAATAAGGTTTACCTATAATTCTTCCCTGAAGCAGTCACTCTTAGGTCACCATGCAGCCCGTCAGGAAAAGTCAAGGGGATTTCTTCGAGTTTTGTCTATTTTGCCTTTTGAAGTGTCAATTTGAGCAGCACTATAAAACTGCATATCCTCATTGAGAAAAAAAAAACTGACAAGCTGACAACACCACTGACAAAACGATATCATATTTACCTGTGTAAAATACACACTTTTGTACAGACAAATTACTGTTAGAATTTCCGATGTTTATTATACAAGGAACCCATTGTTTAGTAATGTTCTCATTAGCATAGTCTAAAAAACTAAACAGAAGCTTCTGTATTTGCATTTCGGTCCGTGAAGGAATTTAAATGACGTGAAATGAAACACCTAACAAGAACAACAAAAAAGCATGTCTCTCGAGCAATCAAAAATTCAAGGAAAGAGAAGAACCAAGTGACAGTCTACATTGTGTGCTTAGAAGAAGGACAATGTTACGCAATTCCCAGGACCATATGCGTAAGATTCGAAAGCGAAAACTCAACCATTTATTTACAAATGTTCCATTGACAATTCCACAAATTTTCCAGTCATCACATCGGGTAAACATCCAATTAGACAATAAGCAGGTTTTCTACGAAAAGAAATTACACCTTAACGAGCAAAATTACAACACACACAGAATACGACAGAACTTACCGACTGTTTCGAATTCAAAGTGTCCACAACTCAACGATTTGAATAACAAATTATGCCAACGCAAAACATGGCGACTAGTTCTTCTACGACTGAGCGCATGGAAAATGCCCCGGATTATGACGTCAAATGTAGGCACGCAATGGGAGTTACACCGGCCCCTAAATGAAACCTATGGAAACTATTTCATTTACAAACTATCTGCTGCCATTGCGATTCAACGTGAAATGCCGTGAAGCTACTTTATAACAGTCAGCAATATAAACAAACTGTCCACTTCTTTAGATAAATGTCACTAGGTAAGAGTGTCAATACACCCAATTAAGTCGACGTCCAAAGTAGATCCACACAAGTTCAAGGCATATTGGTAATGTCAAATGCAATGTCCAATGTTGGTCTACAAATTTGGATCGGAGTCTGCGTCAACCGCAAGTTTGGAATGCTGTCCAGGTACGTCAAGGATATCAAGGTGCTACTTGCAAGTGTGATCACAGTTCCAGATGATTCTGAATAACTAATGACTTGACAGTTCAAGACGACACAGCTTTGTAATTGGTCGTACGAGGGTTGTCACTGTCGTTTTCACCTCCTTTTGTCTTTGGCGCTTTGCGCGGGTCATAACGGTGCAGCTTGTCTTTACTCTTGCAGAACGCACAAGTCCATCTTCGCTACGAAAGACCTCGATGACTCGTGCAAGGGGCCACTGACCTCTCGGAAAGTTCTCGTCAGCTAACAGAACGACATCACCCACATCAAAATTATCCTTTAGTTCGTTCCACTTCCTTCGTTCCTGAAGAGTCGGAAGATATTCTTTAATCCACCGTTTCCAGAAGAGATTTGACAAGTATTGCGCTTGTCTCCATTGGCGCCGACAGTTCAAATCTTCTTTCCCGAAAATTCCTGGGGGCAAACTGTGACATGGTCGCAGCTGCAACAAATGGTTTGGAGTCAAAGGTTCTTCATCCATAGGATCATCACTGTTTCGCGTCAAAGGTCTACTGTTGAGGATGTTGGTTGCTTCCGTCAGCACGGTGTGAAGCACTTCGTCACAGACCACTTGTTCCTTCAATAAGACCTTCAAGATTTGGCGCACGGACCTGATCATTCTCTCCCATGCTCCTCCCATATGACTCGCTCCTGGAGGATTGAAGATCCACTGAATTCCTCTTTGAGCACAGAATCCATCGATCCTTTGCTGACTCCATTCTTCAATTGCCTCTTTCAACTCCTTGTCCGCTTTAGTGAAGTTTGTTCCACGGTCGCTCCTAATTTCCTCGGGGTATCCTCTGAGGCAAATGAATCTTCTCAATGCATTAATCATGGAATCTGTATTTAAGGTGTTTGCAACCTCTATGTGTATGGCGCGGACTGTCAAGCACGTGAAAATGCATCCATATCTCTTGACTCTACTTCTTCCCTGCTTTACTTCTATAGGGCCAAAAAAGTCCACACCGACATATGTGAAGGGAGGTTTGTTGGGGGTAATCCTGTCTTCAGGCAACTTTGCCATGAACTGCTCTCCAGTTGGTGCCTTCCTCTTTTGGCAATCAACACACCTTTTCAATACACGTCGCACTGCAGAGCGTCCCTTTACAATCCAAAACCTTTCTCTCAGAGATGATAAAACAGATTCCTGACCCATATGGCCCACACTGCTGTGGCTGTGCTGGATAATTAGCTCCGTCACGTGGTGATCATTGGGCAGGATATAAGGATATTTCAAATCTTCATCCACAGGAGCACTCTGTAATCTTCCACCAACGGACAGCAACCCATTTCTTAACTTTGGGTTCAATTTGAAGATCGAGGTGCCCACTTTCCGTGTTGTCTTCTTCATTAACCGTTCGCTTGCACCAGGTGAGAGCTTGCTAAGTGCCTCGAACACCTTTGGAAAGGTCGCTTTCTGGACTTGTCGAACAATTTCCTCCTCAGCCCTCTGCAGCTCCGTTATGGATAGGTTTCCAACTATCTCGTCTGTGATTGTTAGGGGAGAAGCACTATCAAGGACTCCATCAATTTTCCAATTGCAAATTTTGCGCTGGAGAAATTTCTTGTACCGTAACAACCAAGCAAACGCTCTCTTCAATTTCCACCATGAAGAGTAATGCTGCATCAAACTTTCTATCGAATCTTGCACAGCAGCAGCGGTGTAGATTCTGCTTTCCTTTCGGACTTCAGGGTCACTATCTTTCAAGGTGGGCACTTCAATCATTGCTGGCCAGGAGGTTTCTTCCTTCCAAAGGAATGCTGGACCATTTAACCACCGACTATTCTTCATCATCTCGTCAAGCCTTAACCCCTTGGATGCATCATCTGCTGGGTTATCATCTCGGTTGACATATCTCCAGTCTGACGTGGACGACAAGCTTCGAATCGTAGTGAGGCGATTCGACTCAAAGGTGTGAAACCGCTTGGTGTCGTTGTTCAGGCATTTCAACACTGTAGTAGAGTCAGTCCAGTAATTCACTCGATCTATCTTGATTTCCAACTCTTCACGTATGATTTGGTTCAGCTTAACTGAGATAACTGCTGCAGATAATTCCAACCTTGGAATAGTGATCTCATGGATGGGGGCTAGTCGAGCCTTCCCCATGACAAAGCTACAATGGATTCTGTCGAAGACATCAACGAAGCGCAGGTAAGCTACTGCTCCATACCCTACACGTGATCCATCTGAGAAAATGTGCAGCTGAACACTCTTTGTTTCGCCAAAGTCTTTCGGCTTAAAACATCGATCAATTTCAAGTCCTTGTAATTTTGGAAGGTCCTCCAGCCAGCGTAACCATTGGACCCTTTCTTGTTCATTAATGGCACTGTCCCATCCTAGCTTCTTTCGGCAGAGTTCTTGTAGCAATAGCTTGGCCTTCATTATGAAGGGGGCAATGAAACCAAGGGGATCAAACAACGAACTCGCAACTGACAAGACTCCACGTCTGGTCATCGGCTTCTCTTCCAGTAGTCGCCGAACTTTGGCTGACACCTCCCAGACAAACTTGTCAGCTTCAACGTTCCACTTCAAACCAAGCGCACACGCAGTCGGTAAATCTTCTATGTCCAGGTTGACAACTGAACTTGCTCTTTCTGATTCTGGTATTCCAGCTAACACGTTCCGGTCATTGCTAAGCCACTTTGTCATCCTGAAGCCACCTTTCGCCAGCAATTCTCGTAGTTGTGCAGACAGACTTAACGCAATCTCGGGTGAACTGACAGATTTCATCAAATCATCAACATACATATTTTTCTTCACGATTTGGACTGTTACAGGGTCGAATTCTGCCTGATAAATCGATGCTGTTTTCTTTAGGCAAAAGTTCGCACAACTTGGCGACGAGGTCGCGCCAAATAGGTGTTTCACCATGCGGTACTCCTGTGGTTCCTCATTCAAGTCTCCATTGGGCCACCAAAGGAATCTTAATACATCACGGTCTTCAGGGTCAACGTAAACTTGATGAAACATAGCCTCAATATCGGCTGCCATGGCAACAAATTCTTGGCGAAACCTGATCAATACTCCTACTAATGAATTCGTTAAGTCAGGGCCTCGTAACAATTGCTGATTGAGGGAAGTTCCATGGTACTTTGCACCACAATCAAAAACCACTCTGACTTTTCCTGGTTTCAACGGGTGTGTCACAGGGTGATGTGGAAGGTACCACACTGGTCGTTCTCCTGCATCTAACTCTTCTCTTGGAACTCTCTGGGCATGTCTCTTAGCTATGTACTCTTCCATCGTGGTTTGGTACTTCGTAAGCAAATCTTCATCTTTAAGCAATCGTTTCTTCAGAAGTCGTAACCTTTGTTCTGCCATTGGTTTATTGTTGGGGAGATATGGTGATTCTTCACGCCATGGCAGGCCAACTTGGAAGTGGTCACCCACTCTTTGCAGGGATTGTTCCATCTTGTTCAAGGCTTTGTTGTCTTCAACTGATGGAAGGGTGTCTATTCCAACAGCAGCGTCCTCAAAATCAGTTTTCCAAAGCCGCTCGAGTTGGCGATGCAAGATTTCGTTATCAGTGTCATGTTTAACATCTTCCTTTGGCTGAAGGACGTTCACATGCATTTGACGTTTTGCTTCATTGCTGTCTTGTCCTTTCTCTCCACAAACAGTTTCCTCTTGCTTCCTTGTGAAATCTGCATTTCTTTCCACTACACCAGTTTCTTTGTCAAGGAGAGTTTCATTACACAAATGTTCAAACGGCTCGATGTTGTGGTGGACTCCCTTTTGAGTCAACTGACTTTCTTTCGTGCAGACAAAGTTCATAGAATAACTGCGATCTCTTTTCTGATCCTCCATTGGACCCATTACCGTCCATCCTAAGCTGTATCGGATAGCTATCGGCTCATTGTGTTCACCAGATTTACACTCAAGTGGAAGGAACAAGCCGGGATTCTCCTTCAGACCAATCAACAGCATAACTTCTCCATTTTCTATCACCGGAATGTCAATGTCTCGAAGGTGAGGCCAGCGAGCAAGGTCTTCTTTCTTCACGATGCAACTTGTAGAAATTGGCATGTTATTGACTGTTCTCACATTCAACAATTCAACAGTAGCTGACTCATTTATAGACGTCACAACCAAATCTACAAGGCAGCTTTCCACCTGCGCGGAACCCGTCATTCCAGTCAATGTGAAACGAAGTCTATCTCCATCAAGCTTAAGTTCTTTCGCTAGCCTTTCGTGGCACAGTGTCACCTCCGAACCATTGTCAAGCAAGGCATATGTTTCAACCATCCTGTCACCGCCTTTTCCTTGAACTTTGATTGGCACGATCCCAAGACACACTCGGTTTTCTCCGGCCCCAGTTGTCGCCACGGCGGTTTCTCCATCGTTGCCGGCCCCAGTAACATTATGAGGCAAAGCATTTCCTCGTCTTGCTTGTGACTGTTGTTCAGCATTGCCATTGTTTGAATCAACCTTGTTTTCTTTAAGACCAGTTCCAGTTTTAGGTCCTCCTCCAGTTGCTGTAGTGTAACGATGCATTAAGGTGTGGTGATTACCTCCACATCCAGACTTCTGGCATTTGAAATTCACTTTAGGACACTCCTTAGCAATATGCCCCTTTACAAGACATTTGTTACAAAGTCCACCTTGTTGCACAACTTTCCTCTTCTCTTCATGTGTGAAACCTCTGAACCTCTCGCACTTCCATATTTCGTGTCGCCCAGAACAAACCAGACAAGGAGCTTGCCTGTTTACAAAATCTGGTCCTCTCTCATGTTCAAACTGACGACCACGTCTTGGTTCAGTTCCAGTCAAGAATGTTGATGAGTCTGGGAGAGGTCTGCTCTGATTTCCCTTACTTCTTCTGAAAACTGCTTCTTTAGAGGGCCCAGTGTTCATGTCGTGTCCAAACTCATTGTCCACCAACTTGGCTCTTTCTTTGATAAACTTCACAAAATCTTGAAACTTAGGTCTACGATCTGATACAATAATTTTCCCAGCGCACTCGGTCCATTTTGCACGGAGGAACATCGGCAACTTCTTAGTGAGTTCTCTCAAAGTATTCATGTGGTTAAGGTCAGCCACATAGTCAGTGCCCATTCCAGTCAAGGTTCGATTAGCAGTGTCCAAGTGTCTACCAAATTCCAGTAAGGAAGGTCCGTCCCCATTCTTCAGGCTAGGCAGACGTAGCAGCTTCTTAATTTGTGCATCAGCAATTATATGCGGCTTTCCAAAATTCTCGCGCAATGTTACCTTTGCCACTCGATAACCATCAGAAACAGGTAAATTTGCACAGCTCTCAATTGCCTCTCTTGCCTTTCCCGTACAGTGCTGGATCAGTAGCTGTAGCCGTCTAGAGTCGTCAGGGTTGTCCTGTTCCAAATAAGTTTCAAAGTTATGAATAAACATCACATATCTGAGTGGGTCTCCGTCAAACTTGAGGTACTCGACTTTTGGCGAGGTAACCACTTGCCTCAGTACTTTCACCATTTCCTTTCCACTGTCAAAATGCTGTACCTGCTGTACTGGCGTTGTGCTGAATCTCACATTTTGTGACGTCTGAGTCCGTGGCATCTGCCAAGCCGAAGACCACGATTCTTTAACAGGCTGTCCATACAATGTCTGTGAAGAATTAATACTAGATACCACAGAATCAACAAATAGAGGAGTAGAATCCCTACTTAACAAGTGGGCAGTGGTGCGCTGCAATTCACAGGGCTGTACTTCGGGTACAACTGACGAACTTGTGACTGTGGTACTTGTAGGTGTCACCGATGATGTAACAGCACCAGCAGTTCCAATGGTAGGGTTATCCAATGAGGGCGTAAATCTAAGCTGTCTGTCACTTGACGGATGAGAGACTGGTTGCAAAGTTGCATAACCATTTGGCTGAACTGAGTTATGCAATGAGGTAGGAACAACAAGGGTGTCCTGTTTAGAGTGTGGTGTAAATGATCCAGACACTGTTTCATTTAAATAATTAATCGTAGACAAAGATGGAATGGCGGGGACTTCTGGTTTGAGAGGCGATGTGTCATCCACTGTAAGGGGCTCTGAAGTACCTCTTGGATCAGCCACGCCTTCCAATTTAGGTGGGTGCCAATATTCTTCGTCATGACTGACTACTAACTCAATGTCTCATCTCTCTTCTCCTATTTCTCCTTCATAAATTCGTAGTGACACTTCAGCCTTTTCTGCCTCTATTTCGGCTTCCAATAACTCTCTTTTCTTTCGAATTTCTCGTTCTTCTTCGTCCAATCGTTGACGAGCTTTCAACTGGCGGATTTTAAGCTGAGCTAAGGCCAGGGCTTCCCTCTTTCGGGACATCGTACGCGTAGATGACTTTGAACTTGGTTTGGAAACGTCACTACCCGGACCTTTAGGTCTTAAGCTTGAAAATACACTGTTGTGTTGATACGCGGGCCGCCAAGACTTCACAGCGGAATCGAGATTTAATTTTCGCTCCATTTGCTCCTTATAAGCTTGCTCAGCCTTTTCCAACGCCAAAGTGTCAACGCTAGAGTCCAAACACTTGCAATATTTATCATGTGCATCAACAAATTTGATCCATGCGTCATTGAGATTTTCCATTTCCTTTGAGATTTCTTCCTGAGTGCCGCCGTGTTCCATCAAACGGGTAATCTCATTGCTTATTCTGGTCAGATTTCCAACATAGCCAGAGCGAGACTTGTTCAGAGCGCGTTTCTTCTCATTCAAATACCCCTGGACGTCTTGATCCACGTGGTGCGTATTAACATGAATATTTCTGGCGCCGCTTCCTTCTTCCATTTCCACTGAATCGCCTAATACGGTTATGAGTGCACGATCACTCGCTTCAAGATACGGAGAATCCAACTGTAACTCAAATTCACCTTCCATAATTCCAGAATTGGAGTGTTCCAAAATCGCAAGATCCTTCGCCACTTCCAACAACTTCCAAATACTCGCACGAAACAAGTCAAACTTCCAAAGTTTTACCGAATGAATCTGGCTCCACCGCCTAGTCGAAGTAGTCGAAAACTGTTACGCAATTCCCAGGACCATATGCGTAAGATTCGAAAGCGAAAACTCAACCATTTATTTACAAATGTTCCATTGACAATTCCACAAATTTTCCAGTCATCACATCGGGTAAACATCCAATTAGACAATAAGCAGGTTTTCTACGAAAAGAAATTACACCTTAACGAGCAAAATTACAACACACACAGAATACGACAGAACTTACCGACTGTTTCGAATTCAAAGTGTCCACAACTCAACGATTTGAATAACAAATTATGCCAACGCAAAACATGGCGACTAGTTCTTCTACGACTGAGCGCATGGAAAATGCCCCGGATTATGACGTCAAATGTAGGCACGCAATGGGAGTTACAGACAACGTGAAAACTTATGTGTTTGAGGCAATCAAGACAGCAATGTTGAAACCAGTTCGTTGTTCAGCCACCATCTTGAATGACATAACAGAAAGTGGATTGGGGCAAGCACTATTTGCGGTATTTTCAACATGGCGGCCAAGTGGACAGCCAAGTGCTTGAAAGGGAAACAGTTACGTCTCTCCAACTGATACAGAGTACATTTGAAAGCACTTAGAAAAAAAAAACCAGTGTTCAGCCAAGAATTCCAGCTGGGTCGTATCCATCATGAAGATAAAAAAAACGCTAACATTCATGACTAAATACGCCAAGAATTATATAATAGTAAAAATTAACTGCAGCTGTTATAATATGCTAAGACTATTTCATTTAACAAATGAAACAATGGGTATGTTTTGATTTATTCAAAATCATTTCCTGTTGGTATAGAATTAGGGAAATACTTCTATGACTTGTTTATAAGACAGACAGTATAAAATAAGGTTCACGTTTCTACCATTGAACAGTTATGTAGAATATACTCTGGAGACCACATCTATAACACACATGAAAAAGCTGTGAAACTGTGGATTCAAGTCTTTTCCAAGTGTTAATAATTCTCAAACTCGCAACTGTGCTTCCTGTATTTATACATAACAAACATAAACAATGGCCACAATTTAAATCTAAGACATACTTTTTCCACACTGTCTTCTTCAATGGTAATTATCTCTCCTCCATGGTCCAACTTCACTTTGCACATTGGAGTTTCCTCGTCTTCAGCAATAGCTCTGACTTTCTGTACTCTTCCTCCTGAGAAACCCGCCTTGTGTACAACCCACACCCTCTCGGCATCAAGCCACGCCTTCTGAGAGTTAAGCTCCTCCTCTGACTTGGCCTGAGAAATAAGTGACTGAGTTAGTGATGCATAGTACGAGAAGATTTTTTTTCTGGGTGATAAGAAATGGTAATAGGACTGAGTGGAGTCCAATTCGATTTGTAACCATACAAGTGATTAACAAAATTGGATGACCGTATAGCATGAGTCAGATTTGTTTAATCATGAGTATGATAGCAGACCGCATTGGACGACATGAAGTCTTACTACCAATTAATCATAACTTTAACAAAACTTATGATATCAGGAAATGTTTCTTAAAAATAGTTTTAATGGCTAATGCTTAGAATAATTTGCTGGAATTCTAAGAAGATTCCTCAAAATAAAACAAAAACTAGCCTTCCTCATCAAAGGTTACATGTACTGTACACTAGCATTACACAGTACTCACAATAACCACAATCAGAGTTATATGTAACAATTTCCAAAAAGAAACTTCTTTTATCATTCACGTCCTTATACTGTATTAGAATGGCTGGAGTAAAATATTCAATTAACTGAAATTCACAAATGTAATCTGAGCTCACATTCACTGAAACACAAATAAATAAATGAATAAATAAGCTTTATTGTGGTTCCCCATCAACTACAAAAAGGTAGTAACAATGCTGAATTATTATCCACATTTCAAAATTATTCCAGTAAAACTTACAACATCTAGAATTGAAGATTTTTTGCATGATAAAACAGAAACATATCCTAAATATTTATCACTTTTTGTGGTCAACAAATTATCCAACCTTGTTTAACTTCAAGCAGCAGAAAGGAGATAAGATCAGAAACAATCTAAAATGAATGACAAAATGAATGACAAAATGAAGACGCTGCCTTCTTGATTTCTTTTAATGGGGCTCTAAAACAACATTCTGGGCCCAAACTGCAAAGATTGTAATCAGAAGTGTCAAAATTAGACTGCCCTAGCTGAGAGGAATGCCAAATTCCGGGGTTCAAGTCTGCAATCATCAATTATCAATGAACTGGTATTTAGGAATCAGCTTAACATTGACAAACTTTTGGTGGGATCATTCATTTGGCACAAAATTTAATTCCACCGAGGGTGAAGAATGCAAATACTAGCTCTTTTGTTTGGTAATCTTCAACAGTACAGTGTAATTTAACATGAATTTGTTCTCCAACGTTAGCACCTTGGGATTATTGAGGAGACCTATTTTGGTTACTCCCCTATTTACATCAAACAAGCCATTTTAATAAATCTCCAAAAGATAAAGTATGTGCCTTTAACTATAAATATTATTTTAATTAATTCCTGTATGCTACTGTGAGGTAATTATGACATGGCAATTAGATTTTGGACATTCTACATTTTTAAAGTAAGTTCTATTAGTGAATGTTGACAGAAACAACATATTTTTGCTGACAAAAAACATTCCCCCAAAACTGTGTTCCCCCTCCCCCCCCCCCCCCCATTCAAGAAAACAACCGCATGGTGTAAAAATTAAGCAGAAAACCTTATAAAACCTAACAATTTGAGCCTACATGCATACTGATAATGTATGCATAGTGATTTGGCTACAGTGTGACATTCCAGTTAAGTCTCCAGCAAACAGAGAGCCTATCTCTCTAATCACTATCAAATATATTAACAACCAGAGTAAGTTGATGTGAGCCAAAGAAATCACATTATTCAAAATCGCATTTTGCAATTTAAGTTGCAAGGGTTTATAAGATCACAACAAAAACTTCACTTTATTTCATGTGATTCTTTGTGAGATTAAGTGTGTTCTACAGCAACGACTAATTAGTGACAATAAACTCAAACAACAGAACCTATTTTAATGCAAATAAAGTGCAGGGAGGCATTTCGTACATGACATTCTTACCAAACAAGTTTCAAATGCCTCAGAATTACTGAAGCCTTAATACTTCAACTTTGAGGCATCAACACAGTAGACCAAAGATTGACTAGTGTGCCATACGCTCACAGGCCATTGTTAATTGGATTATCAGAAGAGAGTATTTCTATGGTTAATTAACGCATGCAAAGACAACACAAAGTGTACACAACTACCTCGCACGAGTGAATTTCATGCAAATCCCGCGAAATTATCTGTATAATTAAAATATATTTAACTGAGGCCTCTAGGTATTTCTTTGGCATTTTTTGCGTTCTATCTCACCTTCTTTTTTATTCTTTTGCTTCCACTCCTAGCTAGAGTTCCTGCTTTGAGGTTAGACTCATCTAATTGAACAGTCGATCCATCCAAACCACTCCTAACGCTCAATTCAGACAGTTCAGGTACAGGAATCACTTTTATAACAACTTCATCACCGGACATAACGATCATTTCAATTATCCTCTCTCTAGCTTCGTTTTCCACATTAATTCCGTTTACTTCGACCAGGCGATCGCCGGGCAGTAGCCCAACAGCGCTGTTGGGACCCACTGGCTCCACAAAATGCACAGTTTTTCCGCTGCCCGGAGCATTGGCTCTTCTGAGCGCAAAACCAAAATCTCCGCTTGTGCGACGCTTAAGTTTTATTACCCTCGCCACACCTGAAATAGCTGGCTGAACTTCAGGTAATTTTAAATCAACTCCTATTTCCTCCAATGTTTTTTCTGAAGGTGACAAAATGGAAGGACTCTTCACGTCTCGCGAAGGTAGAACGACTCTTGGTTTGGTATCGCCAAAATCTAGTGGTGCATCCGCATAAGACTGATTAGCGCTCACAGCGGTAATCCCTCCGTCGATTTCCATGTTACCATCTGCCAACTGAGCCTTTATATCGTCCTCTGAGCCTACATTTATCAATTTGACTTCAAATTCAACGACACCACTTGTTCGATCTGCCAAAACTCTTGGTGGTTTTGGAGGTGCGCCGTCAAGATGGGTTTGTTTACCAACCATTGGTGAGGCCGATATAGACTCATCCGTAAGTCTTGTGTTAATTGGCGACTCTGTACTACGTTTAAGAGCAATCTTTTCATCGCCTTCACTAGAATATTTCTCTTCATCGACACCATTGCTATCGTACGTTGGTCGTCGACTCTGTAATTTGATTTCAATACTTGAACTTTTCTTTCGCTTAATTCGCGGTTTTGGAACAGGTTTACCATCTTGCGAAACCTCAACTTCGTCTCCTTTTTCTTCATTTCCTGGTTGGTGTTGCAGTTTCCCTGGTACGCTAGAACCGGACGACACACTGACTGTAGACCCACTAATAGGCGAAGGTCCAACGACACTAGCACTGCTCGCAGTACTACCGGAGGTATCCGTGCTGCCTGAGCGACCCATCCTAGCTCCAAAATCCAAGTGCTCCATGCCAGGAGAAGGATTTCTATTATCATACTCGTGTTCGACATCATATTTACGCTTATCAGATTTTCTAAAACTAAACCGGCCCCTTTTTGGGTCTTCGTTATCGGAACCAGCGACTATATTCCCAAGTTCACCTTGCAGTGCTTTACGCTCATGCTTGTGCTTTTCTTTTTCTTTCTCTTTCTTCCTCCTCTCTTTTCGTTCTTCCTTGGTTTCAACCGTCTTATCTTTTTCCTTCTTCTTGAAGGAAAACATAGCGGTAGATGGTTATGGCAATGTTTAGGTTAGTTTACGTTCGCGACCTCATACCAATGGCCGCCAAATTTTTAATTCATGAATCCGGGGCCTTAAGATTTCAATCACGTGACTTGTAGTTATGGCAAGAATGCTTGTCACGTCATCCTCTTCAATGAAGGTTCTATTTCCTCTGTTTTATTCTAGCAAATTCTTACTTTTAATACTAACGGCCGGCCTGGAAAATTCGACGGTTAAAATTGGTGAATGAGTACGAAGAATGATCTGGAATTTTTTTTTCGTGATGTTTGTATTGTCCAGTTGTCACTGTCGAATATTTTAGGCCTGATGTCACGCAACTGCAATGATGTCACTGGAAACACGGCTACATGCAAAGCCACCGAGGTTAAAAACCGTCAGGTAAACAAGTGGCTCTCACATGATCACTTAGCTCACGGTGTCATTTTTGTTTCCAAAAAATAAACAAATTCTAATTATTTTTGCAACAAAAAGGAGAGTTAGTTCAAAACGGATCGAAAGTTGTTTTCTTTGTGTTAGTTTCATCAGGAGCCCATGTTTTCCTGTTTCTCTTTTTTAAATTTTGTTTTTCAGCAAAATCGCCAGTTAATCTGTAACCCTTTGATGGCCTCTTGGGACATTGTAATAAGTTTTTCTGATGATATAAAGCATATTGTTTGTGGGAACGCCATTCTGAGGGGCGATAAGGCAGCTGTCCTAAGGTCTTGTGCTTCTGGTTCGATACCCAAGCAAAGAACAATAAACCAAACAAAACTAGAAGGGCACTCGGTAGAGCGCATACCTCCGCCCCGCCACATATGTACACCTGATATTACACTCATCTGGATCTGAGATCCGGAGTTTAATCCGGATAAATCCCAAATTTTAATCGATTGATCCTGGGTATATTTGCGACCTTTCCACCAAATTTGGTGCAAATCCGTTGATTAGTTTTTGCGTAAAACGATTAACAGACAGGCAAACAAACAGACAGGCGCGAAAACATAACCTCCTTGGCGGAGGTAACAAACAATGCTCCTATCCCCAAACTAATGGAAAAGTTACACAGAGAAGTCCATTCAAATAGGAGATTTAGGAGAGCAGCTACACAGCTGATTCCGAGATAATCATAAATGCCACTGTATTCTTCACAGCACAACCCCTCACAGGGGTATTTTTAACAAGTTCAAAAATTAAAAAACCCAAATGAACCTTGGTCCCCAGTGGAAAGTTCGAGAATAAAGACAGAGCAGACTAAACAATGGAAAAAATGCACAAACATTTTTGTTATCATCGATTGAGATTTTCAGGATTTTTTTTTCAATTCAGATTATAAAGATAAGTATAAAAGACTTCAATTTAACCAATACTACGTTATTTTTAAATTTATATGTAAATTTTGTTAACAGCAAAATTATTTGCTAAATACACGTGTTTACAGTTCCTAATTCGCAAAGCAATTAGCATTCGTCTTCCGTTCCAAGACAGATTTTTTTTCATCATTAAAAGCACCAAATGTAATTTGGCCCAGACGTACGAGTATACAAAGTAAATTCATAAGTATTCTCTGTGCAATACTAAACTATAACTAGACGCTCTCGGGAGCGTTCACTCGGGCTACACTTGATAATACGGCTTCGAACAAACGTGAATGTGGGTTTACGCCTAACTTTTGTATATAATTTTATTGTATACTATATGGTTGGTTCCACGACCGCAAAAAACCTACCAGGCTGTATATCGCACCGTAATTGTTGTCGACGTCGTGTTTAAGCTCAGCGATTTTATCAGAAAGTTTTCTAAGGTTTTACAGAAATTTCTGTGATAGTTGGGTTTGTTTACTAATCGAATTAATGTTGACCAATCAGCTTTCTTGGTTCCCACGGTAAAAAACAGTCGTGAAACTTGATGCCATTCATCTGATTCCAAGTTATCGAAGGCCAAGAAGCGATATGTGGGAAAAACAATAATATTACTCCTCAATCGCGGGATATACTTTTCTTCCGATTTAGCCTTATTGGCCCTGTTCCCGCTAATCTCTTTCCACACGACCACGTAGAAAAAAAACTTGAGTTTGAATAAGAAACGATCCATGGATGATTTTGAAATAAGGCGCCTTGCTTTCAGGCCTTCAGGGACACCGCAGACCGCGAGCAGCGCAGGCTTGCTCATTCTCGACGTTGTCGATAGACTTATAGGAAACCGAAACCTAGACTCGTGCTACCACAGGTAGCCCGAGTAACTATGAGATTTTTCAATTTTATCACACAATTCACTAACTCAATGGCAACTTTAAGCCGGCACCAGTCGCAAAAAGGCCAACAATACTGTATACATATTGTGTTTCAATTTTATCCTTGGTTCAATATTTATTTTCCTTTGTTTCATACTCATTATCATTAAATTTCCATTACCAAAACAAAAGAAAACCAAATTTGAACCAAGGATAAAATTGAACCACAACATACACACCAACCACAGTGAACAAATTTATCGCACTGAAAACTCGAGCCAAACACTTCATCGCGGATATGGAATCGAAATCAATTGATTGCCAAGGACCCGCATGACGGTCGACCAGCAACCACTGTTGGCCATCCAGAGAACTGGGCAAGATATTAGTACACTCTCTCATCTCATGCTGGTTCAGACAACAAACAACGGCCTCAGGGAAGGCAAATAATTTTAATTCCTTGTTTGTTAATATGGGAATTAATTAACCTTAAACAGCTTTCCTCAATATTTCTTTCTCTCTTTGATACAACTTTGAGGAAAATACAAATCATCATCATCTACATTTATGAAAATGTACACTGAGCGCGCGAGAACGCGGTGGATATTTCTTATGAAATTTTCTACAGCAAATAGTGATCCAACAATTACGAAATTGAGTGGGAACAAAACTCTTAACACTGTGCCCACCACGTTAACTTCATCCAAGCTACGCAGGCGAAGCTTAGAATCAAAGCACAAGTACACTACGGCAAAAAAAGCGCCAATTGAAAAATGTACATTTGCTGATCCAGCAAAATCGGCTACATTACAGCGGTTTTCGCACGAGACACTGACCACCAGCAATCGTCTGGTTGTTTTTGTTTTTTTGATTTGGCCCACTGATGAAAGAACATCTATCATCCAACCGACCAATCATTACAGTCACCAGGTAAGCAGAAAACATCATAATGATTGGTCAACTTATGATAGAACTTGCCTACAAATAAACTCTTTTCCTTGGAAGGTACGATTCAGCGATAAAAACCTTTCGTGTGGATGTCAACTTTATCTACCTGGTGATTTGCAGAGCGGTTGTCATGGGAAAGGGTTGGAAAAACATATCTTTTACAATCCCCACGTTTTTAACGTCTTTAACCATTTTTGGGCCAATATCAAGATACCAATTCTCCTCATAAATCCTTGTAATTTGCTCTCTGGCCTGACAGTGAAAGGGTTCAAGACACCACGTGATTCAGATGAGAAAGTGATTATTAGGACAGACCAGGTTGCTATACCTAATATCTGTCCAAACCACTAAGGCTCCTTTTACTGTACCAGCAAGCACAATTCTTCCCTAACAAAGGAATAACCTAACTTCACCGGCGCAACTTGATGAAAATTCCAAGAATATTAACAACAGCTACTCTAAGCAACAATTTGTACTGCAATAAGTTACGTCCACTTAAACGTTTATGGCCGTCCCTCAGGGGCAGCCAATAAAATGTCTGTGTTTCGCGCATACTCGGATACAATGCCTTCAACTGGACTCCTGGTTCGCGGTCCCATCCCAGGCATCGGTATTCCCAAGAGGCCACGCGGCGGTGGTAGTAGCCCCGGGAGACCAGGCGGGTGGGTCACCGCCGACATGGCGGCACCACTGAGGTATGGGTTTCCCAGGGAAGCTCCGGGTGCAAAGATGGAGGGAGGGGGTATGTGATGAGCGTGATGACTGTGGGGAAGGGAAAGGTGTGGAGTATGAGGGAGAACATGAGGAGATGAATACCCACCAATACGATGCGGAATAGTAGGTCGGGCGGTTAACCGAGAAAACTCAAAAGAGTCCCGATGCCTTTCTCTTTCAAGGAAAGGATTTCTTTTGTCCATAAAATTGTGCAAGACGCCATGAGTAGGGCCCATGTGGCCGCTATGTCTGTCAGTTGGTAGAAGAACAAGGTCATGATCATCAGGCACCTTGACTTCATCCCTTCTGATGCTGGAAATAGCGGATTGAGTGTTGAGTGTGGAGGAAGAAGAAGTCAAAGTGTTGCGCTCGACAGAGCTGCGGTTCTCGTGCGAAGAACTCGTTTCTGGTTTGGGATCCGGGCTGGTCAGACTGGCGATATTAAAGCCACCTGAATGAAGCGGCCGGTTAGCAGGTGACTTCCGTCCTTCGCTGCCGCCATGTTTATCTCTGTCGCGTTGTTTCTGAGTGCTGTCAGCTTCTTCGTCGGAAATGTGAACTGTACTTCGTTCTCGCTCGGACGCTTTGCTAGATAAAAGATTCAGGCGGTCAGCACCATCTACTCGCTCTCTTTCTCTATCACGTTCACGTTCACGCTCACGCTCGCGTTCTCTTTCCCGCTCTCTTTCTCTTTCGCGTTCTGTTTCACGACCTGACCAGGCGTGAAAAGATCCGGGACTGTTAGACATGCGGCCCCAATCACGACTTAGACCATGCATGTAACTGCTCAGGTTTGATCCCAGGCCAAGTGAGCTCCCCATCCCCCCGCTTATACTATTACTGGCGGTACTCCGAAAGGGACCGGAGAGAGAAACTCCAAGACTTGAGTTCATTGCTCCGACCGGGCTGCTACCCAATCCCAGCATTCCAGGCGGGCCGCCTGGGAGGCTCACACCAGCTCCATAGGGCGTTAAACCGAGGTTAGAAGCAGGTCCTGGGGCCAATGGAGTCCCCGCAAACACTGATCCAGCTGCGAAGAGATGGCAGAGAAAAAGGGGATTGACAACAGGCTCAGGTTCCAGAGTCTATACTTAGTTAAACTAAAGTTTCTTTATTCAAAAACACGACACGACAGATACACATTATACAATCTGACCCAGGAACTGGAAGGGTAATAATCTGAGTTTACTACATTGTAGTTAAAATAAAATTCACACGCACGTTTAGACGAGCGTCTCATAACACAGTGCAATGGACACGATAAGCATCACACTCAGAATTGGTAGTGAATTATCTGGCAAACAACACTTTCTAGCCGTAAAACAACCAAAAACCCAGAAATCCAGATTCACTGTAAAAATTTGTAACTTTCAATCTCTATCTCAATCTGTTGAATAGTGCTTTTCTACTTTTGAACAAAACGGTCAAAGATTTGTAAAAGAAAGACAGAACAGCGATGAAAGCTCCCAACTCACCAGTTGGAACGGAAGGCGTAGGCACTGGGCTGACCGTGCCAGGGCCTGGATTGAAGGTTCCTGGTACATGAATGAGAGGAGAGTGGTACGGGCCGTCGTGGGAATTGGGACGAGTGTGTAGTGAGAGACATCCACCTGACCTATTGATTGACACCTGGTCTGGCTTGATATGCGGATCCTTGTGTTGCTCCGCCTGCAGCTGACAGATAGAATTCACTACTTTAAGACAAAATACAAAACAAAGAATCTTTCACCTGTTTCGGTGAATAGGACACACAGCAGCGCCATTTATCAATTAATCAGTGAAAAGAGCTAACTAATTGGAAACCAGGAATTAATATTGGTAATTGAACTGAGTGAAGTGCAATTTGGTCTGAAATCATCCGCGTGATTTAAAACATCGAACGGGCGCGTAGCTCAAATTCGATTTGAAATCACAAGTATGCAAGCAAAAAAATAGTGAGATTTGTAAATAAATCACACTGCTATGGGACAATCAAATTGTAGGGATCACCTCTGATTTCAAAATGGATGTAATAAAACAGTAAATAAAGCTAAATGATTAACCATGGACGAGCGATAATCAATTTGCTATAAACGAAATTCCATTTTCTGGACACTACGCTTCGCGACTCCGCCCAGTATGGAATTACATTTTCTCCCACCTAGCAGGCATTATTAACCCATAATGCCGTGTCAAAATCGAATTGAGTTTTTAACGTGATACAAACACGAGCCCGCAGTTAAGACTACATTACCGCAAAATAATGACGTCCAATAGGTCGCCTAAAAAGTACCAAGTTCACGATAGTAAGACTGAAACTGGTTACATCAAAAATGATCAAGTCACTGAAACAGAAATAGAATCCATTGAACATTTATTTTTTAATTGCAACATTACAAAAATGTCTTGGGAAGCTTTTCGTTCTTGGCTTAGAAATTGTAATATTAAATTGCAACCCTTTTCGTTAATGGATATTTTGTTTGGAATTTTCAATATAGGAGATGATTTTAATATTGTAAATCACCTGATACCTGAAGCCAAATTCCATATCTATCAATGTAAGTTAAATAGAGTTCATCCATCTTTGCGTGTTTATAAGGTCAAGATTAAGGCTGTTTACCAAGTTGAACATAAAATAGCAAGAAGGCGGAACAAATTAACGAAACATTTAAATAAGTGGGAAAGGCTTTTGCTGCGCATGAGCTCTTAGGGTGGGCGTCCACCACATTTGTTTCCTCGTTTTCCTTTTCTCTTTTTGTATCGTGAATCATATATCGTGAGATGTATGGTTTAGGTTATTTGTTATTCTATGTACTTATTCTTAAAAGTAAAAAATAAAAAAAATATATAAAAAAATGTCACAGAGCTACCTGCTGCGTCCAGGAGATAAAAACCGAAACCACGGTGGGTTGTCTGAAGTCTCCTTTGCAGCCGCTGTCTGCCTTACCATGTAAGGTGCGTAGCGTTCAGTGACAAGCCGGGCAAGGACTGTGAAGGAGACTACGTTGTTTGCAGCACTAACAATAAGAGAATAATAATAAGAATAATAGCTTTCCTCACCTTCTGCTGGTGATAATAAACTTGCCATGCTATTTGGACATGTGTTGCACACCATTTTCCCGGTTTCTAGAACAAAAGAGAGTTTAGTCAGTCCACAATAAAGCTACCTACCTGTATATGTGCATGTACAGTAGATAGGTGTGATTATCGTCAGCCTAACACCCTGAAACGAGCTCTACATTTGCTTAAAAGAATATCTTTTCCCAGTTACGAGCTTCGCTACTAACACCGGAAAGTCAGGGGAAGGGAGAGTGGATTTGGTTTGGGTAATCCCCCAGACACGATGATGATGACGAAGATGATGATGATAGGAAGATGTATCGCCACAGTTTGTGTATAAACCTTCACACATTATGGCTGAATTCCCCTGCATCATGCCATTTCCCTCTTAAGGACCTGATGCATATGAGGTGTGGGACTGAGCAAGGGGAAAGGGAAAGGAAAGGGAAGAAAAGGAAAGGAAGAAGTGGGAAAGAGAAGAAAAGGGAAAAAGAGATAGGAGAAGCAGAAGAAAGAAATGGAGGAATAGAGACGGCAAGGGAGCACAGGGGAAAGGATGGAAAGGGAGCACAGAGGAAAGGTGCAAAAGGAAGCACAGGGGAAAGAATGAAAAGGGAGCACAGGGGAAACAATGGAAAGGGAGCACAGGGGAAAGGATGGAAAGGGAGCACAGGGAAAAGAATGAAAAGGGAGCACAGGGGAAAGAATGGAATGGGAGCACAGGGGAAAGGATGGAAAGGGAGCACAGGGGAAAGAATGGAAAGGGAGCACAGGGGAAAGAATGGAAAGGGAGCACAGGGTAAAGGATGGAAAGGGAGCACAGGGGAAAGAATGAAAAGGGAGCACAGGGGAAAGGATGGAAAGGGAGCACAGGGGAAAGAATGGAAAGGGGGCACAGGGAAAAGGATGGAAAGGGAGCACAGGGAAAAGGATAGAAAGGGAGCACAGGGGAAAGGATGGAAAAGAAGCACAGGGGAAAGAATGGAAAAGGAGCATAGAGGAAAGAATGGAAAGGGAGCACAGGGGAAAGGATGGAAAGGGAGCACAGAGGAAAGGTGCAAAAGGGTGCACAGGGGAAAGGATGGAAAAGGAGCACAGAGGAAAGAATGGAAAGGGAGCAAAGGGGAAAGAATGGAAAGAGAGCACAGGGGAAAGAATGGAAAGAAAGCACAGGGGATAGGATGGAAAGGGAGCACAGGGGAAAGGATGGAAAGGGAGCACAGGGGAAAGAATGAAAAGGAGCACAGGGGAAAGGATGGAAAAGGAGCACAGAGGAAAGGTGCAAAAGGAAGCACAGGGGAAAGAATGAAAAGGGAGCACAGGGGAAAGAATGGAAAGGGAGCACAGGGGAAAGGATGGAAAGGGAGCACAGAGGAAAGGTGCAAAAGGGAGCACAGGGGGAATGATGGAAAGGTAGCACAGAGGAAACAATGGAAAGGGAGCACAGGGGAAAGGATGGAAAGGGAGCACAGAGGAAAGGTGCAAAAGGGAGCACAGAGGAAAGGATGGAAAGGGAGCACAGAGGAAAGGATGGAAAGGGAGCACAGGGGAAAGAATGGAAAGGGAGCACAGGGGAAAGAATGGAAAGGGAGCACAGGGGAAAGAATGGAAAGGGAGCACAGGGGAAAGAATGGAAAGGGAGCACAGGGGAAAGGATGAAAAGGAGCACAGGGGAAAGGATGGAAAAGGAGCACAGAGGAAAGGTGCAAAAGGAAGCACAGGGGAAAGAATGAAAAGGGAGCACAGGGGAAAGAATGGAAAGGGAGCACAGGGGAAAGGATGGAAAGGGAGCACAGAGGAAAGGTGCAAAAGGGAGCACAGGGGGAAGGATGGAAAGGTAGCACAGAGGAAACAATGGAAAGGGAGCACAGGGGAAAGGATGGAAAGGGAGCACAGAGGAAAGGTGCAAAAGGGAGCACAGAGGAAAGGATGGAAAGGGAGCACAGAGGAAAGGATGGAAAGGGAGCACAGGGGAAAGAATGGAAAGGGAGCACAGGGAAAAGAATGGAAAGGGAGCACAGGGGAAAGAATGGAAAGGGAGCACAGAGGAAAGGATGGAAAGGGAGCACAGGGGAAAGAATGGAAAGGGAGCACAGAGGAAAGGATGGAAAGGGAGCACAGAGGAAAGGTGCAAAAGGGTGCACAGGGGAAAGGATGGAAAAGGAACACAGAGGAAAGAATGGAAAGGGAGCACAGGGGAAAGGATGGAAAGGGAGCACAGGGGAAAATTTGGAAAGGGAGCACAGGGGAAAGAATGAAAAGGGAGCACAGGGGAAAGGATGGAAAGGGAGCACAGAGGAAAGGTGCAAAAGGGTGCACAGGGGAAAGGATGGAAAAGGAACACAGAGGAAAGAATGGAAAGGGAGCACAGGGGAAAGGATGGAAAGGGAGCACAGGGGAAAGGATGGAAAAGGAGCACAGAGGAAAGGTGCAAAAGGAAGCACAGGGGAAAGAATGAAAAGGGAGCACAGGGGAAAGAATGGAAAGGGAGCACAGGGGAAAGAATGGAATGGGAGCACAGGGGAAAGGATGGAAAGGGAGCACAGAGGAAAGGTGCAAAAGGGAGCACAGGGGAAAGGATGGAAAGGTAGCACAGAGGAAACAATGGAAAGGGAGCACAGGGGAAAGGATGGAAAGGGAGCACAGAGGAAAGGTGCAAAAGGGAGCACAGGGGAAAGAATGGAAAGGGAGCACAGGGGATAGGATGGAAAGGGAGCACAGAGGAAAGGTGCAAAAGGGAGCACAGGGGAAAGGATGGAAAGGGAGCACAGGGGAAAGAATGGAAAGGGAGCACAGGGGAAAGAATGGAAAGGGAGCACAGAGGAAAGGATCGAAAGGGAGCACAGAGGAAAGGATCGAAAGGGAGCACAGGGGAAAGGATGAAAAGGGAGCACAGGGGAAAGAATGGAAAGGGAGCACAGGGTAAAGGATGGAAAAGGAGTACAGGGAAAAGGATGGAAAGGGAGCACAGGGGAAAGGATGGAAAGGGAGCACAGGGGAAAGGATGGAAAGGGAGCACAGAGGAAAGGTGCAAAAGGGAGCACAGGGGAAAGAATGAAAAGGTAGCACAGAGGAAAGAATGGAAAGGGAGCACAGGGGAAGGAATGAAAAGGGAGCACAGGGGAAAGGTGCAAAAGGGAGCACAGGGGAAAGGTGCAAAAGGGAGCACAGGGGAAAGGATGGAATGGGAGCACAGGGGAAGGAATGAAAAGGGAGCACAGGGGAAAGGATGGAAACGGAGGACAGGGGAAAGAATAGAAAGGGAGCACAGGGGAAAGGATGGAAAGGGAGCACAGGGGAAAGGATGGAAAGGGAGCACAGGGGAAAGAATGGAATGGGAGCACAGGGGAAAGAATGGAAAGGGAGCACAGGGGAAAGAATGGAAAGGGAGAACAGGGGAAAGAATGGAAAGGGAGCACAGGGGAAAGAATGGAAAGGGAGAACAGGGGAAAGAATGGAAAGGGAGCACAGAGGAAAGGATCGAAAGGGAGCACAGGGGAAAGAATGGAATGGGAGCACAGGGGAAAGGATGAAAAGGGAGCACAGGGGAAAGAATGGAAAGGGAGCACAGGGGAAAGGATGGAAAAGGAGCACAGGGGAAAGGATGGAAAAGGAGCACAGGGGAAAGGATGGAAAAGGAGCACAGAGGAAAGGATGGAAAAGGAGCACAGAGGAGAGAATGGAAAAGGAGCACAGGGGAAAGAATGGAAAGGGAGCGCAGGGAAAAGGAAATTCATAAAATTCACCTTCAAGCTGATACAAAATCAAAGAAGTCAATAAGCTAGCAAACTCACCCCTGACTGGTTGTGAGGCACTTGTGGTGCAGGCATCAAGGCACCACTGTTGTGGTAGTACTGATGGAGATGAAGATGCTGATGACTTTCATAGCGCACAAGCTGTGATGCATTCATACCTGGTGGCACTCTCTCAGCATGTGATTGGAGAAAACGATTGTTTAATTCATGGCGCAGAAATTCAGGACCTGAAAATAAGCATGAATTGGTTCATGTTAACATCACTTCAGAGCAAAGGGTACAGTAATTGAAGTGGGCACCCAACCTTTTTTTCTTTTTGTGACTGTTTTAGTTAGAAACCACTTGAATGAAAATTCATCCAGTTTTAATGCCTTTTGAGTTAAGAGCTTTCCAAACTAGGCGGTGAGCAAGGTTCCATTAATGTCTATTCTAGGCAGAGTGTGTGTCATTCATCTCAATCCTTTTTTCTAAACCACTACCTCAAAAGTTTGCTTTGCACCAGAACAAGCAACAGATTGCAGTTGAAGGAAAAGTGCTATGCTGATTGTAGCTGTACAGTGTGCATAAGAGTCATGGTGCCTGGATTTCTTAGGTTTGGTGCATTACTTGGATACGGAAAAGTTGACTCGCCAGCCGGTCCATGATGATATCCCAATGGTCCTGGGTGTGGGTGAAATGAAGGGAAATGTGGAAACAGGTTGCTATGGGGGGTATGACCAAAGGAAGGGGTCAGTGGATGGCTCGTTGTTGTTGTCGTGCTCAATGCCAAATTCAAGCTTGATGTGGTGCTTGGTCCATGGCTACTGGGCCGATGGGATGTTGCAGTTGATGAACTGGAAATAAAAAAAAATATTGTAGTGTTAATAACCACCAGTACAATCTACCTACCAAGAGAAAGTACCATTCAAGGCTCATGGTATACATAGGGAACCAACAGCTACAAAACAAGAAGAGTACTGGCTGCAAACATTCAAGGAAGAAACAGCAAAAGCACAGGAAGTCAACTGCCAAAAAACCTACACACTCTAGCCGAACATTGGTTGGTGTGCCAATAAGATTGACATAAAATGCGGATTACACTCTATTTCCAGGTTTACACAAATGGAAAATACTAACTGTTACCTTGGCCAATCAGAGGGTTGTGAAGTACTTTTTTCCGGATGTTTCTCAGGGGATTCTGTTACATGGGGCTTGGTTGCTGCCACTGTAGTCTTGGCATTTAGTACAGTGCCTAGAAAAGTACATGCAACTCTCAAAATGAGCAAAGGTTTAAACTGCTACAAATTAATAAAGTGTTTAAATCTTTTTAGCAGAATTAGGAACTGCTGCTTACTTCCTGAAGAGGAACTTGGGGCTGCAGCTTCATTTTCAGACATCTTAAAAAAAAACAGGAGTTAATGTTGTTTACCTCAGGATTACATTAATTTGATTCCATGAAGTGATACAAACACATAGGTTTTAGGCCAATCTCAAATAAGGAAATTTCAATAGTTGTTATTTAGGCAATGAACAGAAATGAAAGGTAAACTTACTCTTTCACCTTCACTTTCAGTATCACACTGAAAAAAGAAAGAGAGAAGAAAAACAAAAACACAATTGTAAGAAACTCTACCAAATTTTATGACTATGTTATAGGCACTCCTAGTGATAAAGAACCCAGATACCGAACTCTTGTTTTCCAAATATTTTCCTAATAACACACAAGAAAAGGTTATCAAGAATCTTCTACTTTTTTATATTGTTTAGACAAAAGAGTTTGTCTCTGACCCCATGAAAGCCACAACCCTCTAAAAAAAAATCACAACAATATTCACTCAAACTGATAAAAGAGTTTAAGTCATTCCCAATTTGAAAAGATCACAATAAATTAAGATCTTGGGAAAGTACAATAATTTATTACCCAGTATCCTTTGTCTGAGCTTGCTGAATCAGAGTTATCCTGCGAAAGGAAATGCAGTGACAAATTCAATACGGCACTAAAACATACCCAAACAGTAAAAGAAATGCCACCTAATAAAACATGACACTAAAGGTTGGAATACATCCTCATAAAAAAAAAACAATTATGTTCAAAATACTGTTGAATTACCACAAAGAGAAATTTATTAACAATTTACAACAGTGGTAATAATAAAAATATTAGGACTAACATCACTTGTATTTGCAGCAGGTTTTTCTCTCTGTGAAGGAAAGCTGTCTGGTTTCTTCCTTTCTGGTACTGCATCATCCTCTGAATCTGAGTCCTTAGGTTTGGACTCACGATGCATCTAAAGAAAAGAACAGCCATAAATATGATTAAACCATCTCCAGTCAGAAAATCTGCACAAACTTTCATATTCAAATCTATAAGGAGAATTACAGTAAAAATCACATCTGAAAACTTTGTAGTGAGGAAATGCATTTTTCACAGTATAATCAGTGTAAAGTTGTTGGTCAAGTGAATATTAATTAACAAATAAATTATAACTTATGGGGCAGGTGCCTCTCCATCAGTGGAAGAATACTAACACATCGTTTGTTCCACCTACCTCACGTCTGTGGTAACTAACTGCCTTACTGTACAGCAACCAAGTATTTTGAACATAAAAATTAATATTTAATACAAATACCAACTGAATTAAAATCATACCTCACAGTGCTGTCTTTCATTTTTTTAGATAGTCATGTTTGAAAGTTAACCAACTACTCACTTCAAACAGATAGAAGCAAAGTCTATTTTATACATTCAAGATGTTGTTAAAATTCCTAACACAGACGAACAGAGTAGAAGGAACTACTAGCTCTCGTCCTGCGTGGCTGGTTAGCTCAGCCTTTAAAGCATTGCACCAGCATTCACAAAGTCATGGGTTCAAATTCTGTCCCAGCCTGTTCTTTCTCACATGCTTTGAACACAAAACTTTTATTACGCACACAGACAAAGTTCATCAGGAATAATTTTCTTTTTATGTGCATAACCAAAGACTGGACATAACAGTACAATCAATAATGATGCTTAAAATAAAGCAAATTACATATCAATATGTGAGGGAAATGAGGAAGTTTAGGATGCCAATGTTTTGCATATTTTGGTAGTGAGACAAACTAGCAAAAGCATCAATGTATGATCAGCTCAGAAACTACAGCAGTGGCAAATGTAAAATACTGATTAAATCCTTTCTTGCTAAGTACAGAATCACAAGTCACACTATATAGTTTTTTCCCTAAAGCAAGGCAAGAAAACCCTGGGATCAGATATCACAGCAGCTCGTTTTTAGGAACTTTAAATCTAGATATGAAAAACAAAATACTGTATATTTCCCAGTACATGGAAAAAGGCTTAGATAATGGTCTTCAATAGAAATATAAAACTCTAAGAAACAGGTAAACAACTTGAGAATAGCAATTTAGTACTCAGTGATTTCAGGGGTGGATAAGTATGCAATAAAGTGACCATTGTATGAGAGCAGACTTTCTACATGTGTTTGCAATAAGTGGTAATGTCAACAAATGCCATTCAAAATGAGCAGGTGATTGCAAAATCTAACTAGGAGCAGTCAAAAAAGTCAAGCCTCTTCAATTTCTAGTGACATTACTTTAATAAATTTGGCTCCCCAAGATTGGCAAAGTCGCCATAAATATTTATGATTAATTTAGGCTGTAACTGGTTTAATTACCCAGTTTACTGTGCTTGTTTAGAATGACTGCCTAGCATGGTATTCTTACAACCATGAACACCTGGCAAATCTGTTTTCTATTCTCACAGCAACCATTTGCACCAGACACAACAGAAGACCATGGCCAAAATTTAAAAACAAAATGATAATATTCTTATACTATATTGCTTTGCAGAATCTTAATTTTGTAATTTCATGAAATGCCTTGAGATACATACTGAACTGTACATACCCTTGCACGGCGTTTCTCTGATTTGCGTTTTTTTCCATTCATGCCATTTTCCAAGCTGCGTTTGGAACCTTTACGCCGTCCGTCAACCAGCATGTCAGGTTTACTGGGGCCTTGAGACTAAACCAAAACAAGTTAAGCTGCTAAAGACATGAAGACTTTATTGCATATTTGAATTGAAGGGTTTTGTGTGTATAGACATGCCACCACCAAACCACTCGACATTGCATAATAATAATGACAATTGTGATCATTACTGACATATGCAGAAGTAGTGACAGACTAACTGAATTGCTTAGAAGAAATAAGCATAGTTGTCACCATATCTGCTATTATTCATTTATAACTATATCCAATGAAATAATCGAGAATAACACCAGCAAATCCCAACACCATGAAACAAGGAAGGCACAGAGCACTTCATCTGGTAGTGCATGGACCATTGCATGGAGTTTATTAATATTGTATAACCCTATTGAACAACACAACATTCAAATACATCTACAAGCAACCTGCTATGTTTTTTAATCTTCACACAAATGTCAAAGAAGAAATGAAAACAAATAAGACTTAAAGCTGTGAAATTGAAGTACAGTTGATTAACAGGTAGCTGGTGATATCATATTTTCTATGGTTTTAGTATTCCAAACACAATCACATTCCAAATAGCAAAATGTAACTTAAATTCTAAGAAAAAATGGTGGAATAGTGGAAAATATATTGAAAGTCCACACTTAGCAAACCATTGTTTACCGACTGAAAAGTATCTAAAGATTGCGGATTTTTGTTTTGCTCTAACAAAAGTACGTGGATTTCCGCAGGAAGGATAAAAAGTATTTACAAAAGAATCATTTCTCATAGCCCGACCATAGCACAATTCAGCTATCACTTTGAAATGGCATTTCTGAAATAACGCCTTAAGCGCGGGGATGTTTTATAGCCCAATCTATTGCCACAGAAACACTCCATCGGGTTGACATATATTTTCAAGATGGCTCCAGTTAACCAAAGCACTCGACAGCTCTCGGGAATAAGACAGAAATATTGGTCTGGAACCTACAGAAATTGTTCACTTGACAAACACGAACAGTCCTTGGGGACATTAAAACACACATCAGTGGCAAAAGGTACAACATTAAACAAAGCTGACCCAACAACTAGCCAACACTATTGAGATTGCCTACGGTTTCATTGATGGCAAGTTTCCCTCAGGAGTCTTCATTTTATTCTCTCTGCTCATTTTGCGAGGCCCAAAATCGCAATCAAAATTTGCTGACATAAGTCGAGACGCTCCTAAATTGAAAGGTGATTCACGCACTTTCGACCACAACGCATGGGCCATTTTCAGTTGGAAATATGTGTGAACGAGCTGCTGGAAAGATTTTGGAGCAATGATTCGATTTCATCTCGTCCACCTTGTATTTTCAACATTGGTTTACGTTTTATGTATGGATTACACTTAACTATGGCCTATGATTTGAGGGCAGCAAAAAGGCCACAAATTCGTGAAATTTATACATGAAAACAACATGGCTACGTGTCGAAACTTACAAGACGGCAAACTAACAAGAGAGGAATGTTTGTTAATGACTTAATCCAATCAGCCCTGAATTTGACTTGATCGTTCCGAGTCTAATCGCTGAATATTTGAATATTTTCAGTAGCAATATATTTCAGCCGAGACTAGAATTTTAAGAGGGCTTGAAAGCCACTCTCCATCGAAGTAACCGGGTGAATGCGTACTTAAGAGATTTGTCTCTAAAACATTCACTCTGACCGATATACCGAATGACTAATGCATGCTCGAAACACTCATCAGACTATAGGTACTCAATTTCTGTAGCTTACTTGCGGTAAAAACACAGAACCCGTTAGCTTCACCCAGCTTGAAACCGAAATTCAGACGCCGAATAGCACGACTTTTCAGTAACGCCGGAAGGAAAAAACATATGTAGGACGAACAAGCTACGCGTTGAACCACGTTCTCTGAGATAAGGTCGCCCGTATAGAGAGCCAATTTCTCGCATGCAAGAATGGCCTCCTCAGGCAATCCTGAATCATTTGTGGTTTGGCCGAGGTTTACTCGCTAAATTACAAGCCCAAGTATCACTTAGTAACTATGATATCGTGCTCAATACTGGCACGTAAAAAGTTGTTCAAGCGTAGCTTTCATATATTTAGCAGTGATATCTCCTTGAAAATCTCTCCAAGAACCACCTCTTAAATCGGCATGAAGACAGAATGGGTTCGTTGAAAGACACACTGCACGCACTTCGACGCGTAATCGTACGTGTTTGTCCCCGATGCCACAAAACTGGTTATCCCTTTAGAAATTAGGTGAAATTCGGCTGAAGCTAGACACAAGAGTTCAGTTTAGGTCTTAAAGTTTACGGCCGTGGGAAGTTCTTGAAGTTGAAGCTCGAGAGAATTGTTGCGAAAAGTAAACATTGTACGGTCCGAGGTCTTACCGCCCTGGGTACACAAAATGGCTAAAGGAAGAGTATTTTGAAAACAACCGAACTAATCAGTCGAGTTCAACATTGGTCAGACAACACTGGATTGTGTGCTATAATAAACTTGCTCCTCAACCAAGTCGGTTTTACATTGTTTCGATATGTTTACAACAGCGCAGAGGAGAGAGGCCGTTGACCGACCTGTTACTGTTAATAGTTTGATAAAGAAGGCCGCAAACAATTAGGATTTCTACCTACCTCCAATGCTTCCAGAGATGAATACGAAGAAATAGCAAATCCATCAATAATATCTTCCTCCGGTGACGTGGAGCCTCGTCGCTTTCGATGAAGTTTATTTCGGCTTTTGCCATTTGAGTTGACGGCCGCGTGCGAGGAATCATTTTCGTCCATTCCGGCCACTTCGCCGTTCTCGCTCACTTTACCATCCTCGTCGCTCGCAGCCGCTTTCTTGCCTTCTTCATCTTTCATTTTCATCCTTCGTGGTACATTCTTAACTCTAAAGCCTGTTGTACGATTGTGTATGCGGCCCAAATCCTCAATTCTAGTCAGCTGTGCAAGAGTATACAGAGCGAAGTCAAGGAGTTGAAAAAGAACTGAGTCGAGTGGAGCTGATAACAATATCGGCAGACCGGGTGACCAACGTGACACCCTAGGGGAGGGGAGATAGGAGCAAAACTTAAAATTCCATTTCTCATCTGTTACTGACCAACGTTAGTCCGTAATCCTAACTAGTACAGTGGAATCTTGTTATAATTCAAGTTACGTTATTATATCAAATGTTTGCGGTCATCTTTGCATTGTTTTTGGTAGCTTTGTAAAGCTACCAGTGCGCCAACCCCGGAGGAAAAAGTCGGTTCTCCCTCACTTATGATAGACAGCCTATTGTGAGCCCGGCCCCTTTGTTTCACCGACCGGAGTTTTGCGGTTTTGAAGGTCAGAAGAGGGACACTTAAGCTCCATAATTCTAGTTTTCCGGCATTCTTTCTACACTTGCTTCGAAATGGAAATTGCAATCCTGATTGCTTCCTTACAAACAGCTTTCACAGCAGTTTCTCATGACGCCACAGGAGTTCACTTCGAGGCCGCACGCGCAGAACAATTAATTAAAAAAGCCTCCTCAGCTGTATTTGTTTCTGTCAACCATCGAAGATACCAACTATTTAAACATCCGCTGAAGAACAAACTGGAGTGAAATTTTACAAAAACGTGCAATCAAATATCGCCGTAGAATAATGCTCTCAAGAAAGAGGACAGAAAACAGTTCTTAGCGACCATACACCATAATGGCTTTTCCGAACGCAAAAAAAACACTCTCGAGGACGCTAAAAATTGACAAATTTGGATATGGTATTTCATAAAGGCTAATTGCAAGACAATTTGAATCCAAAACAGCTTCAGTTTCACACTCAGGCAGCAATTATAGAAAAAAGCTATTAATTTTCATGCTTTCTCAAACACAAAAGCTTTTTGGAAAGATGACGTCTCGTAAACCGATTTTGTAGCGTGACTTGGCCGATTTGCTCAATCTCCAGTTTTTTCCACAAGAGCCGCCACTGAATTGCTTTGGCTTTCAGCTGAAACATAACAACTCTATTAGAGGTGCATGACTGATATTTCTTAAATAACTGTCAAAATCAGTCTAATGCCCTCGACAAGCCGTGGAAACGCAGCGTTGCAATTGGCAAACTTCAGATAAGGGACCAAATGTTTTCACGGCTGCGGAGGGCAGGCTGATAAACATAAAAAGAAACGTCCTTGATACAAGATCTTCCATGATCAACTCACGAATGATGATACTATTGAAGTCCCGGGGTGAAGTTCAACCACTCGGATTGTTTCTTCGCCATCTTATATAATAAAACGTGACCCGTGCTACAAATACTAGAGAACAGTTATCATTTCATACTCATTGAACTTGAATTATTGTGAGTGGGCCATCAGCTGAACTAAGAAAAAATCCAGAAAATTTAGAACTTATGAAACCGCTATTTATCATAGCGACTGGTCTTATAGGAGAATACGACGTAATGAAGAAAATTTTTCTACATGTTCTCAATCAACTATACTAAAGTAGTCGGGCACGTTGAGCTATTTGTGCTTGGCAGAAACAAACTGGACGTGAGCAAATTTTGGGTCGGTGCGTGGGTTTGATGAATTCCCCCGAGAGTAATAGACTTAGCCGTCTTTGGCCTGGATTGTGATGAATGGATTCGGCCGGGTTAATTTATCGCTGTGAAAACGTTTTTACCCAAACAAGTGGAAGGAAGGAAGCTTCTAATTAATATCTGTGGCCTCATTGATATGGACACTGACAATGAAAAGAACTCAGGCTAACGGCGTTAATAACCCAAAGACAACTTTCCACTAATACGACCGCCATTTGGTGACTAGTCTCAAAGGCAAAATGTTTTAGCATTATAGAGTGAAAAGTTTCAAAGGTCGCTCTCACAGTCACAGAAACAGAAAAGTTTTCAAAACATTACAGAAGTTGTGATGTAGAATCCTTTCTATCCCAAATAGGTCTGTTGATCGGTGAGATTTTGGCAGCTCTACCCACAAAACCTTCAACCGGTGAAACTGTCTTAATTAGAAAATTGGAAGCCGGAAACCAATGGAATATCCTGCAGGTTGGGGTGAAAGAACAGTCCTGTTCACTTGTTAAGACATACAGTCCATCTCATTTTAAAATGTAGTCAGACCATTAAAGCTCAAAACTATACAAAATCTTGCGGGTTTAAATAAACTAAGCACATTTGCTTTGAATACTTAAAGCTCTTGTTAGTCTGGCTTGTTACCATCATTTTCCACACAAAAAAGTTGTATATGGTTCAATGAATAATGTCGCAATTCCTCTACCATTTTGAACGTCTCTCCCTTTTTTCGTTTTATCGTCTTAATCCAGGCTGTTGAGTTGCGGACCGATTCAGTGCATTTTAATATATTTGCCTGTCACCCATTAATAGCGTGTCTTATTCTCCCTTCATTTACACATTTAGAAACATAATCAAACGGTCTATTGGCCGTTGAGAAATAGAATAATATAGTAATAGCTTTCAACACACTTTTCGCTATCTAATGTTCAATGGTGTCTACATATTTTTCCGGCTCATTTTTGAGTGATTGATCGTTTCTGCCCGGACCAGTAAGCGGAACATAAAGCTATTATAAAGAGACTCTTAGTTGGGTATAATACACACAACTGGTCACTTATGAGTACAGAAACTGAAGTATATTGTGTCAGAACCGTGGATAGTTTGAGTGCATCTTCGGTTGCCGGGACAGCGTTCGCTTTCGCCAACCGACCGTGATGATAATTAACGTATGATTTTAATTTTACTGTTTAATCGAACTAGCGTTTGGTAAATACTGGTTTCATTCCTTTGAGGGATGCATATGTTTGCATTCAAAACAAGAAAGCGAAACAATTAAAGTACGTTTCAACACAAGCAGTCTCCAGTAAGAATCGAAATGATGCAATAGTGAACTGAGTTCGAAAAAAAAAGATGACATGCTTTACCAAACGAAAGTGCTTTCAACGGGTCACTGTCTGCAATGTTACAAAAATTCATTTTTAAATGGCGTCTAAACGAGGAAACTTTAATATCTGTTATTCGCAGATGTACTTAAAAGATTATGCTAGAGTATTGACATGCTAATTTTTCGGGCTTTTCTAAGTGATGATGCTTTCTTAGAAGTCATAAATATTTCAATAATTCCTTTTAGACTTCGAACAGTCGAACTTTCTTTTTTTGTTTGAATCAATGATTTTCATTGATTCAAAAGTCGATTTTGCAACCTGAAATGGCATGAAACTGGACAAATAGGCTAAGTACATTTACAAAGTGTAAATCTAGAATGTTTTCATTCGATTTGGTAAACTGCGGATCAGATTTAACAAATGCAACTCAAATGAAAGCCCTTGGGATACTTGTATTGTATAGTATATCGACTAGCCTTAAAACCAGAGCTCTTGTAAACATGAATGCTAAGTTTTTTTCCCAGTAAAGCCTTTAAAGCCGGAAACGTTCACACATCTGTGACTTTGGAAGTCACGTTTTTCTCTTCTTGTTAGCTTGGAATTGGCTCAAATTATCATTCAAGCCGGAATAATTCAATGCAATCTAAGCTGCAGCTTCGCGGACTCCAACTTCACACATAAAATTTGTTAAAAATTCAAGTCAAAGGAAATCAGCTAAATGCATAAAACCATCACTTGGTAGACAAGAAATTGAACTTTTGATCCGTGATAAACAAACTGTGTTTTTCACGCCGTAATACAATATAAAGAAAGAAGTCATGTCTCATGAGAAACTTTCGAAACTCCTAAGATTCAAACATTTTTAATCAAATATGACGCAAGCCCCGGCGGGCTCCTGGCCAAGCGAGGGCTGCAAGCACGCGAATCCACACAGGTTAAGAAAAAACATGATGCAAGGAGCGATGTTAGCGACACATCATCTTTAGCACTACTCCACACGAGATTGTTTACAGTGTGCAACTTGTGGAACTTGAACTTTTCACTGACTTCCGGCGGGATCGATCTCTATAGAGATTCGTTTTAGTGGATGCCTAACATTTCTCAGTATATCCAGGAGCCCATTACCATTAACCTTTTACTTGAAGCCCCAACAGTGTCTTTATAGATATTACTCTGGCTAACGCCAGACGATTTTACTCGTCACAGGGAGACCCCCTCGGGGCTTAAAGGGTTAAAAACTATCTCCTTAACCCTTTAAGCCCCAACGGTGTCTTTATAGATTTTACTCTGGCTATCGCCAGACGATTTTACTCGTCACAGGGAGACCCCTCGGGGCTTAAAGGGTTAATGGGCTCTTGGTATATCTCACTTTGGAGAATTTGGTATTTGATTTCTTTAATATCCTTGACGTAACCATTTTCTCAATTCGCATAACCTATTTCCTCGAGAATGTTTTGAAATTTTTAGGAGAAGGTGTGTATTGGAAAGGGTTTAGACCACCAGTGAGAGCGGGAATGGCACTGAGCTGAGTCGCCTTCAATCACAATGTGGTGCAAAACTGACAGTCTGGTCGTGACTTGCGGAGACCGAATGCGTTGTTTTGATTTACTGTCCTACTCACGGCCTTACTTCCTTTTTTTTCTTCCCTTCACAAAAACTGCCAGGAGTCATCAGTGTTCAGAGTATTGGGGAGATTATCACACATGCCTCCGTTAATTAAATCAATCTAATTAGCAACAACCTTAATAACCTAACATCTAAGGAAGTGTATGAAATCAGAATTACTTCTCCGATCTTCAGAGGGTGAGAGTTTTAACCCTGACATGGTTAATTCAGGTCCCCGTTCCCAGAAGCCCTCGAAGGTAGTTCACATATCGCACGATACAATGTGGGTCTTATGTACGATATATGAAGTAACTACCAGTTAGGGATATAATGTACGATATATGAAGTATAGAAAGCAGATAAACGCTGGCCAGGGGAAATCGTGGGCTCTGCCGGGATTTAACTAACTACTGCTTATCCCGTGGTTTGATCTGCTGACTTTCTCTGGATTCTCAGAGTAAGCCAATCAAAGCTTGATGTGACTGACCTCTCTCGAACAAAGTGCGGTTCAGATGAGTCCAACGTTTGCTGCTTGGCTTTCTGGACAGATGCAAAGCTGCATCACTCAAACAGGAGAAACTGCTACACTCTGATTCAGAGTTAACTCTGTCTGACTCGAATCAAGTTTGTTTAGTCTATGAGCGAGGTTTACCTGCAGTCGACATTCGCCTAACACTTTGTCCGGCCGACGAAGTAGCTGAGTAATAAATAAGAGCGTGACTTACTGAATTTCAGTTTAGTGCACAATTTCAAAAAAAATCACCACCCTGAAATTTCACGCTCAACTGAATGAGAAGCAGAGGGAACGCTTGGACAGTGACAATCAGTCCCTGAGGCCAGCTCTGAACAATAAGTTTCCAAGAATCGTACATACGGACACAGCTGCAAACTCTCTTTCGGGATTCGTTAGGTCGCATTCCAGAAATGTTCTCATCAGATCTACCAGTATCCGTGACGACTGAAAGAAACTCGTCCAGTTCAAGGAGTTTCCTATTATGCGACGCGTGTGTTCCAAACTAGATTTATACGTCATTTAAAATTGAGCGAAAAGGGCGGCGATTATCAGAGCACTTAACATTATTTACATTTCAGTAATTGAAACGTGGGTAGATATGACGTTCAAGAAAATCACCTTACAACCTTATGCATTTAAAGTGAATCGCGATATTTATTTGAGCAAACAAACGCTTATGCATTTTTGTAGGAAGCAAGTGAACTGAAACAAAACTGTAAAAGTTACAGCCGCATGCATTGATTCAGCACTGCGTACTTTGAAAGTTTCGAAATGCGTACTGCCAAAATTCCACAGACTGGCGTAATCTATTTAGAGTTATCTAGAAAAAAGAAGAATATTTAGACACTCTGACCTCTAAAGGCTTTCACACAAGCGTGGTCTTGCTGAAATAAAGTCATTTGTAGTCAACCAGTCAAATTCGTTTGTTTTTCTTAGATCCTTTGCTCTTCCCGCGCGACAGTATATGAATATAGCTCAGGGCAAAATACCTCAGAAAAACGTCTTCCTTCAAAGTATGAACTCCGCTGTGGCAATCCTAGAAAGCGCGTTTGATAAACGCTTGATAACCTTGTAATCTATTTATACCTCAAGTGGATAATGGTACAGGAACTCTGTCGGTCGCCGGTATCAACCGAACACGAGTGGCTGATAATATCAGACATCAGAGCCACTCTGTCTATGAGAAGCTGAGCTTCACAAGTGGCATTATTCATGGCTTGTTTTGAGAACGTGGTTTTTCTACGTGAGAGCTGCTTTGCAGCCAAAAATATGCGAAGAAAAGAGGCGATGCAAAACAACTTTCGATTATACAAATTATGAGCAAACCTCCCAATTTCGGGAAAACGTTCAACAAAGACAGTTGTAGCCAAAAACTGCTAGAGTTGAAGCTGATGAACAATAGTTTCTTTTTTTTAATGTTAGGTCAGATTATTCAGTGTCGCCTGAAACAGTAGTTAACGAGAGAGTATCATAACGTGATATCATAACCCTGAGTCGTCAGTTTGTTGACCAAATTTGGCGTGCAAAGGTCCAAGTAGTACATACCTCCTTGTGAGTTCGTCCTAACCACTTCCTGATAGCAGCATTTTATGCTGAAGAGATAACCCTGGCTAAATAACATTTATTATTATTATTTATTATTAAAAGTTAATAAAGGTCAACGTCGAAGGAAAATTTTATTTAATATCATCAGTTGTGCATAGAGGTTTCAAAAGTTATTGACTAATTCAGCAGTGTAAAACTCTTTAAAAGTACAAGTTTCAGCACTATAGCATGGACCACGTAAACAACGCCAAAAAAAAGAAGGAAATATTTACGATACCTGTCACTTGTATTTTAAACATTATTTTTCAGTGACTATCCTTGTATAAACGAATTCGTTCTAGACTGAGTTCAATCGTGCCGCCGGAAGAAAAAGAAAACTAAGATTTTGTGTTTGATAGTGCGGATGTGCTGGAGTTAAATCTCATATAAATGAGAAAGTAAAATATACCGTAAGATTGTCTCAATATGAGTGTTATTGATTGAGAAATAAAACCTGAAGGACGTTACTTTGCTAGTTGTCGACATTATATTAATGAAAAGCTGATTTATTTCAAGTTTACCAGGGGATTCAGTCGGCTGTTATCCATGCAAAAATCAATGAGAAATCTTCAGAGTCGGAAATTTCTGGCATTTCACAAGGGGGTGGTCTTGTTCGCTTCGGTCAGTAAAACGCGCTTCCCACTTTTGCGGTCTGCTCAAGTACATTTGGCGGATCAGACTGCAGTTTCTCTTGAATCTCGCCCGCGATAACAAGTTGACTGCACCTTCAGAAGTTTATGGCCATAACATTTACAGAGTAAATAAATTTGACGAAGCCTTAAGGGTGAGGCCCCAAAAATACGAGTTATCAAAAAGTTGATAAGGTAAGTTATACCACAGTAAGATAATAGAGAAGCTTTATCTTGCGATGGCGTAACCTACTTCACTTACTTTATCAACTGTTTAGCTGGTAACCTTAACTCTCCACCTACGCAGCATTAAGTCCTTTAGAAACTTATTCCTTTGTACTAAAAAGTCCGCCTCCTGTTTGATATCGTTGAGTTTCCTTTAGAGGTGAAATAACAGTTAAAATCCATAGCCAGAAATTCCGAACCGGGCGTTTGCAATAGACCGTAACGCTTAGAATATTAAACTTGCTGAAGAAGAGAAGAACCAGTATGGGATTCATATAAAACCAGCTTATAAAATTCGTACAATGGATGCAACAGCCCCATCCCAATGCTAGATCGAATAATATGCATCAGTACTTTCATTGCATAATTATTTTGTTTTGGTAAATCAAACACTCGTTGCGGTTTTCTTGGTTATTTTATTCCGAATAAATGCCCTTTACAACACACTAAAATGGCGCCTACCTTCGTCAATGACACTTTCAAAATCTTGACTCAGCTGAAATCGTCTGCTGGAATCGATCCATCCCAATCAAATAATTTACGTTCGAAGATGGTATTCCACATTTACGGCAAAAAAGACTTTGAACACCCCGAAAATCTTGCGGCTTTTTTAGCTTACTTTCAGCAAGTATGAAGGAATCCACGAACAGTAATTGTACTAAATTCTGTGCCAAAACGATCGCCATTTTGATACCATCAGCTCCAGGACAGATAAAAGACTGGTAGCTACATGGTGTGATTACGAGGCTGGAGGCTCGGTGGATAATGCTTTTTTGGAGGGAATTTTGGAATTATTATTATTTTTTTTTTGGTTTTCCGGCAAAAAGAAATCATGCGCTACAGCCAAACATTTACTGCTCCAATTCTTTCACGTCTTTCGACGAGCCTTTCGACTTCCCAATGAGTAGATCTTGTGTACTTAAGTATTTTCTTTGGCAAAACAAAGTCGGCATCAGCGGAGAATTAGCATTTAGCTCGGATAAATACCCTCTCTGAGTTTTATTACGCGACGCCATTTTGGTTGACCTTTAGCAGATGGACCAATCACACCCTAGCGTTATTGACAGGTTATCATGTGTGCTGGTGCGTAACAGAAATAAGCACCACCCACTTTGGTTCGGAATTTCTGGCTATGCATTGTAAAGAAAAGTTGCAAGCCTGTCACCCCAAACTTTATTTACACTTAATTTTTTATTATATAACGGATATAAGTTGATACTTACACCAATACCGTAGACTGTTCCGAAAGTAACAGCCTCCGTAACCTGCGATCCAGATCCGTTACTTTCCGATTTAACAGGCAAAAAGTGCCGCTACTTTCGGGTAGCCGTTACTTTGGATGGTTAAAAAACGTTATTTATCTTTTTTTTATTTATTCATATACTGCACATTAACAAGTTAAGTGCAATAAATACAAAGTTCAAGGAAAAGTGGAGAAGGGCATGATATAGTTAGACTAATTATATGCCCTTTTTAATTAATACATTTTTTTAAGATGAAAAAGGAAAGCTTACAATAACCAGAGGAAGCAAAGAACAGAGAGGAAAATTGATTTTACAAAGGTCGCGTGACAGAAATTAATACTGAGCAAAATAATACTGGAAAAGAGCTCTTTTAAACAATCGCTTTGTTGATTTTTGACGAATAGAAAGAGGAATAGCATTCCAATAATAACAACCGATTACTGTTGGGCAGAATTTCCTTATGTTTGTTCTGAAGGGACTGGGATTGAGATACTTAAAAAACGTTTATACGGTAATTCACAGTCGTTTCAGACAAAGGAGACGCGTAACATGGAATAAAAGTACTATTAACGTATTGACTCATTGCGCGTATAAACAAAGCAGACTGTACTGATAGACGAAATAAGGCCCCAAATATTGGTGACCATGCTGTAGGACGAAAGTGATGGTTGCACTATCACGCAGTCGTTTGAAGAAAAAATCAGTCAAGTTCGAAATCAAGTGCAATATAACTCTTCACGTTGTTCAGTCCTGCAGTCAGACCGTTCCATCCGCATTGCGCTTAAGATCACAGAGTTTTTCTTTTAGCGACATCTTTAAATCTGGAAGGCCTTGTTAAGTTTCAGAAAACACTTCCTGGAAACAAGGAATCTCCAGTCCTCCTCCTTGAACCCATACTATGCCTTCTCAATTGAGCGCTTCTGGATCAGTGTCCATGCAGCGATGTTTGAATTGACAGTGATCAATGTTGCCGTCAACATAAGGCTAATAGAAAATTTCAGCTAGAGAATCGGGAATCATGTCCTACTGTTTGCCCTGCTGTGTTACGTATTTAAAAAGGTGAGACAATTTCAAGTTTGTTTTGTACACGGTGTGGCTTCAACACAATAGTCCAATAATTTTTACACGATCTAATTCTTCAAAGCAATGTTGATGAAAATTGAACGGTAATTACGACTGTTGGCAAAAGCTGATAGGTGATTTTTACTGTAATAAGAAAGCTTGAAGAGACGCTTTTTTTCGTTCCAGTTACCGAGTGTTGTCTTTAGAATCGCATTCACGTACATCAATCTCAAGTATTGCTTGCAAAAGATAATAGCGGAGCTCCACAGCGGCTCGAAGAGCCGCAGAGCGGAGCCCCATAACTACCGTGCGAGCATAGAAATTGAGAAAACCATGCGTTTGAGTTTTCATGGTCATCGTGGCTAGCGGCATGGCTCGCGGGCGCGTGCGCCTAGCGACGACGACGACGACGACGTTGCCCCAACATGGCGGCCATAGTCATCCGGGATATTTAGGTCTTAAACCGAAACGAGGCTTTGTTTTTCGCGCGCTTTTCGCGGCTTGCCGCGGCTACACAACCTACAGCCAGCAGTCTACAATGTTTTGCTGAAGAAACGGATTATTCATAGCGGTTTTGGAGGAAAAATTTTCTTCCTACAAGTTTTCAAGCGTTTTTGGAGGGACATAAGCATAAAGCTGAGTTCTTTCTACAAGTTTTCAAGCATTTTTGGAGGGACTGTGTGAGGAGCTCCCCTTTTAGGTTTGCCTAAATCTATTTAATACAATTTTTAAATGAAGTTGATTGGTAATCTTTGAATGGCTGCTACTTTCGAGGAGCCGTTACTTTCGGGGAGACCTTTACTTTCGGTATATTGATAAAGAGTTAGAGTTCGAGAAACTCACGGCCGTCCTCAGGACCCCTGGCTTAATTACTCACCTCCAACGTTAACATGTCATCTGTTAGACCTGTTAGACCTGTTAGATCACGGTCCTCCAAAAAGGTACAATTTACTTGGGAACGCAGAAATCTTGTTTGAGAATCTGCGTTAGAGGTGTCTGGCTTTCGAATCTTGAGCCACTTTCCCAGTCACTCTGTGAAATATAATGAAGCAGTAGTGGGCTCCTGAGTGAAGACATATCTTGACAAGCCTGCTCCTGTTGATACGAATTTGTCTTGATTAAGCGCTGATTGGCTCATTGAAAATGGTACATCTGCTGTGCCGGGTCGGGCGGAGCAACAATTTTGGTTTTGAGTTCAGGAGAACTAATTCAAACCGTACCTTACTGCATTTAACAGTACAACGCTATAGACTGAATGATACGGCCGATACAACCGTACCTCAGTTCTATGTTTTTGATCGTGAGCCAGCGAAAGCGAAAGTTACACACTGAAGAAAATTAAAAACGTAACCAGTCTAACCATCAAAAACACCAAAAATAAACAAAAGCGCCGGTTTGGGTATCTCAGTTCTGTTTCCATACAATGTATGATTTTAGTCGTTCGAAGTGAGTTCTGAATACCCGGCCTTGCCTCCCACAAAACTGCTATACTATAGCGTCGTTAACAGCTCGTTGACACGAAGGGTAAAAATATTCAGCGCGTTTCTGATTTTAAAGCAAGTAACTTAACTCGTACTGCACCAGCAACACTATCCTTTAGTAGCGGGCTATAGGGTAAGGTAAGTAGACTGTTGACTGTTCGTAAGAAAATTAATTGCGGCGGATTAGTTTGTAAAACTGAATTGCCGTGAACTGTATCGTCGACATCCTGCCACTTACCATTGTCGAATGAATCGTTCTGACCTACAGAGTCTTATCGACGGATGCCAGAATGGTTACGAGTGCAATTTGGAATAAATGAGCACACGTAGACTAAAAAAAATTTCACGAGCCTGAAGGGCGAGTGTAATTTGATGTCTTTGAAAAATTTACGAGTGCTGATTTATACTAAATTGCACTCGAAGAAATCATTTGATTACTTACATGCAAAAATTTAATTATAAATTTCTGCATTCAATTTCATCTTTATGCACTCAATTTCAACTTTCTGCACTGTTTGGGATTAACTGACTTGCTCGCAGCCAATCAGCGCGTTAAAATTTTTGTATGTATGTTATATCATTTTGAGAATAACATTTTTTGTCATTAAATGTATCAAGTACAGAGATATTAAAACCGAGAATAAGCACGCTAATCTGCCTTCTTTGCTACATCGTTCGTATTTAAACGGGAAAATGACAAGGCGAAGTTGCCACGTTACTCAGTGGCACGAGCTTTTGTTGAAAAACTAGTTAACTTGTTCCAGGAGCGAATCACCTTTTCGCTCCTACTTGTTAAAAATACTGCCGTACCCGGCCCATGAGTAACTGTTTGTTATACTATACAGAGCAGTTCAGGTTATAATGCGTTTGCATATGCGCACAATACCGTATATTGTGTGTGACGTTTTTTTCGGAAAAGCCACAGAACCCTCTTACGTAGTTCACTGGCCTTTACAGCGTACCGCAGTTCTAACTTTTTTACTTGCGATTCCAGCTAGTCTGCCCCGCTCCCAACTCCATCGACGACTTTTCGCCATTTCTTTCAACTTGTGAAATCAAGATGGCATACGGCCCAAATACCACATCTGATGTGACGAGTTCAACTGTAACTGTCAAAGTTTGTGGAGTTAGAATCATTGTCTGTTTGTTTTAGTTTCATTTCCTTTTTGTCTTTTTACGTCACGATAAACAGCGTGCGATTCAACTTGGTATTTGAAGAATCCTGGGCGCTACAGCGGATGTACTGAGTGGGACATTAATTATCCTGTCCAACTTTATGGAAAGCATTTCAGCGTTGAGATTCCAATTCATTATCATGGGGAGAAATAATCTGATCAATTCAAAAACAGCAAAGTGCAAAGTCTAAGGCCATTTCCAAATAAAACTACAGCATTACTCAAGCAATCAGCAGTTACCACCGTAACTTACTTCCCGCTTTCTACAAAAAAAGCTGCTCTGATTGAAAATACACGGCACCAGCCAAGAACAAAAAGGTTTGACTGCATTCTTACCTTCCCTGCATTGTCACTGTGGGTCAAACGCTGCAACACCCATTGTTCAACCAGCTGTTAGAAAAAATAGCATAACTAAAAAAATGAAGAGCTATATCATAGCAGAAGTTTTAAAATATCCTGATTGTTACTGTGTGTCAATATCAAGGTTTCTCTACTTAAATCTGACCGCTCTTATGACTTGTCACGTTTTCATTTGTCGTTCAATGCTTTTTTCTTTACAAATTAAAGTCAAAATTATTTTTATGAATGAAAGTCAAAATTATTTTATGCTAAGCATATTCTTTTTAAAAACACGAGTGGACGGTGATTCACGGTTCAACTTTATCAGTCATTCAGTAGTTGTGAAAAGCGCTAAAAGAAAGTAATTCCCTATTTCCAAAAACAAAAGTCTCTCTCATGAAAGTGAACAGTCTGCCACAAGGCATTTCCTACGGGAACGCAGAACATCACTTTATCGATTATAGTTGTGAGGCTGCGGTCTAATCATCCGTGGATTTTGAACGGATTGGTATATTCTACGCTCTTCACTCTTAGCCGTAACAATCATGCAAGACTAAACTGCCGCGTGACCTCCCAAGATGAAAGTACACAGATGAATATATATAATATATTTATTTGAAACAATTACAAATTATCACCGTGACCAGAATAGCAATTATTAATTCCAAAAACCCTTCTTAAAACGAATACCAAATAAGTGTTTGTTGTAGTAGTGATTATCGCCTAATACATAATTACTGTTGACAGTTATAGCTTAAGGCGTTCATCCAGTGTGAACATACCCTGTTCATTAATCCTTAGCCCAAGTAGTGATCGATTTAGCAATTTCATCCTTTATCAAAGCTGGTTACAACTGGAATCTCATCATATGAACCTGAGAAAACGAAAATCAGAAGCTGCAATGATGAATGAGTTTACTCAGTTAGCAAAAACGTTTGTCCGTTGATTTAAATAACTCTTATTTGCCACATGATTTCAGTCGTGGTGTTATAGAAGTCTGTCAGAGTCCAAGTGAGCTTACAAGTACCAAAGCGTCTAGAAAATTCTCCCCTCCGTGTGGTCCTTTGTCTCAGATTTCAAGTGGTATTCATATAGTTTCAGTTCTTTTTTTTACTTCTAACGTCTCGCTCTAAGAGAATGCGACGACTTGTTTCCTTTTGCTTAAAAGTAGGTAATTATAAAGGAGAAAGCTCCGTGTTTCGCTATTTGTCGTGCAGATTTTCATATAACTTCCTCAGGAGCAGATAAAATGTCAAAACAAAAGAATTCTCTCAGCCTTTGAAACTGTGTCAGCTAAGAATATGCTAAATTACACATTGCGTTTGTTGGTTCGCTTTGGGCCAGGTTTTCTATTCTTGTCATCCTCGATAATTGGTACTGTCTGCCTCCTCGTGAGGTTTATCACTAGCGAGAATTTTGCGGCACTAAAATAATAACAATTGATTGGAAAGGGCAAAGGTGAAAACACAGCCAAAATATGTGTGTGACTGGCATGGAAAGGTGGGCTCGTAAATCTTTGCCGCATACAAAACGTTTGGAAAAGACGCAAAACACAAGAAACAGACGTTTAAAGATTTGATAGGTCAGTAACTTTTCGGTCGAAAAAGTTTAAACTGCGAAAAATAACCTAATCAAAATTTGAAGGTCTCCAGTTTGTCGAGCTCTCCACTTGTAATCTGTAAAATGAGCACTTTTCGATAGCGACAAACTGAGGAGCTCTCAATAACTTAATTAAATCTAAAAGGCTGAAGATACCACTCATGTTTGTTCCGTTTTTCAGAAGACCACTACTCATGTGAAATTCGTCCGTACATCTTAAGACTTTGTCAGGTATTGTGAGGTTAGCGATTATATTCTACATGAAATAAAAGAAGTTAAATTCATCCCCAAATCACGAGGGTGTTCAAGTTTTACAGGGCAGCTTGATTTTACATTCAGTTTTATTGGGGATGTCAACCCGCTGTTTATTAATCACCTATCCATTTTACCCAACATACTGATTTCCACTTAGGATTTAAGGTTATAGATTTAATGTAACTATATTTCTAGAATCCTGACAAAAACGAGTAGCCTGGCTAGGCAGAGTCTCAGCGCTTTTATCGCCTTAAGCACACTGACTGAAAAAGATCTCGAGAAAATTCCTAAGAAACCAAAAACAGAAATAAATATGGTGAAGCATCCATACGAAATTTGTGGTTTTTGGTACAAACTGTACCAGTCTTCGAACACGGCGAAAAATGTAATGGATTCCACAAATTTAAAGTGTATTCTAGAACATTTGAGAATGATAACACAGGCGTTTTGGAACCATTTAAGGTTCATTGGGATGTCCATCACTCTAAAACAGCTGAATGCAAAGCATTTCAGGCAAACTTGTTTGGAATGCTAGGGATATTGCCGACCCGTCTGTGAGTCAATCACGCCTTTTCTAATTGGGCACCGCCCGATGGTGACGTAAAGCAACACATGTACTTATATCAGCAAATTAAAGCCGTAACGCTCAGTACTCGACCAACAGCTGAACCAGGGTAAACCAGCGACCTTTAAGCGAACTCATCAACTGATAAATACCAAAACCGCACGCCCAGTCATGTTGGCCTTTCCAAGATTATGTACAGTTTCTTTGCTCGTGGTTTGGTGTTTGGACTCGAGTGAAAGCTCTAGTATATACGTTGGAAGACACGAAGCGGCGACAATCCCCGAGTCACAGACTTCGGAGACAGTTCACGTTGTGCCGCAAGGTAAGACAATGTTAGTGCGTGTCAGGAAATGCTTGTAGTACTTAACGGGATTATTCGAACACAATTGAAACGAATCGCATAGTTATTTTTAAAAAAAAAAGTTGTGATGTTCAAGCTCAGTGAAATACGCAGGCAACTGCGCTGAAATGAATCGAGCTGAAAGAAATCGATTGAAATCACCACCTTTTACATTGAAAAGAGCAAAAAGGGTTTGCTTTCGATGAGGATCGAGTCTATACTGCATCAAGTCTTTCCTTTCTCTCCGTGTGTTAAAATACTTAAGGAATTAACGGTAAATAGTCGAACAATACGATCACGCTTTCTAGTTCATGGAAAACCGATGTGCAACATTCGTTTGGTATTAAGATAATATCAAAATACCATCCATACAATCGGCGACTGGTTTAGAAACTTAGGAATTCGCGCTTCAGGCACACTGGGTCTCTTGAGGAATGTTTGTAAGATTCACAAACATGAAAGATTTCAACATTCAATTGTGAATGCAGTTCAATGGAATAGTGCCAGGGTCTGAGAAGTAAAATAAAAACTGTTTTGTCTGAGTTTTGATTGGTATAATTTGCAGAAAACTATGATCAAAATACTTCGCTTGGTACCTCAGAACAGGCTGAAAATCATTCTTCTTGAAAAGAGGCAATGCGGTTTTTCTCCATCACTTTTGCCTGGGTGCAAAGACAGACATGCAGGGTGGAAAGGTTGCAGCTCTCTTAGGTCCTTATGCGACTGGATTCATTGGTGGCACTAGGACTAGGGACATTGTTTGTTTTGTTTTTTCCATTGCCTATACCTTGAGTTGTAAACCAATAGTACGAGATCTTACGACGGCTGTAGCCTCACCCATGCAGGGGACTGATCGACCGTAAAAAACGTTCCTGGTGTATGATTTAAAACTCCACAGACACTAATACGTTGTTGTTGTGAGAATAAGTATGAAATCAGTTGGACCTGCGCTCTGCTGTGGTACGTGACTGTACTCATTTTCAAAACCCCCAAAAAGGAAAGTTGATCATAGAGGCAAAACGATATTCGTAATTAATTTTATAATTGGGGTCATTAGAAAGCGGCTGAAAAAGCACGTCGACAGAACTCCAGGCACAGCCTACATCAACAAGCTCCAAAAGATTACACTTCTTGGAACAGCCCACACCCTCAGCAAGGTTCTGTCAATTCAGTGAACTCTTTTGTACCTAAGGTCCATGGTTTGGACTATATTAATGATGATAATAATAATAATAACAATAATGATAAGGATAAGGATAATGATAATAATTATAATAATAGTGATAATGATAACAGTATACTGTACTATTAATATGTATAGTTATAATAATAGTAGTTATGATAGCGGTAGTTACATGTTAAGGCACAAAACTCCAAATATTTTCCTTCTATATATATATATATATATATATGTATATAATTATATATTTTAACTATAATTATATTATAATTATTAAAATGCATCTTCCAAGTAAAACAATGGTGGTTTTCAAAGTAAATTCATTGTGTTACTTTTATTAAAGGAAAATGTTGTGTTTTAGTTGCTTCGTGAACAGTGTGTGGGTTCTTTAATGTCTCACGAAGTTATTACGAACAAGGGTTGTAAAGCGCGACCTACGGTTTCTTTGTTGTCTATTGTACGGTTTATTACCCTTCGCGTTTTTTAATTTCGAACAAAAAGAATCCGACATTTCGTGCATGTGTCTGTAGGTTCGCAGTTTTGACCTGATAATTTTATCCCGTACCTCAGTCAAATTGTGGGATTAAGTTTTCGTATTGAATTAAAACCCCGAGTTCAAAGGTGACAACGCAGGACTTATCTCAAGCTGAAACATTGATGAAGAAATTAAAAGGAAATTATTTGAACGATATTGAAGAATCCGAAGACGACAAGTCGCAACAAACGAAGAACGCGATAAACCGTCGGTGAATGTGGTCAGAAGGGGACAAAATTCGAATGAAAACTGTCCGAGTGCTACGAGTAATTAATCCTACGTTATAATAATACCCGATAATCTAGAACCACAAATAAGCTTGATAAAAAAGATCCAATTAGAGTCAGAGTAATCCATTAAAACAATAAAACATAGGCTTAGTGGAGCTGGAATGAAGCGTCTCACTGGCTTGAGAAGGCAAGTTGTACCGCAGGATGATAGAAAATCTGACACGTTTCGAGCGTCAGTCCCTTGATCACTCGCTCTGTCAAAGGGTTATCTCTATTATCTCACGGTGGTATAATTTACCTTAACAACTCGTTAAAACACCCCATTGTCTGACGGTGTTCCAGTTTCTCATCGATACAGCGCCAGTTCCCTTAGAAACGAATCCCTTTATATCGTTAGAAAGTAAATTCGTACTGTTTAGTTACTTTCCAAACTTTGGAATGGTCATACTACATGGTTTGATCCACAGGTGAAAAAGATAGAACCACACTGTATATCACAACAAACAGTACCACAGTACAGTTCTGTTCAGTGGCTTTCCAAAGAATGGTCACACATCTCTGCTTGGAATTGATCTATAGATGACAAAGTTAGATCCACACTGTATGGTAAAACAAACAGTGCCACAGTACAGTACTGTTCAGTAGCTTTACAAAGAATGGTCACACTGCATGGTTTGATCCACAGGTGAAAAAGATAGAACCATACTGTATAGTACAACAAACAGTACCACAGTACAGTTCTGTTCAGTGGCTTTCCAAAGAATGGTCACACATCTCTGCTTGGAATTGATCTATAGATGACAAAGTTAGATCCACACTGTGTGGTAAAACAAACAGTGCCACAGTACAGTACTGTTCAGTAGCTTACCAAAGAAAAACCACCTTGTACTTTTTTTTACTCGTATTAAGTGAAAACCGAAACATCAAACATCACTTTACTGCTTAATGCTTTTGCTCTATTTTAATTTGAAATGCTAGTACAGAAATACTAGATAAAAATTGATAAATGTTCTCAATTCCACAGCTTCCTGCATGGACTCAAACAAACATCTTTGTCGCAAGATTGTGAAAGCTTATGGCATTGGAGTGTGTAGTACAAACCACCAGGCTCTTCGGAAAACGGTACAAAGTATCTGCCAGGAAACCTGTGGATTTTGCCAACACGGTGTGATATATATTTGTCGATTTGCGTATATAGATAACAATCAATCAGTATTTCCACAGGTTTTGCTATTGGTAGGTTTTTGGAGAAGTAAAAGTGGTTGTGTTAGTGGTAGCGATAGTGGTAGTGATAGTGGTAGTGGTAGTGCTAGTGGTATTGGCAGTGGTACTGGCAGTGGTATTGTAAGTGGTATTGTAAGTGGTAGTGGTAGTGGTAGTGGTAGTGGTAGTAGTAGTGGTAGTGGTAGTAGTAGTGGTAGTGGTAGTGGTAGTGGTAGTGGTTGTGGTAGTGGTAGTGGTAGAGGCTTTGATAGTGCTAGTGGCAGTGGCAGTGGTAATGGTAGTAGTAGTAGTAGTAGTAGTAGTAGTAGTAGTAGTAGTAGTAGTAGTAGTAGTAGTAGTAGTGGTAGTAGTGGTTGTGGTAGTAGCAGTGGTATTGCTAGTGGTATTGTTAGTGGTAGTGGTAGTGGCAGTGGTGTTGTTAGTGGTATTGTTAGTGGTGGTGGCAAATGGTAGTGGTGGTAGTAGTGGCAGTTGTATGGTAGTGTTAGTTGCAGTGACAGTGGCAGTCGTATTGTTGGTGTTAGTGGTAGTTGCAGTGTTAGTGATAGTGTTATTAATAAGTGGTAGTGCTAGTGCTAGTGGCAGTAGTAGTGTAAATGCTATTTGCAATGGTTCTGGAAGTGGAATTATTTTGGTAGTGTTAGTTCAAAGTTACAAGGGTAGGTGGAACAGGATTGTAATTTTAGCTCAAGCAGTGAAATGTTTAACCGTACTAAGGTATCATGATCATGAGTGCAGAAACAAAAAAAAAGATAGTGGCAGTGGTGCTGGAGATAGCAATCGTGTTCGTATAATATAAAAACGGATGAATTCAATATGCACCAGTTACAGCCAGTATCAGCAGCTGCAGATATAGGTAGAATACCTAGTAAATACTTAGATCGCGAAATTGGAATTTCTACCCTAGAAATTTAGAGAAGCAAGAACTGATAAAAGTCTATGTCTATGTGTTTTTGCTATAGACTGCGAGGACCAGTTTGAAGATCTCTGCATAGAGTATGCTAATGAGTGTACTACAGAAGGTGACCTGGGCAAGCTAATGAAGGAGATGTGTCCTAAAACATGTGGAAGCTGCCAACTGAGACCTCACAAAGAAAATGACTTGGTTGTCATACATGGAAATAAATAGAGGTAACCTGAGACATGCACTGATACTTTCTAGTAAAGGGCGCTCTAACTACCAAGTCAAACTTTGATATAATGGCAGTATTTTTCTCGCCTTCTGTCGTGTCATGTTTCACGTTTTGATCACGTACTGTTGTATTCCGAGGGGAAATAATTGCTGAATTGTATCACGCTCAGGATACATTTGAATTCAATCAAGACTGCAGGACAAAAACCAACCATAACAGGTCCTGTTTAGCAGTTCTGTTTAGTTGTTTGAAAGTATATAAAATACAACAATACTTTATTATGGACTTGGTATTTGAAAGTCATTCTTGCTGCAAAAACTTGTTGCTGGCTGCAATGATACATTAAGGGAAGTGAGGTGTATAAACGTTTCGTTCTTATCGACAATGGAAAAGCCTAATGATATGAATGATTTACACAGAAAACTTGCAGTGACTAGCACCATTAATTACCCCCACTCGCACATTCGCTGGATAGGACGTTGCCAGTTCGTTAAATCCCCAATCCCCTCGGATTTGTCAGCTTCACTTCATTTAGGCGAGTGGAGGGAAGCAAACTGTAGGCTGACACAGTTAAGGTGATAATTCGGGGGGGGTGAGGAGTATATATTTTGTCAACTTAATACCTATGTTAATTTATTTGTTTGTTTGAATTTTAGAACCAAGAGAAAGAAAAAGCTGACCTAGGCCAGCTGATCTCTGATCCCAAACTGGGAAACTCAAGTTTATAACTTGACAATGATAATACGTTCGTTTTAAAAGAACAAAGACAAACAGCAGAAAAGACTAACGTTGACTGTACATGCACAAGTTAATAGTAGCAAAGTCTAATAGTTAATGCCTTTCGATACTCAATAGGGAGTTAAAGATTTCCGAAGGCGACGGTAGACGAAAACGTCACCTCAAAATATAACTTGGCTCTATCGCAAGTCTTTCGCGATTATTCAGTCTCGTTCACGTCATACAAAATGGGTGAAGTACCCTAAAAATAAATTGGTGCGAGCGGCTTCAGAGTGAAAATAGAGAATGAAAGATTCTCTGTTACATGCTTACGTTGTCATCAAAACCTCAAATTTGGTGATTTTACGTCGTCGTTATGCAGAGGAGCGCTAATATAATTGCTAAGATCCGTGCTGCACGTGCATACTTATAACCAATGATATTGTTTTGTGGGGTTGTCGTAGTCCGTAGCCTTCGTCGTGTCTTAAACTTCCTACTAACCCAAACAAAACATGTTTTACATTGACTCAGTTGGTACCAACGGAGTAAATACTTTTGATGTGACACCAGTCAAAGGAGACGAGCTCTTAATGTTATTAGGACTGAGTGGCCTCTAAGCGTTTTGCACCCAAGAATTGTCCGGTGTTTGAAAGCTAAATTCTACATCAATATTACTCGCTAGTAGCATTAGTAGGAATAGTTCGATTGTGTAGTGTGATGACTTCTATGGGTGGAGTGACGGAGGAAAAAACCGCTCATTATCGCCTACCCTCCCTTCCCCTCTCAGTTACAAGTGAAAACGCTTGCTTACGGGAGCTCCCATATGGCATAAAAAGGGGGAATCATTGTGTAATGGAAATTTCATGATGCGGTAATCTACTTTGTAACCTCAGTGGAGAAAAGCGTGAGCAGTTGATTTACATGCAAAACAAAATGGCAGCTGTAGTTTAGAGGGCCTAGTTTTACCATTAATTAGGGACGGACCATTAGAAAAGGGGGTGGGGAAAAAAACAAAAAAAATTCATGCGAGGGAAAATGCCAAGAAAAAAAATTAATGCAAAGAAGAAGGTAAAAAAAAAAAATTCATGCAGAAGGAAGGTCCAGTTGTGACTTTTTCACACATAGTAAAAAACATTCGTGCAGAGGGGTTCACCTGAAAAAAAATTCCCGCACAAGCAGTGAGCGAAAAAAAAATTCGTGCAAGCTGAAAATTCCCCACCCCCCCCCCATCACTTTTCTAATGGTCCGTCCCTTAACAGATTCTAGCGCTAGCACTGGAAAGAGGGTCTCAATAGGGTGGTGACTTTTACGGCTAACGGTTGATATATTTGGCTGTTTTACGGCTAACGGTTGATATTTTTGACTGTTTTATGGCTAACGGTTGATATTTTTTACTGTTTTACGGCTAGCGGTTAATATTTTTGGCTGTTTTACGGCTAACGGTTAACATTTTTTACGGCTAACGGCTAACATTTTTCCAATATTTACGCCTAACGGCTAATTTTTTTGGCGGTTTTACCGCTAACGGTTAACTTCATTGAGACCTTCTGGAGAGGTGTATATGACTGGAAAAAAACTTCATGTTGCCTCAGTGCATAGGCCCTACCCTGGGGTACATAGCCGGCCCATAGTAATAAAACATAAGCAGTTCGTTTGTACATAGACTAAAAGCAGTGCATGAATGGTGAATTGACATGATAGTTCACTTAAATTATTGATAGCAATAGGTTTTTAATTCAAAATAAAGTGAAATAAAAAAAAATTTAAAAGATGAAAGTCTTGAGTTATTTGGTTGTGTCTGATTTTAGAATGGTTTATTCCTTTATTACATCCATTTTGAAATCACAGGTGATCCCTGCAATTTGATTGTGATTTATAAGTAAATAAAAAAAATGAAGAAAAATAAAGTCCCTCCAATACCAGTGCTACCTTTATTGTTTCAAATCTTTATTATTATCAAGATACGCGGCCAAATTGAAAACCGCCCTCTTGAAAACACGCGCTTTGCGGGCCGCAAATGACTCCTAGCGGGCCGTTAATGCATTAACGGCCCTGCAGCTGATTGGTTCTCGGTTCATCATCCGATGAATATTAACCAATCAGGTTACGTTTATTGACGCGGGAAAACCATTCAGGTGCGAACAGCTAGCGCACGAGCGTTTCATTCTTGGGCTGCCAGATCCACTTGAAGCCTGCGTTATAACTTTGCAGCGGTAGATTTTGAGTTAAGTCCGCTGGTCGACATTGCGTTTTTCGTTCCATCACGTGAGTGCGAAGGACAGAGCGAAGTATTTCGATCTGTGGTTACAAGCCCGCTGGATTTTTCCATTTTTCATAAATTTCGTCGGTATGTGTGGCGAATATGCTATGAAGGTCATCGTGAGAAACAGGCCGATATACTGGTAAGTTCTGATTTTCCTATTTTATTGGAAACTTCATTAGTTAGCAGTTTCTTCTCGACGTTTTACCAGAAGCATGACTTCGCGCCTGACTGTCTTTGTCTACGTGTTGTGTGCGATCGCTCAAAAATGATAGGGTTGCCTCAGTCCAATTTTAAATTAAAGAATCTTATTGTTTTCAACAGAATGCGTTTGTCGAGTAGAAATGTTTATATTGGACCTTATTCACCAGTGAAATGGCTCAGAAGTGGATTTATTGGAAGGTGACAGGAAGGATCTGTCAGAACGACACTCGTTTCTCATTCTCCTGGATTCGCTCCTCGAAGAATGCTGTCCATTAAGCCCTTTCACTCAAAAGAAGATTACATATCTGGTTTCAGTTTGTACCAGTCTCGATTGTATGAGAGTGGAATTTATTCAGTATCTTCAAGACCATTTCGAGGTTTTACCGCGTTACGGTTTTGTATTAACACACTAGATACGGCGGTACTGATTGTTGGCGCTTTCCACCAACCTAGCGGAGAACTTCGACAGTTGCCTCAGGTTAGTTTTTAGTTTTTTTTGTGGTTTATTTGTTTGAATGAAGAAATATTATGATGATTATTTCACAACGGACCTATGAGTATTAAACGGTTAACTCAAAGGTCGTACGTTATTAAGCTTAAATTCTTGACAGGACAACGTCATTGGGGTAGATTGTTCACTATGTACTGTCATATTTAAATGTGTCGAACTTCTAAGTTAAATTGATCAACAGATTCTCGAGCTGTCAATTGCGAATATTTCGATCAAGTGTTCTCTTTTGTCAGATATTTTCTTGACCACAAATTTCCCGATTTTTATTTGATGCTGTGTCGCCCGGTCGCGTCCTCAAAAAGCGCGGGAATTTTGCCGCGCGTGTTTCATTTTTTTCGGCTCAATGGTTACGACTTGTCTGGTTTCTTGGGGAATGCCAGAACAAAGGTAGTGCATTTAATTGGTTTTAATAAATTTATTTTTTAAGGATATTGGCTTCAGCTGCGAGCTAAATATATTCGTTTTTCTATGTTCGAAGAAGCACAGTTGTTCGTAGGCCAAAACCAAGAGGTGTTGTATGGCCAGAGGTAGAAGAAGAAAAAAGGTAGCGTGCTTTTGCAAATTCAATTTTTCCTGATTTGGTTTTATCATTAAAAAGGAAATAGTAAAGGAATTTTTAGTGTTACAAAATTAATACATTTCAGCCCAGAAGAAAAAAGATATGAAGAGGAAGAAGAATTGAGAAGAAGGGAAGAGTTAAAGGAAAGATTGGAAAGAGAAAGGATCAAGAAATTAACCAAAAAAAAGAAAATAAAGTTGTGAAATTAAATTTGTCAGATGACAATAAATTTGTAAACAACTGATCCATACACCTGTAACTGTGGCTTATTGTGTTTTGCAAGCCTCTCCCAATATTATCAGCCCCTTTCAAGCCATTCGACCATTCATAACTCAGAGCAATTACACTTAGCCAGTACAAAACTCTGAAAAACGGACATGACTTGTTGAGAGAGTGGTGCAAGTTTTTTTAAGGTCAATTGTTATAGCTCAATGCACATTTTTTTCACAAGTTAGTTAGCTCTGTATTGTGCTGCAAACACCACAACTTTGTCTACACATGAGATCAACAGTTTTGTGTTACCGGTCAAAGAAATTCTCGCTCTCTGGTTGGCTATCAAAATTATGAAAAAGTTTGTTGGGTGGTTACATTAAGGTGCGTTGCACTGTAAGCAAAAGAATGGAAAACTTAAGTAAATGCAAATTACTTTCCACATTGCAGGGAACATCACTTCACTGGGAATTGTGCAACTTGTTAAGATTATTTGTGCAATATTGATTAAAATTAAAAGTGCAATTTTATTCACCTAGTTGCAGTATATCTGAGTCATAAAATATTTTAGTGCAATATGCTTTAAGTCCCCACTTGTTATGGAAGCTTGGCAAATTTACGATTTTCAATATAGAAACTATTCTTCTGTTGTAATTACAATTGCATCTGATCTGTTTCTGTGTTTAGGTTTCCTGAAATTTGTCAGAGTGGAGTTGCTTTGAAGCCACTGGCTCTTGACTACCAGAGCCAACCGATCACATGTATTTTGTGTAGTTGCATAAGTCCTTTCAAGCCTATTGACCACTGGGTGTATACTTTCAGAGCAGTGTTCAGCTTCCATGCCCACAGTGTGCTTGGAAATGGCTTTCTCAGGTACATGGAAAGTTAACACATGAAACTTTCGAAGCAAGTTGGTGTTTGGAAAGTTAATAGGGAACCAGTGACCAAAGCTAGCACATCGGACCGCAAGGAAGGCTACCTCATGGCGACAGAGAGGAGTACTGGGTGAGTACAGTTGGAAACATTGTGAAAGTTTTGTCAGTAATGTTGACACCTTGTTCATGCTTCTTTGATCACTGAAAACTTTATGTTCTCCATTTTGAAGATTCACTCTGAGTGGTTTGAAACAATTCACAATTTTTCCTATGTTTTCAGGGTGGAGAATTTTGGCAACGTCATTACCAACCAGAGCCCCTTTGTGATACACTTGCCTCTTTAAATTCATCCTTTCTAGTACACCATCCAATCTCTTTTGGAAAGGCCCTTTCAAATGATGTATTTTGGCAACTACATTAATCAATTGTTCCTTTGCTGCTTTTAACTGGTCTTTATGTTGTTTCACCTGGTGTTGTTGTTCATCCCTGCCCTTTTTAAGTTCTCGTGCCCTTTCCCTTGCTTTTACAGCTTCCACTGTGTGGGTAGTGAACCTACAACAAAAATGAAGGCCATTTTGAAAATCAGTTACTCGTTGTAGATTAACATATTTATTATTAATTTGTGTCAGCGTCAGACAGTTACCACGATTGAGGCCTTTGTTATATGGTCTTGGGTATCCAAGTCAATCCTGCCCCTGAGACAAATTTAGTGAGCGTTTATATGAGAAAACGTTTTCCCTACAGGGAATTTTGATGTTAAGAATACCCTTAGTTGTCTTACATAGGGAGAATATGTTTATAATATGTTTCCAACAAGGTTTCTTTTATATCATTTTATTTATCAGATGACATTTGCAATTTCATTCTGCACATTGTACTGTACCTTCGCCCTTCCTTTTGATGACAAGGAGCTGTGTCGGCAAGAAACCTCTGAAGCTTTTCTTCAGTGGAATTAATGGCCTCATAGTCATTCTCCAACAATTCTTCTAGATTGGCACAGTCCAAGATCAGTTCCTCTCGTTTCTGGAATGACTCAACCAGTTCTGGGGATGCCTCTCCATTTGCCTCTTTAATGGTGTTATCCAGTGAAATGGCTTCACTTTCAACCAGCTCAAGTGCCTGCTTTCCAAGCCCCAGAGACAAATGGAGGGGCATGCATGACACTGAGTCAATAACTGATCCAGTTGCTTGATAGACTGGAGTGCTCTCACAATTGTGGAATTGGTTGACTTTTGACTTTACAGAACCACCTTTCACAAATCTGTCATTATCAGACAAGATTGACTCAAAACTACGCACAGGAAACTTTTTGGTAGGTATGTGACTAGCAGTGGCACCTTGATGCAACAACCATGGAGTATGAGGCTTCCCCTTCTCAAGATCTTTAAGTTGAGCATGACAGAAGTTACAAAAGAAAGTTCCATTGGGCCCTGTTAAACCCAATAACCTTGCTATGAACTCCCAGTCCCCTCCAAGACTGAGCCAGAACTCTGAAATGCTATAACTTGCACTGGATGGCTTGTTGGCATCGCAGTTGGAGGAATGTGAGTTGAAATAGGCTGTTTTCTGGCATAGCAAACATCTTTGGCTGTGATACTCATTTTGGCAGTTTCGGAATAACTCTTGAAGCTCTTTCGGCCAGTTTGCCATCCCTCTGATTTCAAAGTTAGGCTGCTTACTTGGACTTGTGCTTTCTGTAAGGTCCACCTTAAGGTCCAATTCAGTTATCTTTGATAGTACTTTCTTTGTTTCCTCTATAACAGGACCAAAAACCTTCTGAATACATTGGTGATTGTCCTTGTCGCCTTCAAATATAGCCAGCAGCCGGGCCGTTTGAATGGAGTGCTGCTCTTTGCAGTTCAGAAATTGCATCAGCAACTTTGTCGATTTCCCTCCCTTGTCCCCTGTGAGAAGTACCCACAGCAAATTTTTTGGAATGTTGCTCTTTTCCACAAAAAAGCCACTTTCATTCAGTTCGTTAACAGATTTCTTCACTACATCAGATACATCTGCTACTCTTACAAAAGAGACATCCTTTCCAGTTGAACTTTCAAAATTCCCACATTCATACTCAAATTCCATAGACTTTAAATGCCCTCGAATTTCTTTTTCAGAACCAAAAATGTCATATCCTGTAAACCAAAGGGAAAATTATTAGCAGGGCTAATTTTTTGGGAAAGAAATATACTAAGCTGGAAAGCTCAACAGATCAGTACACCCAGCTTTCCAAATTCTACCCTTTCTTTAATTACTAATCTGGGACTTCAAACGGGACAAGCAAGCACCAGTCATTTTTAAAATCAATTTTCGTTGTTGAATTTTGTTAATATTTTTGTGACCTACACTTATCGCGAGTGTTAATCAAAGTGTACAGGGGCTTTTGTTGGGTATTAAATACTATTAATGACAAGGGTTTACTGTTCAAAAGCTTACCAAGAGCATCTCTAAAGGTCCTTTTGATCATCCTTAACATCTCCATGGGCATATGGGCTTTAAGCTCTGCAACCTGAAAGAAGTTATGTCATTTGTGATAATAAATTTCAGACAAACAGTGGGTTTAGCTTTTTTTTATTTTGATGTCAAAAATGTTACAGGCTTTTGTTTTTGTTATACTCTCTAATACTCATACAGTGTACAATGGTAGGCAATCACTTAATGTGAAATTATTTCCTTTTTTTATGTATTTGGTAACCTGTATTAAATTAGAATGTTCTGCAGAGTTGAAATAATGGCACACACTCATGCAGGCTTCACACTCGTTAATTATTTTTCTGCATTGTTGCAAAATGCACACGTAACAAATGAAAATTTTCAATGTTGTTTTCCAAATAAAACATCTTTGTAGTTGTTACTCACCTGCTTAAGTGTAAAAGACTGTATGATGTTCAGACCTCCCTCTGAAAATGACTTCAGAAACCGATCCTTTTTTCTTTTAATCGATGTTGCAGTCTGATGTATGACATCATCTGCCACCTTTGTTGCTGATGCTACGTTCTCTACAAATTTCTCAATGACTTGACTCCTTTTTTTCAATGTGCTAGAAGATGCAGATGAACTTCCAGTTTGTGGCTGGGAAACTGACATTAACTTGATAGGCTTTCCTTTTGATTGGTGTGCATAGATGAAACCTGAATTACTCTGCCCTGTCTTCTTTTTGACAAGACTCATAAATACCTGCAGGTAACATAAAACTTAAGTTAGTTACAGATATTTTCAAGGTGATACTATTATCAAGTTTTGCTAACAGAGGAATGAACGAAGTATCAACATTATACCTGTTTATAAAAATATATCACAATTATTATTTATTTTTTGTTGCTGTTTTTTTTTTTTAAATCTTGCCAAGATATTGCTCAGAAAAAACTAACTCCCTCTCAACCAGCAAAAAGCTGTAACAAAAATCAGATTTCATGAACCATGCATTGTACTGGTTTAGTTATTTCGGTACTACTTCTTAGTTTTGTGCAAGTGTGGCCAAATAGCCATAAGTCCAGCTTATTTGCAAAGAGTTAACATTTCCATTGTCACTTGAAAGAAAACTAATTTGTGTTCTTCATAGATTGTTGAGTGGTAAAGTATTAGATTAACGAATTTAATAAAAGTTTATGGAGAGGTTAGTATGCGGACACCCGAGGAAACACCTACACTGACAAGTTCGTTGTTCAATGCAACGAAATACGTAAGGCAGTACATATTAAATACATGAGACAGTGGGATTTAAACTGTTATTTCACAAACATTAGGTTTCTTTTATGGGACTAAAGAGCACCTGTGATTTATAGTATACGATTTTCTGCAACCATTTTCAGTCAACAGGGGAATCCGGTCGTTCGCCCATAGTAAAAGCCGCTTTCAAACACCAAATATATAAACCTGTTATCGCCCATGGCATATTTTTCATTTCATATATCTACTGCCGAGCCAATACGTACTTCTCGACGTTCGTCACATCCCGGGTTCCGGGCGAACGGGTTTTTGGGTGAGTTAAATTAGTTTATTACGGTTTACCTGTTCTTGAAGTTTGCTGACTGGGGTGTTAGGATCTCGGTCAGTTTGCAAGGTAAATAGCTTTGACTGCAGGCTGTCGACGTGTTGTTGTAATTCCGCGTTTTCCACCAAGAATTTGCTCTCCCTTTCGCGAAACTGACGTTCAAGTTCACCTATTTGCCTGCGGTAACTTATTTGGTCTTTTTTCGACGAGAGCGTAGCCGAGTACAAAAATCTGTAAGCTGCTAAGGACGCTGACAGCACTGTATTTAGAAAGGGAATTGCTTCTGGAAAGTCACGTTCCAACAGAAATTTCCACAAATAGTTAGACGCGCAAATTGTGTTTACATACCGGCACGTCAGTCTCAAGTTACAAATATCTGCGATACCAACATATCTGAAAATATCTAACAACACGACCTCCGGTAAACATAGCAGCAACGATATTGGGGCTGTTTTTGTTTCGGGGATATTTTTTACGGCAAGCCTCCGGTTCTGTTGAGCTAGTGTTACCCTGTTAACAAATGCCTTTCCTCGAGATTGGGCTTTAACGAAATATTTTTCTTTTTCTTCGTCGCAACTTCGTTGCCATCTCGTCAAATTTCGCCGACAAGAGGCACACAAACACGCACCATTGCACGTTGTTTCCACGTTAAAACAATTCCTCAAGTCTTCCACAATATTCTCAACAATACTATACCAGCGCGACGACGATTTGCAACAACAGACGTGACATTTTTTAGGGGAAGGCATTGACGATGGAAACATTTCAAGGGCTTTATTTTCTTTATTAAACTTCCCGCCACAACGCGCGCCATAAGCTGCAATGCGCACGCATATTATTTTAAATTTAGCTCTGACAGGTGAAAGCAGTGATCGCCGTCATTAAGTTGCCCACCTGAAACGCTCGTGAGCGTACAGCAGCTATAGCGTACAGCAAGTTTTGAAGTAGAAAAAAAGTCTCGAACAGTTTCTCGCTGAGCAAATAGTGTTCGAAAAGAAAAATCAAAGTCTGTTTGTTATGAATGGGACAAAACGTAGCTCAAAAAATCGGATTTAGAAGCAAAGGCACAAGGCGAAGATACAAAGAGAGCAACTTCTTGTTTTCTTACGAGAAACGAAGCACGGCAAAACATCGTTTCACTTCATTTTGTGTTTCTCGGGTCGAGCTAACTTAACAGAAGCATTGCAGGGACTTTACGCCGAGGCTCAATTGGAAAATGTAAGTTCGTTAATTATTATTATCCATTTATTTTCAGAGACATAGCAGCTCTTTTTAACTACACCTATACAGTGTAGCATAGCACAAAATTTTCAACGCGAAGTACTTGTATTACTAAACATGTAAAACTAATAAAGGTGTTAGTTTATATCTGGATGTTATTTGGCCTTGTATATTGATAATAATGATAATAAAATGACTTTTTTCGGGAATATTGTTTATTTGATCCCTTGTAGTGACATTTGCGGCCCTTGCGCTTCGCGCTCGGGCCGCAAATGACACTACGCGGGCGCAAATAAACAATATTCCCTCAAAAAGTCATTTTATTGTCCTATTATCGTACAATCATTTCCGTATGTTTTGGCACGTAATCTTTAATAATTAAAAAATGGCTGCTACAGTATTTATAAATGACTACCTGTATGTCGTAAAAAGACTAAAATTTAAGTTGGTATTGCATAAAAACAGCAGATTTACAACTTCGTAAGTGAAAATGGTATGATCCATTGAACAAAAACTAAAACAATGTTCAAAATTATGCTTCAAACGAGTTTGATCATTTTATGATTTGGAGGAGAATTATAGGTAATCGAAGTAATTGGCTTGTACATAAAAATACACGAATAAATTCTATATTGATAATAAAGAAATATTTTCTGCCTTACGCCCAACTGAATGTTGGATTAAAACTATCGTCTTGACTTGCATATCATTATAAAAATTTTCCTTTCATTTCTATGAATTATTGAGATTGGATAGTACCTGTTAAATAAATTCTGTTAACAAATTGATCGAATGTTACTCGACAAATTTACCTTGAATTTCCAAAAAAGCGGTGAGTGGCTTATACTTTCTGTTAGCAATAAAATAATAATAATAATACATAATATTTTAAGAGGAGGCCTCCAATCACCTAGAGGTGGTTTTCAGGAGGGTCCAGCAATGCAGCTGACAACCGAATAGAACACGTCTAGAAACCCGAGTAGTACAGTTCAAATGTAATTGGAGAGGGCGAGTACCTTCATGAGTTCATCATAGCAACGTCAGTAACACAACAGTTTGTCTTGACCTCAGTAGAGCTGCATATTTTAAACAGAGTTATCTGAAACCGGTAACGGAGGTTACGGTAACGCTCGGTAAATTGGGAGGTTTGCTAAGCACTCAAGAAGCTAGAGATGCGGCTCTCGGCTGCGCCTCGAACATCTCTTACGCTTCTTTCGTGCTTAGCAGCCTCCCGTGTGCGTCAATAACTCGATGGTTGCACGCTGCACGTTTATCATTTCCTCAAACGAGAACATACATAAAATTAATAAATCACCATCCTCATCACTATCGTCATCGTCAGCATCATCATCACCATTATCACTGTTGTCATGGTGTCACGTCAGTGTTGCGCAGAAACAAGATTCTTTCATCTTTTCACCAGCGTTAATTCGGTCTCCGCCACCGATTCCAGCTTGTGAGCAGACGGCTCCTATTTCCTTCGTTGCACTTGTCTCCTCGCAAACTAAATCGTCCTTCTCCAGGTGGACTAATGGACGACGAAGCTCGCGTTACCTCCAGTTTCGACTCGAAAGGTGTGACCAATCCACTAACATCATACACACACACTGGGTTAAAAGCATTCTATATGGATGCTGTACTTCTCAATGAATGATAAATAGCCTTATTACTTTCCTCTCAGAGCAGCCGGACGGGAATAATGATTCGGTGAATTGGGTTTTGGAACCTGATGATCACAGGGCTGTCAACCCTCCAAGTATTCAGACTTTGAGAATTGATAGGGAAGGGATGATCGATGATGTCATAACGACTTGACGGCATCATTAGTATTGTAACATTTGATCTTATTGGTTTATTTCCGACCAATCGCATTATTGCTTTTATTGCAGTGGAAACGCTTGCAAGATGGACACTTTGTTGGAATTTACGAGGAAAGCTTTTAATTTTGTTATCTACGTTAATAGCAAAATAGTCACAAAACTCATATTCGTGTACTGAAAATATTTCTGAATCATACGACTGTGAGATGAAAATTATACTACTTTGTCGCCTTATTCATGTCAAGAGATTTATAATATTGCAAGTCAAGATATTAAGAGCCAATGTCGGAAAATATCGAGAATCTCAAATCAGTTCCAAAAATTCGAATTTTGGCTGATACCACCCAAACATCCCTTTGGGGGAACTATTTCAAGAAACGATATTAAGAAATCCCCAAGCGCTTTACATTTTGAGAATTTTAGAAAAGTTCCAAAATTCGCAAAAAATACATTTTTTAATTCGGGAAACGGGTGCAAATTTCAACATATTTCAACGAAACAGTACAAGCGCGCAAAAGCTCCTATTGACTTGATATTACTCATGTATTTAGCAGACATCCACGGCTTTAAGACCCCGTAAAAAGGTTTTGCGAAATAACTATTTTAATATAGTTTCTGGCTTTTATTGTGTGCGCTCTGATTGTGTGTTGTTTTGGTAGTCAAAATAACGCCCAACTTCAACCGTCAAAAGTCGATCCTGGTATGTCACAAATTGAAAAAACTACTATACCAAACGAAAGACCTGTTATTTTTTTAATTACACCTGAAGTTTTAGCTCTGCGAATTTAAACACGTGCGAGTAATAAAATTTCAACTTGTGCCCCCCAAGTCGCCTGTCCGCGACAAGAACAGGAATGTAAACAAAGGAAAACATATGCAAATCGAGGAGAAAATCATGCGGAAGTTATGACTTACCCCTAAAAGCGAAAAAAATTGATGGAATTCTGTTACCTTAACAGGTATTTCTATCTGAGAGACTAATAAAACGAAATTATCCGTCCAATAATAATAAAAAAGCTATAAAAAGGGCTGGAGGGCTAGTGTCATGAAGTCGCCTCGGATGCATCGGAACTCGTGTGTATGGTTCCGGAGGTAAAAAAGCTTCTAAAGAAGCTTTCAAAATGCACCATGGAGCAAGCAAACAATGTCAGTAAAAACAGACTGATATTTTGAGGTATGATAGAAATGAACCATTGTAAGTTTATTCCTACAAGTGACCTTTAAAATTAAATAAAATGAAAGATGAGGGCCGGCCATCGACAGTTCCATTTTAAATGGTCCGTCCCTTGGCTATCGTACTCAATGTTAAGTCCAAAAAACCGAAACAAGATTCAACAAAATAAAACATGTATTACAATAATCTTTAAAAAGTATAATGCTAACTTGAGAATTAGATTTCCCGCATCGCAAAGTTTTAGTTGTATAAATATCAGGAATGTTTACTTACTGATCTTATGTCGTGTTACATGCTCCAAGTTCCACAGGAGAAGAGTAAAACCCTCCGTCTTGTTTATACATTTCATAAGAAAAGACTAACTTATTTGTTTACTAGAACTATAGATAGGGAGTTAATAATCCTCCCATAAACACAGAAAACGAAGAAGCCAAATTCATCTCGTTTTTTGGTGTTGTGTTACCTGTCACATTTTTCAAGTCACGTGTTTTGCTGTACACGGTTTGTGAAAATGAAATACAAAACATATTATTTAGTTATTTTTTGTTTTAAGGTAGTCACCTGCAAAACATCGCACAATTGTCAATGAATAAAGAAGGACTGTGCAATCAAAACTAACAGAATCTCCTGGAGCACACAAGCCATCTCCGTTAAAACTTTCATTAACAAAAACATCATCTTGTATTCAGAATTTCCCACTGTATCACAGATCCAAATCTCGGCATTAACGAAACATCTATCCTCTGAGAAATGCATACGGTCCTTGGAAAAACACACTCTTATGGATCTTGCAAAACTTGGCTATCAGCAGGTTTTAGAAGAGGGTGTCGGTGTCTTGCCAACCTTAAGAACCACCAGCGTTGTAAACAAACAATCCAGAGAACGTTTAACAGAGGGATGGGCGTTGCGACCACGGATCCAAATCGTAACTAGCTTCTACTTTATTAGGCCATCCCTATAAAATGTTTCGTTTGCCGTCGCCCTCCCTCTCGGTCGGAGGTGGAGGTGTAGGTGGAGGTTCTTCCTTGAATAGGGGTGCCAGTCGTACCCATGCCGGAGCCCGCAAGCCCGTTTCCAGGGTCAATTCTTCTTCCGACATCCCTAGAGTTAAGGAAAGGAAAGAAAGAAGAAGAAACCACGCAAGAGTCATGAGAGCTTTGGTGATATCTTTCAATGACTCTTAAGGGTATTAATCCTAAAAAGTGTTTGACACCAGTTGAAGAGGGCCCATGTAGAGTGCCTCTTCGGGTGTGTGGTAAATCTCTGCCACGCACTGCTCCATTTTTGTAAGGAAAGGGACGGTCGTTAAAAACGTTCTGGAGTGGGAAAGAATTACAAAAATATATTTAATTGCCCTGAGGCTACAAGACTTGCATCGACTTTCCGTCCAGTGGACTGACCAATGTTGAATTTAGCAGTGAGGTAGGCCTTCTGCTTTTCACTAAAACGGTACGCCTTCTTAGCTGGTCGCAACGCCAATCCCTCTGTTAAACGTTCTCTGGATTGTTTGTTTGCAACGCTGGTGGTTCTTAAGGTTGGCAAGACACCGACACCCTCTTCTAAAACCTGCTGCTTTTGCAAGATCCATAAGAGTGTGTTTTTCCAAGGACCGTATGCATTTCTCAGAGGATAGATGTTTCGTTAATGCCGAGATTTGGATCTGTGATACAGTGGGAAATTCTGAATACAAGATGATGTTTTTGTTAATGAAAATTTTAACGGAGATGGCTTGTGTGCTCCAGGAGATTCTGTTAGTTTTGATTGCACAGTCCTTCTTTATTCATTGACAATTGTGCGATGTTTTGCAGGTGACTACCTTAAAAGAAATAACTAAACAATATGTTTTGTATTTCATTTTCACAAACCGTGCACAGCAAAACACGTGACTTGAAAAATGTGACAGGTAACACAACACCAAAAAACGAGATGAATTTGGCTTCTTCGTTTTCTGTGGTTATGGGAGGATTATTAACTCCCTATCTATAGTTCTAGTAAACAAATAAGTTAGTCTTTTCTTATGAAATGTATAAACAAGACGGAGGGTTTTACTCTTCTCCTGTGGAACTTGGAGCATGTAACACGACATAAGATCAGTAAGTAAACATTCCTGATATTTATACAACTAAAACTTTGCGATGCGGGAAATCTAATTCTCAAGTTAGCATTATACTTTTTAAAGATTATTATAATACATGTTTTATTTTGTTGAATCTTGTTTCGGTTTTTTGGACTTAACATTGAGTACGATAGCCAAGGGACGGACCATTTAAAATGGAACTGTCGATGGCCGGCCCTCATCTTTCATTTTATTTAATTTTAAAGGTCACTTGTAGAAATAAACTTACAATGGTTCATTGCTATCATACCTCAAAATATCAGTCTGTTTTTACTGACATTGTTTGCTTGCTCCATGGTGCATTTTGAAAACTTCTTTAGAAGCTTTTTTACCTCCGGAACCATACACACGAGTTCCGATGCATCCGAGGCGACTTCATGACACTAGCCCTCCAGCCCTTTTTATAGCTTTTTTATTATTATTGGACGGATAATTTCGTTTTATTAGTCTCTCAGATAGAAATACCTGTTAAGGTAACAGAATTCCATCAATTTTTTTCGCTTTGAGGGGTAAGTCATAACTTCCGCATGATTTTCTCCTCGATTTGCATATGTTTTCCTTTGTTTACATTCCTGTTCTTGTCGCGGACAGGCGACTTGGGGGGCACAAGTTGAAATTTTATTACTCGCACGTGTTTAAATTCGCAGAGCTAAAACTTCAGGTGTAATTAAAAAAATAACAGGTCTTTCGTTTGGTATAGTAGTTTTTTCAATTTGTGACATACCAGGATCGACTTTTGACGGTTGAAGTTGGGCGTTATTTTGACTACCAAAACAACACACAATCAGAGCGGCCACAATAAAAGCCAGAAACTATATTAAAATAGTTATTTCGCAAAACCTTTTTACGGGGTCTTAAAGCCGTGGATGTCTGCTAAATACATGAGTAATATCAAGTCAATAGGAGCTTTTGCGCGCTTGTACTGTTTCGTTGAAATATGTTGAAATTTGCACCCGTTTCCCGAATTAAAAAATGTATTTTTTGCGAATTTTGGAACTTTTCTAAAATTCTCAAAATGTAAAGCGCTTGGGGATTTCTTAATATCGTTTCTTGAAATAGTTCCCCCAAAGGGATGTTTGGGTGGTATCAGCCAAAATTCGAATTTTTGGAACTGATTTGAGATTCTCGATATTTTCCGACATTGGCTCTTAAATGATTAAACTATAGGAGTAAGTTTATTGAAAAAACAGAACATTGCATTCAGAGCATTTCAATAATTAATAAGTATTCTCAGAAATCGAGGTAAATATTTGACCTAAGGCCACTATTCACCGATATCGAAGAGAATAGTTGTTTTAGTTAAGTATATACCAGTGAAGCAACCTCAGTAGGGAGCGGAAGCAAACACGCGACGACGAGGCTGTAGATAACACAACTGGTGAAAAAAAGTAATTGTTATTTTGAAGCGTAATTCGTACAACAAAGAGACTTGGGCCCGGTTCAAACGTCGTACTTCACATGTGTAATCTAATGCAAATGAGGGAAAACAATAGATTTTGTCATTTGCATTAGATTCGGCACATGGGAAGTTCGACGTTTGAACCAGGCCTTTTACCGGACGTTTCTTTTTTGCACGTGCATTTTTATGGTGTCTTTCATTCGCGCTATTGTTTGGTCTTCCCCTGGTCAACATTTCATCGTGGTAGTGTTTGGCTAATCTCTCTAGTAAAACCTCTTCTAAAATGCTGAAACGCGTAAATCGACGGCAGCCACATTTCGGTAGCTTGGACGCCATTTTGTTTTTTTTCCCAAACGAACACTCACTGGTACAAGGATTACCCAGAAGCCCCCATATTATTCACCTCCTAGGAGGTGGATAGTGTTGAAGGTAGAGAGCCAATCAGATTGCTCAAATGCCAAGGTTGCTGAATTGGTATATACTGATATGTTTTATAATCTAGAGGATGAAGTCGGCTCTAGCCTGAGACTAGCCGACACCTTCAAAGAGCTCCACAACCCGGAAACCCATAAAAGTTATAGGTCTCTATGCTTGCTTGATGGCTTTTTCATCAAATGAATCTTGCATGCAAGGCAATGCCTTCACCAGGCAAGAATTTTGTTTACCGCATTGTTTAGGTATGATTGTAATTAACTTACGGAAAAAAGAAGTTCAAAGTTTACAAAGTTAATTCTTGTCTAACCACAGCTCAGCAAAGATTCGCCCGATTGAGGTCATTGAATTTCTAACAAATACACAGTGAAATCGGGTACTTACCTTTTATGGCGAACGCAGGTCAGTTTCGTTTCAAGAATGTAATTGACTTCCTGAAACCATTTCAGGGAATTAGTGCTATTGTCTGAAAAAAAATGCGATCATTCCGATAGTTATTATTGGGTTTCTAGACAGTTAAAGAAATATTATCGAAAACCACACCGGGCCAACGTTAACAAAGATTTTGTAACAAGGGAAGTGATGTTGAATCAGATTGTTTAACTTTACACTGAGTAACTTTTCTTGAGTTTTTAGAGCCATTGACAAAAAACATTGTATAAAAATGTACTCGAATAACACGGAAATTCAAACAAACAAGATAAATACAACTAATCAGGTATTCAATAATAGTCAATAATCAATAATAGTCCCCGTTCTTATAGGATAGGCGCAAAAGGAGAGGTTAGGGATTCTGCTTGAGGTTTGAATTAGTACCTCTTTCATTCGGAGAAGCAGAAGCTCATGATACAGGAACCATTACTACCGTAATAACTGATTATATCACTGGGAACGATGTCGGTTATTGAGTTCAGTACGCAGTACAAAGTAAAGCACGTGAAAGCCAGTGAAACAAAGTCACGCAAAGAGAACTGTCGTGAACCTCTTCCAACAGCTTTAACCAGAAACTATAAGTAAACAAACTTCAAATCAATGAAGAGAAAATAAATTAAAGAACTGATCTTTACAGTATTAGAACAAAGGCCGTGTGAAGAGGATTCGACCACCGACGCCGCGAATACCGGTGTGACGCTCTACCATGCAGCTGAGCTCACAAGAAATATGAAGGAGGGTAGTCTGTAGTGTAGCGTTACTAGTTACGAAACGTTTTGTTTCGCAGGCAGTATTCTTTGAAGCCGTTGGCGGAGAAGTGAGCGGCGAAGCCGAAGGAAACTTGACCGAACACAGGAAAACCCACAGGAAAAGTGTTTAGCACCTAGCGTGCTGTAGGCGCGGCTTAGTTCAGAAACGCAAACTGAAAAGCACTTTTTATGGTTGGACTGCGAGGTTCAGGGGAAATAAGTTTGTTTTGACAGCGCAACGAAGTACCTGAATCTGTATGCAGTTTAGCCATAATCTGGAGACTGAGCTTACGTTCAGTACATTTAACGAGTAACATACGATCTGAAATATCTCCAGCAACGAATTGCGTCTGCTCATTCTGCACGAAACGATGAACTAAAGCATATAAAAAAGTTAATTGTGTGATTCTCAACCTTCCCCAGTGTGAATGTGAACTCTTCACGCTTCTTCGCTTTCAGCTGTTAGGACATCCACAGCGGGTGGTCGATGGAACAAACACTCTGTAATAATCAACAGATTTCAAGTAGATAAACAAAGTTCGGAATAGCCTGTGCCAGGCTCTCGGATCGTGGGCACGATCGAAAAGCGGGAGAGCGAGAGAACAAATCAGACTCCCACCGATTTTTTCTCTCGCTCTCCCGCTTTTCGATCGTGCCCACGATCCGAGAGCCTGGCACAGGCTAAGTTCGGAGAGAATTCAATCTACAATTCTAACAAAAACTTTGTTCACCTTCATGTTGTCTATACTGTGTGGGTAAAGCTGTCGAGTTAGTTCAATTAACTTGAAAGTAGATAACGAGGAAAAAGCGTGGTGGGAGGGAACGGGGGAGGCGCTGTACGTGTGAAGTAATTTTCTAGAAACTCCTGAGATCAAAACACGAGCCGATTCACAAAAGCAACTCAGCGAAAATTTGGGAAAGCTCCTGAAGAAAAAAAAAATGAAACTTGCTTTTTGTGTTCTTCTCTGTATTCTTTACGTGATAAAAGAAGTATTGAGAGCAAAGTTTACTCCAACCTGCTGGATGACTCAAGTGTCAAAGTGTGCCTGTAATCTGGGGACGGAAGGGGCAAAATAACCGAGTTATTTCCTGTTCCAAATTTAGACCTGGTAACCCGGAATGTTGACTTTGTTTTTCAATAACTTCGAGGTCTTCTGGTTTCCTGACTAGACGGAATTGATATCCATTGTTGTATGGATGAAGTAAAGTACGCATTAAATGTTATTTGCGGGTGGAAAAACGGAGCATAGTGGAACACGAAAAGTCAGCGAATTCCATAAGGCCTCCTCGATCTTCCCACAGGGACATTTGATATGTACTGAAAGCGGACGAAATCTGCAAAACAGGAAACCTTGTGCTTTACCTAGTGATTTAAAATTGTTCTTGTTAGAGAATTCACTTTGTCGTCGATGGGCACACAGCAGTGCATCCTTTGATTATAGAAAATTAGGGAAAAAAAATCTCCTCTGTCAAGGTATTACAAAGCGGAAAATCTACCACATCTGCTCGGAGTTCAATTGATTAACATGTTATTACCAGATGGAGGAAACGACAAAGGAATGCGCACTTTCCTTCCATCGGTTAACAGATATTAAAAATACATTTCTTCTTGGTCACGCTTTTAATGGGATGAAATTTTTCCGTCCGACCACAGAATGAGTTCAATTCCTGTTTATAGAAAGAACACTAGATTTGTTCATTTAATTAAATATAAGGAAGGATTTTGGGGGAGTTATTTGAAGAACGGGATCATGAACAACGATCAAAAAAGCTAAAATATGCGACAAACTGACCAAAATAATCTAAACTATTGGAAAGAAAAATATCTCGCGCAGTGTTCTCTGGCTGACAGTATGCCCCTTTATGCTTTCCATTTCTCAACATTGGCGGTGAAATGCAAGTTTGGTTTACAAAACACAAAGTTTCATTGTCAATTTGTTTCTGTTAACTTCGCCTCTAGCAGCAACAGGCGAAGGAGGTAATCGATTTTTCATCGTAAACAGTGAATAGCCGGCGAAGTTCACCCACATGTTCCGACCACACCGTCGAGAAGTATTTCGGGCGTCACGACGGTTACGGCGCGGCGCGCCCGTAATTGTAATTTTGTCAGATCACCCGCGGGGTGACCCTTCTGACCTTTTTGTCAATAAATATAGCAGAACAAACTCGTACAAAGTAGGACAACAGAGAAAGACTTTGAGAGCACAATCAAGAAACTAAACGAACAGTTTAAAAGAAGAATCTTTGGACAGCAAATTTTCGAGATGATTAAGCCACAGAATACAGTTTATTTGCTTGTGGTTTTTGCATTTATCGCTGCTCTGTCTGCTGCACGACGTAAGTGATTTAGAGTTTTTTACTCGGTTCTTGAGTGAACGTTACACGTGTCGTATTTTTCTGTGAGGCTTTGGTCAGTGAATGTAATGTTTTTTTCTCTAATGAAAAGTGTTGTCATTTCGCTAGTTGAGTGACGGGAAATCAGCTTTACAGACTATCAATCAGTAGTAACTTAGAAATTTCCTTAAATTGGACCAAAATTCTACCAGTATCTTTGAGTGAACACAGAACTCCTGACTCGCTAAAGTTCAAATCAGGCTGACCTGCCAACTTAAACAATGAAATATTTTCAGTCGGTTAGTTATCTTTCTTTTTCACCACTGAATGCTTGCTTTAAATTTGTTTGACTTGTAGAATGTCATGACAAAGTGAAGACCAAATCATGCCAGTACTTCGCTGCTCGTGGAGGATGCAAGTGGAAATCAATGAAAGCCAGTTGCGCTTTGACGTGCAAATACTGCGGTAAGATACTGATTTTTGAAGCCGGTTGACACGAACTGGCCCATGCTAGCTACAACTTATAAAACTCAAACATTTCGAATTGGTTAAGTCTTGGACAATAAGTACATAACTTGTGTTGCTTCACCAAAAAGCTGAAGATACGTAGTAACACCAAGTCCCGATCACTGACATTATGTGTTCTCACCTTGCAGTTCCGAAGCCAAAGTGTGCCACTTCAGCCAGCAAATATGGCTGTTGCTGGGATGGCAAAACAGAAGCTGAAGGATATCTAGGAGAGGGATGTCCTGGTAAGTCCAACTTGTGTGGGTGCACACGGTTCGTGTACCGCGAGGAGTTTGACATGAATGAGTTATAGATGATAGCGAAGTTATTTAATAGAAAAAAATTTATATATATATATATATATATATATATAAAAAGTTATGATGCTTCGAGCCAACAGGGATGCCACACGCCAGAAGGATCCAAAAGGATTCGTAGTCCAAACCTCGAGTAATGAAATTTGTAGGCAATTGTGGAAAACGAGGACGGACAACTTCGAGCGAAAAAAAAAATATATATATATACAGTAAAAAATCTAAAAAAAGTTTAAAAATTTAATAAAATTAGACGTTTCGGTCAATGACCTTCATCAGTTGCAGTGCAAGTGAATATATATATATATATATATATATATATAAAAAACGGTTATAAAATGCCTCAAGCCAACAAAGAATGCCACTGCGTCAGGAGGATCAATGAAGATTCACAGTCCAAGCCTCACCACAAAAATGAATTTAAAAACGTTAGATAAAGCAAGGACGGACAACTTCTGACGATAAAAAAGTTAAAAAGTTAAAAATTTAATAGAAAAAACGTTTCGGTCTTAGACCTTCGTCAGTTACAGCTATATCAGTTATATCAGCTATATCAGTTATATATCGTCAGTTATATATATATTTAACAATTATTCGCCGAAGGCGAAGTGATTATCGGTGAATATTCACCGAGACGAAGTCGAGGTGAATATTCATCGCTAATCACTGAGCCTGAGGCGAATAATTGTTTTAGTATAAATACATAGGTGATTATTTCAAAAAAAGAAAAAAAAACATTTTACAACACGAAAAAATTCGATTTCATCAAAAGCGCGCGAACGACTGGCAGCCATTTTGTTCGTCGAGGTGATTATCGGCTGATAATCCGAGATAGCGAACCAATCAGAGCGCGCGGTTTTGTATAATCACCTGAGTATTTATACTAAATATATATATATATAAGCAGAATAATATGGTTTGCTCAACGATGACTTCCAGTTGAAGGATCAAAAGAGATACCGTGCTTCAATGTGAATTTTAATGTGATTAATCAACTTTTACAATTTATATATATATATATATATATATATATATATATATATAGTTAAGTGTAAAATGAGGCGTCATGAAGCAAACTTCTAACTGTTCTGGCTCTTAATCCGACGTTTCGGCCTTCGGCCTTCTTCAGAGTGGAACAACGTACACGTGAAAATTTCGTGGCGACAATGGGGCAAACCAGGCAGAGAAGGAAATGGGAGGGTGCTTCAAATGTTGTACTCGTTGTGATCTATGCAAAAACTTTTAAATTCAGGATTCCAAGTTTAAAAGCTTTTCCACAGGCCGAGCCTACAAAATAAATCAAAAATTGTCTTGCTCTTCCAAAAACGTTGTTTACTTGGCCTCGTGTTATAAATGAAAATTGCAATATGTAGGTTCTACCACCACAGAATTCAAAGTACGCTTTCGCAATCATAAATCGTCCATGCATACCAACAAAAAGACGAGTGAACTTGCGGTCCATTTTAACTGTACAAGGCATGAAATTTCTGAAATTAAGTTTATTGTCATCGAACAAATTACTAACCAAGGTGACGTTGCTTATATTGACAAGTTGCTATTGACTAGAGAGGCCTATTGGACCTCCCAGCTAGTTACACTTTACCCTCATGGTCTTAATAAAAGAGGCGAATTTAGGTCTAAAAATCGCGTCCGCTACAATATCTAATTAGACTAACTATTGTACTTTTAGGCGCTCGCAGATATATTGTTGGAATTTCATCATCTGTGCGTTCTTCTAAGTTGCCATTAGCTTTGTTACGTAATCTATTATTTCAGTCTGTATAGCATTTTGTAATTATAATTACATTTTTGTGATCTTATATAAATACATGCGAATCTGTAAACCTACTAGAATTTTTAGCTTTTTACTTTTTACTTTTTAACGTGTACATTGTTCCACTCTGAAGAAGCCGAAGGATATCCCCTGGTGAGTGGGCAACCACGAAACAGGCTTGTAGGGATAAACCTGTAGTTTGTTTGTGTGTTTTTTTTCTCTCCCGCAACAACTATATATATATATATATATATGAAACTACATGGGTTCGTTTCTGTGTTTCTTTTTCGTCAATTGGAATTCAGTCAATAATTAATTCAGTTGGACTAAATCTCTTTATTTTGCCCGCAGAGTGTAGAGACCAGTATCGCGATTGGTGTAAAAGAAGAGTTTCCACATTCGGCAAAGAAAAAGCCTGCAACAACCAAGGACAGAAATTCTGCCCGAAAAGTTGTGGAGTTTGCAGTAAGTGGGACAGCTCAGTCTTGATATCACTTTTCAACTTCAGACGTAACTCCTGTTATTGCTGAAAAGGCCAAAAAATCTTATTTTAACAACTGCGAATATTATCATCACTCGACCTCTAAAACGGATAAAGCATTTGTTTAGTTTAAACTAATGTTTTCCTTATGTAGTAAGGGAGCATTGAACTTTTCCAAAAGACTCAAAATTTTTATGGCGCATGAATAACCATTCGTTAAAATACTGAATCGAGCCGTTTAACACGCCGTTAAATGGCAGAAATTTTTGCTTGCCTTCTGGCAAACTTTTGATGAGAACAGTGCACGACTCAGGTCCACACGAAGTTCAAATTATTGAATTCGAAATAAACTGGACAAACTTGGGCCTTTCGAAAAACGCATGCATTTTCAATTGACTGTGGGTTTAAGAAAGGACTTAAATTCTTTTTTCATTATTTATTTTGACATGTATCTTACACACTGTCTTACATAATGACATCATGTATCCCAGGTGACCGCGGTGCTGCTCAAGCTAGACCCGAGTGCCTCAATTCACCATATGGCTGTTGCTGGGACCTAACAGACGCTCAGGGACCAGACGGAAAGGGATGCCCAGGTGAATACAAATCATGTTCCTAAATGTTTAAATGCCCTAATTAAGCCTCTGAAGTTAATACTGTCTTCGGGGGATGAACAAGTGATGCCATAATATATATCTTTTTAAATGTTTGAGGTCAAAGCTGATAGTTCACTCAAATAACCCTAAATACGCCCCAATATCAAAATTTATTTTCTCCTAACTGTTCTCATATATTTGTTATGGTATTAGTGTGGAGAATTTGTTTTAATATCAATACAACTCTTTTATTGTGACCATTTTCGTTATTCTCATAACCTGAATGGTTGATGAACAGTGAATATTGTAATGAGAAATTGAATGCTGATCACTACTGGGACCAAGAGAAAATTAGGAACTTAAAGGGCTGAAGCAACCGTTAAGCTGTGGGTGGGGAGGCTGGTCACTGCAGCCGAAAGATATGTATTATCTTACAGTTCTGATTTTTTCGTACATAGTTTGCAGAAACAACTACAGCAGACTCTGTGATCTGTGGGATGACTATTGCGAACCAGAGGCTTTGAGGATTGTGGGCAAACTTATTGTCGAGAGATACAGAAAAAACTGCCCCGTAACGTGCGGGAGATGCAAAAAAGGACAGAAGAAATTAGACATTTCAGTACGAAGTAAGTGTAATCATTACTCGTTTTTTGAAAGATAAAAAGTAGCCGTTTATTGTGTGTCACGCGATCTAGCAACGGATATTTGAACGCTTTGCGTAACTGACAGAGTATCTTAAATTGCTGTGGTTAGATTTCATCTTTAAGTATAACTTTATTGACTGATTTTATTTTACTTTTCATACTTTTGCTTCTTCCTTCTTAGATTTCATATCAAATTGATTACGACTGTTCTTACCAACCGCTGTTCACTTTCTTTTTTTAGGGCGGCTCTAGTTGGATGTATTGTTGCCACGACCGCGGAGCACAACTGATCTGCGACACGAAGAATCAAGGGGAAAGACAAAGCTAGATGACGAATATATTAGCGGCCACTTGACTCGGTTATTGCCGTTCTCTGAGAATGAGCGTATTTAAAAGCTTATAGCGACAAGATTGTACATTCATGTCACGACCATCCTATTTATTATTTATATTTGAACAAATAAAATGATATAAAAGAGAAATTCAGTCAGTGTCAGTCTTTCGGAGCTGTTGTTAACGGAAATGAGTGACCATTGAAACCCTCTCACATTTTCAACTTTCCTCGTCCTCCGCATAATTACTTTACAAAAGCCATTAACTCTTCACGAAATGGTCACATAGTTTGATACACAGATGAAAAAAAACCATTAGAACCATAAAAAGTACCACAATACAGAACTGTACAGTAGCTTTCCAAAGAATCATGATAGCCACGCTGTTGGGGTTTGATCCACAGATCATGACGTAAGAAACACTCTGCATAGTAAGACAAACATCGCCACAGTACAGTACTGTTCAGTAGCTTTCCAAAGAATGGCCACACTGCATGGTTTGATCCACAGATGAAAACGTTAGAACCCCACTGTATAGTAAAACAAACAGTACCACAATACAGTACTGTTTAGTAGCTTTACAAATAATGGTCACACTACATGGTTTCATCCACAGATGAAAACGTTAGAACCACACTGCATAGTAAAACAAACAGTACCACAGTACAGTACTGTTCAGTAGCTTTACAAAAAGAAAAAAAATAAACTGAAAAAAGATGATGGCTACACCAAGGAATCGAAAAATAAAATAAGAAATTCGAGAAATTTTTCTCGTACACAATTAGGTTTCCTCCGCAGTTTGCTTCTGATCAAGATTTCAAATCTCCAGACGGAGATCCAGACACAATTTTTTAACGTCAAGAAATTCTAAACATTAATTTCAGGAAACATTTAGATTACTATAATGGCTAAGTGCTCCAGTGTCTTTCATCAGACGTTAAGCAATAGATGTGTCACTGTATGGTTTACCGAGGAAACTAGAATCATTCCATAAAAGTCTCAACAAAAGACAGAATGCGACTTCCCACGTGATTCTCAAGCGTGGATTATGTTCCGGAATTACTGGAGTATTTCTGCGATTCCAAGTCAGTTTTTTTCTTCTGTAACGGTAATTGAGAATTTTTGTCTCTCTAACCCATTTTTTAAAATAATGAAGAAAGATAGCATTTGTTGGTTAACGTTCTGAGTGAAAGGGTCGAGCTGTCGATACTACAACTGATGCACTAAGGCGGAAACAAAGACCTGATAAACTAGACATTCAGAAACTAAGATATGACCATGTACTGCTTAAAAACAACTGAATCACCACATAAAAACAAAAAAGGCGTTTTCAGGACGCACAGAGTGGACTGTAGAAAAGTCAAAGGGGAAACACTCAACGACGAAATAATCTCGGTCATAACGGAATTGGCGACGGACTGATGTGGTTTGTTTTGATATCCTTGCCACTGTCTATGTCGCGAGTCCTCCCAACCGCAGTATTTCTCTAATTTTTGTGGAGGTCGAAAAAGCTTGTTAATTCTATTTTAAGACAAGGAAGTACTTTATTAGGGCAGGGAAATACTTCAAGAGGCTAGACAAACAGATTGGCGACAAAAAGTGCACAAGTGGCAATAGTCTGATTCTCATAAAAAAACAATAGCTCATCTACTAGAGTCGTTGATTAATTCGGGAAATACAAACATAATCATCAAAACCAGCCCATACTTATGAATAGTTACAACTGATTCGAAGGCTTGTCATTCTTGGGATTGTTTTAGAAATTCTCCAAAGAATGCTTCATTGAAGTGACAAATTAAAGCCGAACCACATAGTGTGATTATAATTATAAGTATATGACGCAAAATCAGCATCAGGTGTGAATGGACAGGCTTATCTTTCTAATCCTTAGCTTCAAAATATCAGCCTTTGTATCACGTTAATAAAATATGTAGACAAAATGACACTGATTCGTTCAAAAAAGACCAGTTTTCTTATATCCTTCGCAGAAAGGAAAGGTTTTTTTTCTACTCACACGCACTACAATTTGCTCTCTGTGTGATTGCAACTGACAGTGGGATGACCGTTGGTTTTGTTTACAGTTACTGAACTCGTTCATTAAATGCGGGTCACAGATTGCTTTAACGTCAGTTTCATAATATAATAAAGTACTCAACACGCTTTATCACAAAGGAAATAATAATAGTCTTCAGCTTAAACTTCATTTTAAGGAATCTGAAACACTGGTATAACAATGACATGCATTCAGCTGCATTCAGCCACTTTTCCCGCGTGAACAGTTTATGCCCACGGTGTTGTGCTTCGCGGTAAAACGATATTCACAACCCAGTGAACGTAGAAATAAGTATGCAAACTTTTTTGTGTACCAAAGAAAGTGCTATTCTCGAACTTAAGTCTAGTATAAAATCCACCTAAAACAACAGAGAGCATTTATACTAGAATCGTATCTATGAAAATGAGACTCTACATGGTCAAAACGTGTAAGTTGAAATAGTTGAACAGCTTTTAAGGTTATAAACTTGTCCTTCCTGGTGAGGTCTGTCGCCGTTTTATTTCTTCATCAACTTAGTGAAATGAAAAGAAAAACAGAGGAGATATATAAAGGTCACGCCCTAATTAGCAAGTCAAAAATAGGAAAGGATTGAGAATTTTTGAGGAAGTGGTTTAGGCGATGCCGGCATTACAGAGATGTCGACCATTCAAAACCGCATTTTTTTCGGACGCGACAATCTTCACTTTATTAGTGCAGTCACACCTGCTATTGATATTGCCTATAAATTCACCGCTTAACTCTACGATAGGCAATTCAAAACTTACACAAAAAAGCGAGGACCGCGAAAAAGGAATAACACAGAAGACCCACACTGCATCACTGGAAATTCAGAGATGGCAGATTTACACATGAAGGCCACAGTTAAACTTATGCTTCTGGCGCTGTGCATATTCGCTGTTATTGTAACTGCTCGAGGTCTGTCAAGTTCATTTTTTAACCTGTCTTTTCTGCCGGTTGTCACATACACATAATCCTTTATTTTGAGCTCAATAGCTGATCTGGATCTTCTAATCCTAGCTTTAACATACGCAAACTGATAATTCTGTGACTTCACATATGGAGGGTTAAAGTTGTTTTCACTCCAGCCATGCATACCACTTGTTAAACAACTGGAATTTAGTGATTCATTGTTCTTCAAATTTTCATCCATTTTTCTATCAGAACCCATCCACTGTTTCATGCGTCGTAGTTTGACTTGCCGGACTGTTTAACTTACTCAGTAATAAGACAGCCGATATGCAACGAGACTTTAATTGAAGGTTTAGTTAATACTATGACTAAACTGTAAAAGGGCAACAGTTTTGAAGTAACTTAAAGTACGAGGTTGGTGGATTCTGTTTTTACAAGAGAACATAAGGTTATATTCTCTTGGTTTTTGACCATAAATTTTGGTCTAACTCCGAGTCAGGCGTAGTCATAAATCGTGAAACTGCTTATTAGGTATGATTGTTAGTTTTAATTTTGTTGGAGCTCTTACGGTCTTAAGTACCGTGAAGATACTTAATGGTTGTTAATGATTTTGTTTAGTTTTGAAGTAACTCACGAAGGGAATATTAAGAAATTTCGAGGACCAACCGTTCTCTTTTCACTTTCCAACCCGAGAGTGCACGATCACAATAACAACGGAATTAACTGTTAATACATCATAATACGTTTTGTAGGTTGCAAGGACCGGATAAAAACAATTTCATGCCAGCGTCTTATTCAAGTGTATCGCCTGAGAAGAACAGACAGCTGTAAATGGAGATCAATGAAAACAAACTGTGCAAAGACGTGCAACCATTGTGGTGAGTTCGAACATTTATCAGAGGGCTAGTTTCCAAAGAGACTGGTACGGTGCTGCGTCAGTGGATACAAACAGTGCATCTTTTCATGTTGTCTAAAGATGTGTCTTTCCGGGTGTTTTTCCCGCAGTGCCAAAACCGAGGTGCGCAGAACCAGGGAGTAAGTACGGCTGCTGTTGGGATAACAAGACAGAAGCTACAGGATATGGGGGGCAAGGCTGTCCTGGTAGGTCAATATCAGGTTTGAAAACGTGTGCAACTGAGTTGTATCACGTTAATAAAATAATGGCTCCGCTCATTTTTGTCTGCGACTCACGAGAAACTGAACGTAGTTCTACAAGATCATAGACAGAAAGTTATTTACTGTGAATAAATTTACCTTCTAAAGAACACAGACAGAACCTTATAAATTCTCATCCACATGAAAAACTTAACGTTAATGTTTTGGGGTAACTATCTTAACCACGTAAGGGTGATATAGACAGGGCAAAGTCCATACTCGTTTATTAAAAAAACGACTATGGCTTTGAGGCTCCTTAAGTTGCCATGTTTTTTTTCCGTCAATTTTGCTTAAGTCGCCACGTTTTTTCTGTCAATTTTGCTTAACGTCTTAAGTCGCCCAAAGCTTCGGTGACTTCAGGTCCCAGAGTAAGCCTGCTTTGGCACTGCATATAATTTGCAAAATGGATCAACCTAATGCATCATTTTATAAATTCTCATTCCCTATTTTCTCTTTATAACTAAGGTTGTAAAACCAGGGACGACGATGACATTTTTTCTCATTTTACACTTATCCAGGTTGTCTTTTTTTTCAGAAATATCTCAAGGAGAATGTTGAAAATACCATTTCTGAGCCTCTAGATTTCAAAATTTTCTGGGACGGAGGATGCCCCCAGACCTCCCTACAAACTCGCTCGCTTTCAAGCCACTCCACTCCGCCGTCCTGGTAACTGACACCAAGAATTATGAGACTTACAAACCGTGATATCGTTTCTTTCTCATAAACAGAATGCAAAGATCGTTACCCGAACTGGTGTCGCACAAGAATATCAAGATTTTCCAAAGCAAAAGCCTGCAATAAGCAAGGAAAAAAGTTTTGTCCCAAGAGCTGCAACGTTTGTGGTAAGTGAACATGAAACACGATATTGTTGCAAGTGAAAAGCTAGTTAGTCTGTGTTAGTGTTACGTATGTTGACCTTTTGTTTCAAGTGGAAGTAGGCGGTGAACATTCAAATGTGTTTTACAGCTATTCTGGAGCAACGTTACCTTTTACGCTCGGCAATTGGTACGAATTCCTTCAAACTGGTAACGGGGGAATAATGAATGAACTAAAAAAGCTAAAACTGGAAAGTCACACACGTATAAAGATAAATCTGAATTCCAGAAGACAGTTTTTTCATTAAATTACTAAGAAACGCATGTGATGTTTGATAAATACAAGGTTAAAAACAAGAAAATGAAGTGAAGAAGAAGCAGGTCCTCAATGGGATCCGCGTCAATAACGACAGCTTCGAGGTTCACAGAATGTTTAGAGGGAGAAGCCAAGAGCAGTCTCAGTTAGAGCACTGTAAACAGATGGCCACTTAAGACACTAACTAACACTGTTTATAAGAAATAACTATATATAGATGAGACTTCATGTACATATGTTGTGGTTCAATTTCTTCTTTGTTTTTTGGTATGGTAATGTATGATAATGAGTTTGAGACAAAGGAAAATAAAATTTAAATCAAGGATAAAGCTGAACCACAACATTTACATTCATTTCTTCATCTTCTACGGGAACAGTACATACTCACAAATGACCAGCTCCCATTTGGCGTAATGGCTGATTTGGTTAAAGCGTTGCACCGTTGCCATAAGATCATGGGTTTGAATCCCATTCAAGCCTGAATTTTTTCAGGTCTAATCTTGGCAACTGACTAATTTGCTTACATAACTACGAGGATCGTTCATATATTAAACAATAATGTTTATGTTCATACCCGCCTACCAGGTGCACTAGCACCAGCTCAAGCAGTACCTGACTGTGTAGACTCTCCGTACGGGTGTTGTTGGGATCTCACGTCTGCCCAAGGACCAGAAGGGAAAGGATGCAGAGGTACTATTATAATACATTAGTATAAATACTCAGTTGATTATACAAAATAGCGCGCTCTGATTGGTTCGCTATCTCGGATTATCAGACGATAATCACCTCGACGAACAAAATAGCTGCCAGTCGTTCGCGCGCTTTTGATGAAATAATTTTTTTTCGTGTTGTACAATGCTTTTTCTTTTCTTTTTCTGAAATAATCACCTGTGTATTTATACTAAACCAATTATTCGCCTCAGGCTCAGTGTTTATCGATGAATATTCACCGATAATCACTTCGCCTTTGGCGAATAATTGTTAAATAACCATGATTCATGGGCAGCTCCTAGTACCATCCATTTGCCGTGTGTCTGCTCAGCCACCGATCATAGATCACGTCAAAATATCTGAGACCAAAGTTAGATAGTGCTATTGAGCCATCTATCCATTCACAGTAAGAGCACGCCTTCTAGACTGATATGCATATTGATTTTATTCTTAACAAGAACGTGTATAAGCCCACTATTGACCTACTCCCAGCGTAAATACCTTCATAACTAACTCATAGAGCATCCACCGGGATTTACTTGATCACGAAACTCGCTCTATCACGAAGCCAGTTCTGTTTTCAGGATCAGTCTCTCTTTCATAGTTATAGCTTTTAATCTGATACTAACTTAATTTCATTCGCAAATGCAAATATTATTATGCCTCTTCATAATAAACTCAATTAGTACCACCCAACTAGTGGACTAATGCAAATGCTGCAATCTGATTGGCTGCGCTACTAGAGGTATATTACCAATAGTACTTTAGTAGCAAAATTCGTGACGCTTTCTTTCTTTTTTTTTTTTTCACCAAAGTTTTTTATTAATCAACACTATGTATTATACTTACATACAGACTTACACTTAACTACGGTAATTTGCACTACTCACGAATTACACTACAATTTACACAAGTCCCATTGAATTACAGTTGATCTATTTACATCGGTATTATTTGCATGTTAATTTCTAAGTAAAAAAACTAGGTAACGGAGAAAAACAAATTAAAATACAAAAGCTAGGAAGAGAAAGCACAAAATACAAATTTTATACAGATAAAAAAAATTTCCATTTGTTTTTGAATTCCTTCTCCTTATTGCAAGTCACTGAGATATATTTTTCTAGATTAATTTTGTCGCGCACAAGTGAAACAAAATCATCGAATTGGTACTTTATGGTATTTATAGCGTTAACATATATGAAATATTTACCCAAAATAATGAGATGGTTGAGGGCTAAACAGTAAGTGTGGCAGCGAATTATTCCGAACATAACCTCTAGTTCTGACAGTAGCAGTTTCGTATTACTACAGATTGAGTACCACTCCTGGAATCTACTCCAAAAAGAACTTGCATGCGTGCAGTTTATGAATAAATGCCACAGGGTCTGACACTCGGCAGGACAGAATGGACAGGAGGGCGAGGCAACTTTTTTCATTTTGTGTAACAAGCTGTTTGTTGGTAAAATTCGGTGAATGATTTTGTATTGGAACATCGTCAGTTTCACTTCTCTTGTAGCTCTGAATGGTAGGAGGTAGATTTTATTCAATTCACTTTTCTCGACTCCAGAGGGTAAGTTTTTTTTTTCTGAAGTTGTTGGAGGTAGATTTTCAAGGTTAAGCAGGATACTGTATATTGCCTTGCATGATAGTGAACAGATTAAGATACGAGGCGTAGCTGGGTCTTTGGAACCTTCCTGCAATAATTTCTTCCAATTTTGGGGAATAGAAGAAAGAATGCTATAATATTGTAAGAAGTTACATTTTACGTTGAATTTATTGCGAAAAGAGTTAAATGAAAGGAAGTGGCCCTCACTGGAGTCAAAAATGTCCGAGATTTGTTTTATTCCCGCTTGATACCAATGAGGAAAGAATACCATTTTCTTATTCACAGTTAAAAATCGGTTATTCCAGATTAGCTGTGAGAGAACCTCATTTTTATTTTTAGGTGTGGTTATTGCGATATCCTGCCAGTAAAAAATTATTTGTTTGTAGAATGCTGGAAGATGGTTGTCTAGGTCAAGGGAATTATAATCATAATTACATTTAAACAATTCTGTACCGCCTACATTGGCTAGAAGCGATTTTGGTATGTACTGCCATGGAGCATCAGAGTTAGAACATAACCGTTTCACCCAGTTTAACTTAAGCGCTTTGTCGAAGAGAGAAAAATCCTTCATGTCCAGACCGCCAACTTTTTTTTGCTTGATAAGAGTAGTTTTTTTTATTTTGGCGGGTTTATAATTCCAAATAAAGTCGAACGTGATTTTGTTTACTTCCGTGCTGAAGTCCTTAGGGGTGTTCATGACACTGCAGATAAAAACAAGTTTTGAAAGTGCTAATCTTTTAATTATGTTTATCCTTCCAACGATGGAGAGGTCTCTTTGGGACCACATATTCAATGTTTTTTTTAATGATCCAGTGACGCTTTCTTTTGTTTTATTCCCAAATAAACATTTCTTCAACTGGCATTTGCTAACTTTATAATTGCTTTTTCTGTCCGACTAGTTGGGTGATACTAAAACAATTAGACCCTTCGCTCTCAAGGGATACGGGTCTAATTGTTAAATATCCACTAAATTAAGAGCAGAGTTTGTCCTGATCTCTTACTCGGAATCTGTTAATGGTCTCCATCGCATTTTATGATGTGCTCCATGATTACATTACCACAAAAAAATTAAGACATCTGGGACGGGTTGTTCGAAGGCCGATTAGCGCTAACCCAGGGTTACATTTTAACCCGGGTTTCTTTTCCTCTTGTTAAAAAGCGTCTTCTCCTATAACTTTCTCTATTTTATTTAGAGCATACAATCATCAAATTGTATTCGAAAAGAATTATACTGAATGTGCCTTTTAAGCTCTCAAATCAGCAATTAAATTTCGCACTAACCTTGGGTTACCTTAACCCTGCTTCGAACAACCCGGCCCTGGAAACATATGTACATGAAGTGGTGTTTTGCTTTTTTGATCGCAGTGTGCGAGGATCTTTACAACAACTTGTGCCGGTTTTGGAGCGATTACTGTAAACCAGATGCACTGAAGTTTGTGGGCAAAAAAATAGTAAAGAAATACCGGCTGAGTTGCCCAGTGACGTGCAAGAAGTGCCGCAAGGGACAAAAAATGTTGGGCAGATCTTCATACCTACCTTACAGTGAGTACATGTTGAGATATCAGCTCAAACCTTTACAGAACTTTCCCCACCCCACCCCCTCAATCTCCTGTTTTATCAGAACCGTTCCTCTACGGGGTGGTTGTGGAGATAAAAGGGAAAGAACGTTTTCTCAGAAACAGGATGCAAAGTTCAGAAAACATTAGACCAATTTACAATGGAAATTCGTCCTATGATAGAATACATACCAACCTCCATGTGGCAATAGCTCAATGGACAAGCCCTTAGCTCGCGTACGAATCGCTTCCCTGAGTTTTTCAACATGAATTAAGATACGAAGCTAGGAGGGGGCACAGGAACTATATAGTCGATATAACACGCTGAGAGAAGGTGGTTCAAATTTCGTTCTAGCCTGTTTTTATTTTTTTTCGAGCTAAATTGCATGTTGCTTGCTGCAATACTGCGAAAGTAGGAGCCCATGTCAAGGTCAAGCCTTCACCGTGTCTACCTGCGGTGCAAACATGTCATATATTTCATACGCTCAAATTACGGAATGTATGTCATGGTAAGGAATGAAATACAGAATGAAGTGTAGTGAAAGAAGGGACAAGATTTCAGTTCTTCTAAGCAAAATAGACACAATCTGATGGGATTTATCTAAGTGTGTATTTTTCTTGACCAACAGGACGCGGGAAACTGACCAAAAGGTCGTGAAACTGATTAGGGAGACGACATAACAAGATGACAAAATGAGGCAAAAAGTGGTTGAGCGTGATGGATGTCCCGCTGAACGGATTTCAACTTGTTTAGTAAAAGGATTCGTAGTCCCTTAGTCCCGATCCAAAGGCTCACCCACTTTCTGCAGACTAAAGGGACGCCACAATGGGAAAAGAGAGGCGTTAACACCCGGAAATATTTATGACGACAATCATGCTGCCAGGATGTAAGCCCCGTTATTACACGCTTGTGTGGGGTCTCCAAAGTATGAGCTAACTATCAGTTGGATGGAGCTAAAACGCTAAAATATGTAGAGGCGAGAAAAAAAATGGTGCCTTAAGAGCCAACTTCTGTTAAGCGAGTCAAATTCGTTTGGGTTTTCCGGACTTGCCTTGGGTAGCCTTCACCGCACGCGTGCAGTGGTGAATTTACAACACACAAGGAGAGAAATAAACCGGAAATACTATTGGTCGTAAGAAAATTTCCGCGGTACAGAGTGATTGTAAAACACTTAAGGCTGGTTTCCATATGATCGTAGACGATCGCAAAGAGAGCCGTTTTCATATACGGTAATCGCAGACGATCGCTAAAGATCGCAGAGCCGACTGCACTTCGGTCAGCGGAAATGTCAAATGTCAAATGTAAATGTACACTGGCTGGAAACTTGCAACAAGGCGGCGTCGAGCAGGAAATTTTGTTGCAAGCAAGTTTATTTCTTCTTATTATATAGACACGAGTGTTTTACTGGAAAATATACCACTCGTAAAATTCATAAAAACTACATCCGGGACCCGAGTGGTTTTTTTTCCATAATCTCACACGTGAGTTTATCGATGACGTAGTTTCGGTAATTTCCCTCCGAAATTCCTTTTGTCTATTTAATAAAAAGAACATTACACGGCGGCTTGAAGATATGAATTTTATTTTCTCGTGGCAAAAACAATATTTTACTCACTTGCTGCGCTCGTTCGTAAAATATTGTTTTGCCACTCGAAATTAAAATTCATATCTTCGCGCCACCGTGTAATATCCTCTATTTATAGTCCTGAACCGACGTCATCATCAGCTTCAAAACCGTTGATAATTTAGATTTCTCGCCAATTTTTTCCCAGCTGTTGGCCTTTCTGTTTTTGTCTCTGGAGTTCTAACTGTTACGGTGGTAAACGCACTCATATCGCGCAACTTCCTCCAAAATTTCCTTGTTACGAACGTTACTTAGTTTAATACCAGCCATGTCTTCAACAAATAAGCGTTGCTACAAACGAACATTCGGGCTTTCTTGCTAAGAAGCATTGAATCATGAGTCGGAATAAAAAGTATTATAGGATAGGTTATGATCGGAAATCGCAGAACTTTGGTTTCCATATGATCGCACGATCGCCGACGATCGTAAAAGGGGAAAGACCTCATGTATATACCCACCACGAGTCCCCAACTACGTAGCACACGTTAAATTATTCCATGCTCCATTCAATTACGTCAACATACCATTCAACTGATTACGTACAGGAGAGTCGTGGTGGGTATATACATGAGATCTCTTCCCGCAAAAGAGCATGGCTCTATCAGTCTGCGATCACGATCGCAGGATCGCAAAAGTGTGTTTCCATATGATCGCACACGATCGCATTGAAACCAGCCTTTACCGCGGTAAAAAATAGCTTGAAAAAAGAAAAATAAATAAATAAATAAATAGAAAGGGCTGCAAAGAGCCTAGCCTGTGACAGAGCAGTCTTCCTCGCGGGGCCCTGCGGCGCCATTTCTACCATATTCATTGTGCATAAGTAAACGGCTTATTCTATTTTGCGAAACGAAACGAAATGAAACGAAGCAAAATATATGGGAAAGGGAGAAAAAATGCTTATTAACCTAAACACAGCTTAAGACAACATTGACAATGTGTTTGGAAGTAATATATGAGTTAACGAAAAATGACGGATTTTTACCTTTTTCGCAAAGTAGTAATTTCTATACAATTACTATTTTGCGAAATGGCGTTTTTTCACCTATATTTAGCAAATGTGTCCGTTTCGTCTGAAACAAATTGTGTCCACCAATAAAATGATTAATATTTCGAAGAGTCTGGTGACTTCTCATTTTATTAGCCGTACTAGAACTCATTTCGCAAAGTAGTAATTTTGCCAGATTTACTATTTTGCGAAATGGCGTTTTTTTACCTTTTTTTCCCCGATATTTAGCAAATATGTCCTTCTCGTCCGAAAAACATTGTAGCCTAAGTAAACATGTGTGAATAATAGACTCGATTGAAACTTTCATAAGTGATTACTACATCTCTTTTCGTTTCTCATCTTCCTGTGGACCTGACTTAAAATGTCAATGCGAATAAATGTGGTTACATTCTACTTTCTAGACTGTGAGAAATCCTACTTTCTACGAGACCCGCGTCCACCATGAGCCAAAAACAGGGTCGGAGAGATCAAAACAGTCGGTCTAAGAAACAGGGGTGGGGTGGGGAATTGAAGGAAGTGCTCACATCGAGGCAATTCCTGGCCCACGTTTCTCGAACGTCAAACGACGGTGAACCGCATTTCTGGCCCACCAGCGTCCTGAACAACAGTTTTCCATTTACACAGATTTTCGATCGCGCTTTCCAGAGATTTTGACATAACTGATAAAATCACATGTGGAGTTTTAGTGAAAAAAATGCGAAAACATTGATTAAGATAAAAAATATTAGACTGCTGTACTCAGGAGGCTTACTTACGTGTCTGGAGTCGTCCAGCAAGAAGCCTCGGGCAAAAGATTCTAAATGGTGCATTATGTCCCTGTGCGCGTGGAAAGCCTTCTGTGATTGATATTGACCAAATTTCTGAGAAGCTACCGCTGATGTGACCCTAAATTTATCTGGAAACCGTCAAGTTCGAATACAATAACAGTGCCTAAATCCCAAGGGAAAGCACAGGCGGCCCAAGCTCACAATGCGAGGAGTTTTTTTTAAAAATCTTTATGCGAACGTTGAGCGCGCGAAACGTGACACGGTTACCGCCGACATCTACTATTACATAGCGACCGAGTTTGGTTACGCGAAACGTGACCTTCGAAAAACGGTAATCGACATTACAGCTGAAATTTTGGTATTTTTGCAATAAGAATGACTCACCTCAATGTCTTGTTGTCTTTTCTATTGTCATCTCGCCTCTCAGCTCGATCCGAAGCAAGTTGTCGCTTTTTGGTTTTTCTCTACTAAGAAAAAAGAAAGGCTACACACTCGATTCTGAACTGACCCCCGCTCGAAGCGAAAAAACAACACTGAAATCACGCCAGCCGCCCCAATTCCTCCGCAGAATCATAGTACAGGTTTAAGCGCTCCCTTGCAGTTAAATTCCAAGTCAAATTCATCTCCACAGCGCACGGTACAAAGCTCTGAATCGAAGAAAGCTAACCATCAGGAATCAGTGATCATGTTACCGGCACCATTCGTGGACACATTCGAAACCCGAGCGGAATGCCGGGCTAACAAATTGACCCTGACCAGAGGAAGGGAGCGCACAGTTCTCGACAAGCCAGGTACTTTGCTCCACGGTCCCCTGGGAAGACTAGACGTGTTTACAAATGTGAGATACTTTGATACCTCTCAGAGAAACCCCTTTACGCGATCTCGAATAGATAAATCTTCGTGGATCACTATCATCAACAGAGCTCATCTAGTTTATGTTAAGATCTTTTGAAGATCTGAAATAGACAGTATCGATGTGGTATCGACTTGAATTCTCCCCGTCTTTCTCGATCCTTAATTCAATGCTGCCTCTTTGACTTTTAAACGAAGCACTTTTTTTCAACATTTGTAAACACGTCTAGTCGTTGCTTTGATTGGCTTGTCACAACAATGCTCCGTCGGCGGCCTGGACAAAAATCTTCCTAGGGGACCGTGGAGCATTGAGGTGAGTCATTCCGTTATTGCAAAAATACCAAAATTTCAGCTATAATGTCGATTACCGTTTTTCCACATACAAACCTTTATAAATTCAAACCGTTGTAACACAACACCACCACATACTGCAGGGCGAAGGTCACGTTTCGCGTAACCAAACTCGGTCTCTATGTAATAGTAGATGTCGGCGGTAACCGTGTCACGTTTCGCGCGCTCAACGTTCGCATAAAGATTTTTAACTCCTCGCATTGTGAGCTTGGGCCGCCTGTGGGGAAAGGATTTGCAAGTGTAAAGCAAAATTCCTCCTCAAAGAAAAAAAAACTTAGCACCTAATAATCTGCGGGAAAAAAAATAGAAATGTCAATGCTCCATATTAGGGTACTCGCTAAGCAATTCGGAGTTTCTTTTCACAACGCTTTCGCTTTAGAGCAGCACTTTTAGCTTTCAAAATGCGAAAGAAAGAGGCCCTCAGTTTCCGCCTCTATGGACATGCTCGTTCTATCTTGGGTACCAACCGTTGCGTTTACTGTGGGGGGTAGTCCACGGCCTACGACACCAGCCTTAAAATGCACCAATTGCATATTCCCTTTCCTGGAAGCCATAATGTTTTCATAAAAGTGGTTAAACCGTGAAACAGTTTCTTTGAATGGAAACTAAGAACTTAACGAAAAATCCTTAGGATGTGAAGCAACGGAAAATTCAAATACGCAATCCTGTTGGGATTTTTACACGTGTTGATTGAACTTTGAACTGAAACTCACGAGCTGTCCACTTACTTTGGTGACCGTCGGGACCCCCCGCTTCACGTTCCAGGAATGGTTATGCAGGCTCTATTTATAGACAATGTATTTCTAAACGTGCACACGTAGAGTCACTGCTTTCGCCAACGCGCACAAATACTACGTTCACGTTCTTCGAAATAAAAAAAGAATCTTTTTCCAAACTGTGTCGCTACTGTACAATTCTACAATGTTAATAAGTGACAACCGATGTCACCTCCAGCCCTGCAACTTCCAGTCTTGAAAACATTCCCAGTTTAGTTTCACCAGCGGGTTTCCTGGAATGCAGGGGCTACCAGCTGTGCCACGTAGTCACGTTTTCGTTTGATTTATTATTGAAAAATCCCTGGTACTAAAGCTCATTCCACACTGAAGGAGCCTGACGCCAACTTCGAGATCGTCGCAATCAAATTCTAGATCGCTCGTTAGCGGACAAGTTTCGAGTCCCTTTGCTGGATTTTCTGGTAACGGGTAAGTTTCTGCAGTCTTAGTCTTTTCTTTTGAACCGTTACAGTTTTGCAGCAGTTTATGAAAACTGCAATTTACCATTCATCCAAAACGCTGTGGAATTCTCTAGTGCAGAAGTCTTACGTGAAGGTCTCAATGGGGTGATGACTTTTACGGCTAACGGTTAATATTTTTGACTGTTTTACGGCTAACGGTTAATATTTTTTACGGCTAACGGCTAATTTTTTTGCCCGTTTTAGGGCCCGGCCTAACCAATCGATGAAACCGATAATCGATGATAATCGATATCAATCGATAACAATCGATGCCAATTAATCGATGGATATTGGAAATCGATGACCAATCGATGACGGAAAATTTTGTGACTTTTAATTTGATCGATTTTCATCGACTGTCATCGATTATCATCGATTATCATCGATTGCCATCGATTTTCATCGATCGTTTTTTATTTGGTTTGATTCAATATTGGTGTCATTACATCAACTCAGTGGCTCTTAAAAGCGATCAATACCTCATTTATTCATTTCCGTGATATACTATTAGTAAAGGTAATCATACGGTTTCGAGTTCAATTTGGAATTAATTTGCACGAGTGAGTTTTTCAAAAAGCTGAAATTCCACGAGCCGCTTCGGCGAGTGCAATTTCAGCTTTTTGAAAAACTCACAAGTACAAATTAATTCCAAATTGAACGAGAAAAGCCGTATGATTACTTATTAATAATATAAACATGAAAAAATTCGCCTGGAAGAAGTACCGGAAGATCTCATTGCGGACGGACAGGAAGTAAGCATTTGACGCGGATTTGACACTTTATTTACTGATTGGCTGATGAAGATCAACTGATAACGCTACGAACTCAAAGCGGGTCGTTCAAAAATAAAGAATATCATAATCCAGAAAATCGATGTGTAATTTGCACTGGTGTTACACTTTTTGCACTGGTATTACACTTTTTGCACTGGTGTTACACTTGAACTGCACTGCTCTCAGCCAATCAGAATCGAGTAATTTTTTCATGTATATTATTAGTAAAGGTAATCATACGGTTTCGAGTTCAATTTGGAATTAATTTGCACGAGTGAGTTTTTCAAAAAGCTGAAATTCCACGAGCCGCTTCGGCGAGTGCAATTTCAGCTTTTTGAAAAACTCACAAGTACAAATTAATTCCAAATTGAACGAGAAAAGCCGTATGATTACTTATTAATAATATAAACATGAAAAAATTCGCCTGGAAGAAGTACCGGAAGATCTCATTGCGGACGGACAGGAAGTAAGCATTTGACGCGGATTTGACACTTTATTTACTGATTGGCTGATGAAGATCAACTGATAACGCTACGAACTCAAAGCGGGTCGTTCAAAAATAAAGAATATCATAATCCAGAAAATCGATGTGTAATTTGCACTGGTGTTACACTTTTTGCACTGGTATTACACTTTTTGCACTGGTGTTACACTTGAACTGCACTGCTCTCAGCCAATCAGAATCGAGTAATTTTTTCATGTATATTATTAGTAAAGGTAATCATACGGTTTCGAGTTCAATTTGGAATTAATTTGCACGAGTGAGTTTTTCAAAAAGCTGAAATTCCACGAGCCGCTTCGGCGAGTGCAATTTCAGCTTTTTGAAAAACTCACAAGTACAAATTAATTCCAAATTGAACGAGAAAAGCCGTATGATTACTTATTAATAATATAAACATGAAAAAATTCGCCTGGAAGAAGTACCGGAAGATCTCATTGCGGACGGACAGGAAGTAAGCATTTGACGCGGATTTGACACTTTATTTACTGATTGGCTGATGAAGATCAACTGATAACGCTACGAACTCAAAGCGGGTCGTTCAAAAATAAAGAATATCATAATCCAGAAAATCGATGTGTAATTTGCACTGGTGTTACACTTTTTGCACTGGTATTACACTTTTTGCACTGGTGTTACACTTGAACTGCACTGCTCTCAGCCAATCAGAATCGAGTAATTTTTTCATGTATATTATTAGTAAAGGTAATCATACGGTTTCGAGTTCAATTTGGAATTAATTTGCACGAGTGAGTTTTTCAAAAAGCTGAAATTCCACGAGCCGCTTCGGCGAGTGCAATTTCAGCTTTTTGAAAAACTCACAAGTACAAATTAATTCCAAATTGAACGAGAAAAGCCGTATGATTACTTATTAATAATATAAACATGAAAAAATTCGCCTGGAAGAAGTACCGGAAGATCTCATTGCGGACGGACAGGAAGTAAGCATTTGACGCGGATTTGACACTTTATTTACTGATTGGCTGATGAAGATCAACTGATAACGCTACGAACTCAAAGCGGGTCGTTCAAAAATAAAGAATATCATAATCCAGAAAATCGATGTGTAATTTGCACTGGTGTTACACTTTTTGCACTGGTATTACACTTTTTGCACTGGTGTTACACTTGAACTGCACTGCTCTCAGCCAATCAGAATCGAGTAATTTTTTCATGTATATTATTATGTCTGTTATGCAGCAAAAACAACGTTATTAAGAAATGGGGCAAGGTTTACACTAGCGTATAGGTTACTTGTGAAATACAACAGCAAAAGATCTGTTATGTGCAGGCACAAGATGACGTAAGCTAAACAAGCCAAAGAAATATATACTTGAACAAGCATGCAGTAACAGGAAAATAGCTTGGAGATAAGTGGCTTGGCCTAGGTAGATTCCTATGATCTCTAAAAGGAAAACCAAGTGAAGGAGCAAATAACACAGTCGATCTTTCGATGACAATCGATTACAATCGATAGTAATCGATGACAATCGATAGCAATCGATGACAATCGATGCCAATTAAGGAAAATTGTATCAGTGTGACTTTCGATTGGTCATCGATTGGCCGATGCCAATCGATATCAATTAACTAACCATCATCGATTGATATCGATTGATTGATTGATTTCCGATCATCGATTTTCATCGATTGGTTAGGCCGGGTTTAGGGCTAACGGTTAACCCCATTGAGACCCTCTTACTTGGACAGAAACCAAGAGAGATAACGTTGCTGTTCAAATTCGCTGCAAGCAGCACATTGAATACAAGTGAATCGTTTCTTAAGAGTTGTAATTGTCTTCCGTTACATGGATGCGTAGCACCAGTTAAACCTTTAAGCCCCAATATGTATCAACATTCATTTTCTCCTAACTGTTTTGATATATTTGTTATGTTACTAGTGTAGAGAATAAAAATATCAATACAACTCTTTTTTTCGTGATTATTTTCGTTACTCTCATAACCGGTACTTGAATGGTTGATGAACAGTGAATGAGAAATTTGTTGCTGGTCACTACTGGGACTTAAAGGGTTAAAGTAAACAGACTAAACGCAGTTAGGTCATTGCTAAACAACGATAAACCTCATAGGAGTCTAAATGGCAGTTATTCATAATCAGTAACCCTGCTCGCACGATTATTTGCCAGGGAGCAGCTTGTATAAAGAATGGTATTCATTGAAATAAATACATCGGTTTAGAGTCACGGTGACAATGTTTGTGGGGGGAGTGGCTGTGAAAGCGCTGACGCTCTCGATTCTGATTTCAAATAATCTGATACTTCAGGATTCTGATTTATTGGTTCTTAGCGATTTATATCGCCATTTCCTCAAAGATTTCGATAACACTTCAGTAATAATAGTGGTCTGCTACATGAAGCAGTGCAAATAAAGCTCAGTTAATATCCTTATGTTTTTTCGCAACCCGCTGCGTAAAAAACGTGATTTACAGTGCTGGAATTCAGTAGTTCACGTGTTGATAAGCAATGCCAAATTGACGAGCTTGCGGGTGAAATGAATATTCGAAGTCGTACTTCTGTAGAAAACGTGATCGAAAATTGCTGAATAAACTTAGAGTAAAAACGCCATTTGAAAAGGAAAAAGGAATGGCTCTAAATGTAATGTTGTTGGGATTCAGAGGACCGACAAAAGAAAGAAAAGAAAGAAAGAAAGAAAGAAAGAAAAGAAAGAAAGAGAGAAAGAAAGAAAGAAAAGAAATAAACGTAGTGGATGTGCGCTGACGCACCTCATCCTCACCTCGACGGACCAATCAAATACTTCTGCTGCTGAAATATATATGCGTTATTGACCAAGCGCGAGGTCATAATTGCTGCTCCCTTGCTTGCCCGCACGCGAAGCCAACCATACAGTGCTGTGAAGTTTGTTATTTACCAGGAGTAACTTATCGCATGTGATTCTGCTAGAGGAAAGAGACATTAACTCACTAGTTAATTTTTTCCTTTTTTCGTGCCTTCTTTGTTGTGAGCTCTTGTGGGTTTTGAATTCCTTTCAGTGTGGCCTTTTGAAAATTATTAAATTGACAAATCCTTTCTTTTTAAGACAGGTACAGAGGTAATTGCAAACTAGTGTATCAAAATGTATCTATCCGACAAATAGCATCAACTCATGTAGCATAACCTTAATGCAAAATGACTTCTGCACGTACATATTGGTTACCCGTAAGTTCACAGATTGTTCATATTATTTGTTAATTTACTTCCGTTGGCGTTGTACATCTTCTTCTGAATATCATAGAAAACATTAAATTCTAAATTTAAGCTTTACACCCTCACCCTCGTTTTAGCAATGCCGAATCACTACGCGTGGGCAGCGATCGACAGAAACTTAGATATGAGTCTTTACTGTCTGGCACTATAACTACTGTAAGTCTGTTCTGCTGATTTTTTGCCTCTTCAAGATTATTCAACATGCCTAGCTTAAAATCAAACGGCAATATTATATATTCATGGATTTAAATAAGTATTCATCATGAATGGAGCGTTTCTCAGATACCAACCGTGTTCAGCTGGAATTCGGCAGCGACTGTTTCAAGGTGAGTCCTTGTCATACGCACAAAAAACTGCACAACACAAATTGTCAAAATGAAAATCATCTGTGCAGGATTAAACAAAACTGGAACGAAATCTATGGCACAAGCCTTACGAATACTCGGATACAAGGTCTACGACTTCTTCGATCATGTGGACTTTCATTATAACGAATTCTACGGTGTGCACTGCCTAGGAAAACTCCCTGATTTTGCCTCCATGTACAAAGATGTTGATGCCACAACTGATGTGCCAGCAGCTATTTGGTATGAAGAAATATTCCAAGCCTTTCCTGATGCAAAGGTTGTACTCACAGTGCGAGACAACGAAGACGTCTGGGTGAAAAGTTATACGAGGCAGAGGGAAATCCTTCAGCGAGTAGGATGTCTGGTGAACTTTATACTTAGAAGGTGTATTACAAGAGCTAGCAGAGCTCTCTGCTTGTTGGACCTAACGCGGATAGCCGCATTTGGGACTCTAAGGATAGAATCGACATATCAGTCGAAGAAGAAGTATCGTGAATACAACGAACGCGTACAGGCAGTTATCCCGAAGGAGAAGTTGTTGGTTCTTAATGTTAAACAAGGCTGGAAGCCACTGTGTGAATTTCTCGAATGTGAGGTACCCGACCAACCGTTTCCAAGAGAAAACGTGTCAGGTTCATTCTCAAAAGATGAGATATCTAAAGCTTTGCAGAAGTTTTTCTTTCAATTACTTATAGGAACATCTGTTTTCATGATTGTTGTTGGCGTCGTTTTGGTTTGCTGGTAACTGATATAAACATACTTTACCTTAGACTTCCAGGGCCAATTTTTTTTAAAATTCCGTTTTTAACTTCAAACTAATTATTACTAGCTTAACTACACTTTCCAGAAAAAAAAAATTATCAAATTATTGAAACGCGCTGGAGTTATTTACAACAACGAATTTTTGAATTGAATTCGATTCTTTTCCCGACAAAGTGTGAAAAGCCAATTATAACGTGTCAAAAGAACTGACTGCTATGGTATTTTACGCGGTAAAACAGAAGGGTTCTAGAAGTTCAAGCATCACTCTTTTCCAAGAGCATCTTTTCATTTCAGTTGTACGTATTTGTCTTTTTTTGGTCTATCTTCCAAAACTAGAGTGTGAATTAAATGGGGTGCGAGAAAAAAGAAAAGAGTCCTTGGTTGGCCAAAACGAAGCCTGGCCGAGAGAGAAAGAAAACTAAATAATTCGACGAAGAATGGTAAAGCGATCTTGTCGAAATGGATAAAGCCTCGTGGTTTGGGCAATCTTCGCAGCTCGCAGTCGAACAGCAGCCGAGTTCTGCCATGGCGAGCTCAAGTCGCTCAAAACTTTAATTTTCCCACAAGGAGACTCCGCAGGATACTTCTGTGTTTCTATTGGCTGTCGGCATTTGCAGTATTAAGAGTATTGACATTTCTTGACATTTGTTTAAGAACCGCCCACCTGTTAGGGACTGTTCATTTTTAACGAGGAAGGGGGGGATGGGCTGGTGGGATCTGGGGGTGGGGCAGGCGAAAAAAAAGCTTTTGAGGAGGGCTATCCAAAAAAAAAATAAGGAAATATTTCCGCAATCCTTTGAAATGGCATAATGTTTTAACAGGAGCCCGTCGACGAAATCGCTGCTTCAATGGGGAGGGGGGAAGCATGTGAAAACGACTGATAAGCGGAGGGGGGTCACCTAATTTTTAAGTGGTTCTTCCCGAATCACACTAGCACCCCCCCCCCTCCGTCGTAAAAAAATGAACGGCCCCATAGCTCACTTGGTTGAGCACTGGACTATCGTGCGTGAGATCGTAGGTTGGAAATCAGGGTCTTCAAATTACTGAGGAGAAAGTGCTGCCTTTGCAATGGCATCTGTCATGAGCCCATATTAATGGGCTCTTGAATCTGTAAATGGTTAGACTTTCTAGTCTTCCCGGATAAGGACGCTAAACCGTAGTTCCCGTCTCACAACTCTTGTTCGTATTACTTCGTGGGACGTTAAAGAACCCACACACTGTTCCCACAGAGTAGGGGACATGGATCCCGGTGTTGTGGTATGGCCTTTGTGACTAGTGTAATTTCACACATGTACGTATTGTGAACGAACTTGTGCAGCTCCTAGGCGTTCCATGTATAAACTAAGTAATCATTTATTGATTGATGTGGTCACTCAAATGGGTGAAATGTTTAAAAACCTTTGGAAGTGTACTTTGTTCTTACAGGGTATGAAAACTTGACGTATTGCCTCGAAATTTGGCTCAGACTCCCAAAATACCAACCAAGAATACTGTGTGAGGGATTTCCCGCAATGGCCTTCGACGTAACGCATATCGCTAAAATTTTGATAAACAAATTTGACAGAGAAATTTCAAAGCAACCAATAGGAATATGGAAAAAGCCTCACATGATTGTGTAGAATTAGATACCTGATAAACTTGGTATGTGCTCTTCTTGATAATAATAATCATAATAATCATAAAGGTTTATTAGCATTCCTCTGGACATGGCTCTTTTATGCTATTGCCAGCTATATAAGACCGGGGCTGGAGCGAATCACCTGGACTGTTTTCAACCTAAATTTTGACTCCTAAATGCAATTTTTATTTTCTCAAACATCTGACGCTTTAGGCATAGAAGAAAGTCATGAGAAGTGTTTTGCCGTCCTAATTGACGTGTTGTGGTGTTTGCAAAGCGTTTTCTGTGAGCTAGTGAAAAAATATTTATGGTTACTATGGTAATGCAAAGTAGCATTTTTCCATAATGCTCCAAATTGAAATAAACATGGTAAATATTCCAACCACTTTCTGGCCATAAGACTTTGTGGAGACAGTCACCTGTTCAGCTTCTTAACGCTGATGTCTTCAAGTTGCGCATTCTAGAAATGATACATAGAGAGGCAGAAGGAATAACCTATTAGGTGGGAGCCCGTTGATGTGATCATAGCTATAGGGACTCTTGTGACCAAAATAAGATTAAAATGGATTCTGATTAGACTGAAAATTTTCCGAAAATTGCATTTTAGTGTTATTTATAACTTTAAAGCTCATTTTCTTAAAATTCAGTACTTCTGCCTTTACGAATTTGCCATCTAAAACGGTATTTCACTAATGTTACGTATTCTACAAGATAATTCAGTTGAGAGACAGATTTGATAAACCATATAAAACGGGAAACGGACACTTAAAAGATCATAAAGTGCAACATTAGGCTAAGAACCAGTATACGATAGGCATATAGACATCACGGTATTTCAATCATAATCTGTGTTATATTTGACAGGCATCAGAATAAATCTTTCTTTATGGCTGTTTAGAGTCTGTGGTTGGAAAGTTATAAAGAAGTTGTACTCAGTTCCCAAGTGCTGCAAAGTGAAATCTCACAAAGAATTAAAAAAAAAAAACAGGTAATGAGAACCATTAACGATGGAATCGGAAACGTTTGCTAGATTCAGTACGTGCTCTGGCGCAATTTCAGAATTTCGATGTAATAAAATCGCCAGAGATCTTGCGTTCGATACATTGTGGTTTAAAGTAACTGACTCATTTTCTAGAACAAACGGGAAGACTGTACTCTTGAAATTTATGTTAATTATACTAAGGAATTTTGTCACAGTGAAAGACTCTTTGATTGTAGATACGTTCCAAGGAATCTTGACTCTTATACGAGACTAAATCTCTTCCGTCAAGAGGAAAATAGACATAACACTGATTACTTAGAGCCTAGTGACCTAAAAAAAAAAAGAAAAGAAACGAAAAGAAATACCTTTTAACTGTTGTTGTTGTACAGAAGTTATTCACATCCAAGAAGTAAACCACTGTTCAACCCCCGCTGACGTCAGTAACACAGTAAATATGGAAAAGGGGTTGCGTGGAATTTTAACGAAAGCTAAAAATAACGACAAAAACATGATAAAATCCCTGACCTTGCCTCTGTCTTCAAAACTGTAACTTTGTTATTTTTTTTCTGTGCGTTTTGCCAGCGATTTCGCCGTCATTTTTTTTTCGCCGAAACCGCAACCTTAGGAACAGCCACGGTTGTTTTGGGTGCTGTGTTGATTATCAAACTATTGCATTGTGATTTACAGCTTATTAGGTTATCTGTTGGAAAACACAGTAACACCGTCTGCCCCAGAAAAGATCGAAGTCCAGGTTTTCAGTTAGACTTTTGCAAATTGCACAATCAGGCGTGTAGCTACCTGTACACCATTTGATACGCCATGGAGTACCTGAAATTTTGTGGGAATTGTTCATCACCCGACGAATTGCTCGGACAATTAATATCCAACTTTGGCGTACCTGAAAAAAAATCCTGGTTAAGCGCCTGGCAATAACAAAAAACAGCAAATTACAGCAAATTGCCTACTCTGTTAAATCTACTGAGATGTTTTAATTCAATCTACAGTCAGTGATTAAAATGCGGTGTTAGCAAACTGTTGGCCAACCTCGCGCTGTTTATAAATTTAAATATGGCTATTTCGAAAAAAATAGTACAGACAGTAATGATACCCTTTCTCCAAATCCTTTTTAGAAGCTTCGGTTCAACTCAAGACAACTGTTTTCATAGGCGCACGGGTCGGGGGGGAGGGGAGGGGTGGCTGCAGCTCCCCCCCCAAAAAAAAAAATTTGGACAACTTATGTTTTTTTGGGCATCAAGAGAAATTTGGGCAAAGCTAATTTTTAAAGAAGTTTGCATTTATGTGTGTGTGTGGGTTTTTTTTTCGAGGAGAGATATTTTCTATTTCTTTTAACATGTTGTGTGAGCTCATATGATAATATGAGAATATGTAAGAATATTTTCATTTCATATGCCTATATTAGTGCATTTTTTGACCCTCGTTTCTTTTCGACTGTTTCGTAAAAATGTGGGCAACTAGCCAGAATTTTTGGGCAAATGATTCACCCCCCACCCCCCCAGGCAAAAAATTGCCCGTATGCCTATGACAGTTTTTATCAGATTATTATTGTCCCGGAGGCGAAACCGTAGGATGCCGGGTCAAACGATGCCGTTCCTATTTCTGGAGTTAAACTGATCAATGGTATACTGATTTGTTCAGTTTAATAAGGCACTTTCCAATAAGCTTTCTTTTTTGTGTGTTTGTGCAACATATTGGCTTTATTTCCTCCCCGTCAGCCATAAAACCTGCTCATGTTTGCTGACGCCATTTTTCCGAACACTTTGCTGAAGCTTTATATAGAATTAGACGAGGGTTGCGAATTTAGAGACATACTGAAATGTTGCTGTACTTTCACCTATTTGCCCTCTAAGTTAACCCCACCAAGTTTTGTTTCGTGCAATCTTTTGTGCCTGATAAGTTTCCGTGGGCTGTTATGGGTGTTGTAGTACCCCACTGATTTTAAGCTTCTTTTAAAAATCCAAACTTCCTCAGAGGCGAACATCCTACGCTAAACATTTGTTTTGGTTCTGTTGTTCTAACTAGACTTAACCGAGTAGTTCGGGCGGAATTGCGGCGGATTCCCAGTCCAGATTCCTACTGCTTCGCCGCTTACTGATGTGAAATCTTGCAATATGCTGTTTGCAGTTACTCCCTCGTCAGACATAGATGATGTTTGAGACAACTTGCCTGTAATATCTTGGTTTGTTCATCCCCCTTATTCGCTGAACAAAGAAATATATAACAATTGATCTTATTTGTATTTACTTTGGCTTAAGCTAGCAACCAAAATTAACAGTTTTCCTGTCACTTCGCGATCTTTCTTCATATTTGAACGTGTGTACATTCGAAATGGCGACGTGTTTCTCGGTCACATCCAATTTAACAAACGGAAATGAGAACTGGCTCCAGCAAACGTGTGGACGCTCTTTAGGCAAACTAATGCGAGTCCTAGTTTCGCATCAGTCGATCAAAGTTTTTGAACAAGTCTAGACTATATCTTTGATGTAGTTTCCTCCAATATAAGACGGTTTTATCTTTTTGTGTACACATATCAGGCCTATTACATAACCGACGTCAAAGGAACTTTTGTATCCGCTGATTGAATTAAATCTATGTTCGTAGGTTTGAAAGAAATATATGAACTCACTGGTTGGCTTTTGTGGTAATCTTTCTTTGGCATTTTAGTTTTGGTAAGAATTTTGCCTTGGCTCTGCTGCTGCTTAATTCATCACATTTACAAAATATTTAGCATTGATTCTGGAAGTGATATTAATCAATCCTGTCACTTTTAATAAAGCTAAGAGGGATTACGATACCAGAGAAACAAACACAAAAAGCACTTTTACAAGATTTTTTGACAAAAACAAGCAACGGCAACAAAACGTAATGACAGAAAATCAAACTTTTGAGAAATAACTTTGAGAAAGGTAGAATGAAAGAAGTTTACGACAGGTTCCAATTCCGATTCAAATGTGTTTCTTAACATACATTGCAAAACTCTCTAGATGTAATATTGAAGTAATAAAATTAAAAATTACACGACTTTATGCCAGCAGAATCTAAAAGTGCTATTAAATTTATTTCGCGATTCTTCTTATTCCGTATTTTTTTTTCCAACGAAATCTCCAGCATTACCTGCCAGTTGCGATAGAACTGAAATTGTTAGTAACTGGGTATTGACAGGTATGTGATAAATGGCTAGGAGGTGCTTGACACAAAGCAATGAGTGGTTAGAATAATTAGTGAAGAAATCCACGTAGGCTACAGATTCTACAAAAACTGTGGGGTACCTTGAATCGCATTACTAACAAAGTACACGCGCAAACATTCTGGATAAGATAAACTGACGAAATTTTGACAGAGCCGACAGGGAAATCTTTGATTATAAAACAATGAACGACTTAATAGTATATAAACAAAACACACCCAAGAAAACAAACGTCAGAGCACGCTACATTCATTAAAAGGTCATCCCGTGTTTTGATGCCATTTTAAGCTCAAAATCTTCCGCTAAATTTGTTTGTGCAGTTTGCCTGTTACGTGACCTTGCGATCTTGAAATAGAACATCAAATTTGCGTGTGTTGTCTATTAGAGATTCTTTCCGATATCTAATACCATACACACCCTCGCAGTAGGGGTCAAAGTTAACTCCTTATCATTTTTGTGTCTCTTATATAATCTGCTCATTTGGCTAAATCTTTCAGTTTCAACAGGGTTTGGTCAGTGTTTGACGCGCAGGAATACAAGCAAGCTAAATCGAACCACTTCTTCTGAGGCTCAGGATGAAGATTTCTCTTCTGAGTATTTTGGTTGCATTTCTTCTACTCAGCGAAACATTTCAGCTATCTTTTACTCGAAGATCGTATAGGACCAGATACAGCAGGAAAAAACTCAAGTATCAGGCTGCAAGTTTGGAAGACGAAGGTAAGTCCATTTTGTAATGTAAACTTCGTCAATTTTGTCACTAAGTTGTGAATAGCGAGCTCCATTTTGGTTTCTGACATTACCGCTTGTATTCTCGACGGTCGCAATCAGACTGAGAACCATAGTTTCAAAAATTCTAATGAAGATGGCAAATGTTTTAAAATTCGTTTTAACCTCTCCTACCTACTTTAAAATAGCCGTTCGCTATCACAACGAAAACATTTTGTCACCGAGAGAAATTGTGGAAACCTCCTCAAATGTTGTTTTTGTCTACTATAGACGCTCTGATTGTATAAATGCTGCTCAGTTTTTCCCAAAGTTGTGAATGATTTTCATCTTAAATGCGTTTCTACAAGTAGTCGAGAACTGAAACCTCTTGAGCAAAAACGACACAATTTCCAATTTTGGTCACTTTAAGTCCCAAACCGTTAAGTATCCTTCAACAGTTGAAATTACAATGTTGTCACTTGTGGGATTAGTTGAGATTATACTGTGGAGTTAATACAAACATTGGTATTGTAATACAGACATTGACATTGTATATAGTTATATCATGTGCTTGTACTTTTAGCCTAAGTCTGTGACCCAGTAGAAATAACGGGCCTTAACATTCATTGTTCAGTAGATCAATGTTATGAATTTTCTTTAGTATTCGTGAACTCTTTGCTAATTTGAAGTTCGATCGCAAGAATTTCGAAATCAGGCGATAAAGTTTGATGCTTACAAACGATTCTAGAACTAAGACAGTGCAATATGCAAACATTACCCGTCACACTCAGACAACATTAAAAATTACTTTTCCTTTATTCTAGTTACCCATAAAATCTTTTTGACTGCAAAAAGAATTAAGTTTTTGATCTCCATAGTTGAGCTCTGCTTTTCTTCCACGTGAATATGACATAATTACTCTTTGACCTCGAACGACAAGGTTTTGACCAAAAATTCAACGAATTAGAAAAACCTTTTTTCAGGAATGTAACCTTATAGGAATTAGTTAAGCTTTTACAAAAGTATCTATTTTTGGGAGAAAAGATAGGAGGAATCTCAGTTGGGGAATGTTTTGTTGGAATTGAATTTCAGTTGTCAAGTGAATTTGTGAAGGTATAATCTGTCCATTCTAAGATTGCTGGGATATTGGAAATGACCTTTGTCGAGTTCTTCTTGATTCTCCCATTCAGAACACAGAGACTTGTTATCTCATTGAATGCTTTATTACAATCTGATAGGTTAACTGAAGATCACAATCATAGATATATACAGGAATAGATCACGTGATTACATGCGTATTATCATCGAATATTTGTAACCTGCATTAACTAAAACACTACAACCTTCATAAACGTGTAATTTGTATTGCTTACACGTTTAATTTGATTGTCTAAACCTCGATTTTCTCCCTTAAAATTCTAATTTGCATTTCAGAGTGCAAAGACGTGCAAGGAAAGAACGAAACATGCAGGAAAATTGTAGAGCAGCTTGGATTGCAAGTCTGCGTGACAAAGGTTCCGCAGTTGAAAGCGAAAATGGAAAGAAGCTGCCAAAAATCTTGCAACTTCTGTAAGTACCGTAGTTAATTTTTAATCTCAGGAGTGGGGAAGGGAAGGGGTGGGGTGGCGGGTTGAGTGTTCTCAATTATCCGCAGCGCATAATTTAAGGGATCTCACGGGTACCCATGCATTCCATGTCATGCTTATTATATAAGGCACTCGAAGACGTACCATGTAAACCATATATGAAAGACAACAGGGAGGAATAGGTTATTATATTTTTATCCGTCAGATACTCCCTTTCGCACCCAGTCACATTTTAGCTTGTGTAGTGATCCTCCTTACGTACTGGGAACCACTCAAGGTCATCCTAACTTTAAGAATCGGCATTTCCTGGTATCCTTCTCGATTTGCCTCAGGCCCAATTAGAAAAACTTGTTCATAACAGTCGGCTAGCGCCTTCTCTTCCCTCTGTGACCATTCTTCATGGTTTTTGTATTCGTCCTGTTCTTCCTTTCTCCTTCGGCCTTTGATTTCATTGTACCTTCTCAGATTGCTATGTAAGGGTAACAGGACTGAGTGGAGTCCAATTCAATCTGTAATCATACAAGCGATTGACAAAATCGGACGACCGCGTAGCGGGAGTCCGATTTGTTTAATCACGAGTATGATTGCAGACTGAATTGGACGACACGATGTTCTGTTATCAATTAATCATAACTTCAATAACATTTATAATATATAGAGCTCTTTTTAAAAATCAGTTATGATTATAATCTGTAAGATTATCGCTTTGCTTTCTCTTCCTGAAAAGGTGGCCCTGAAAAGACAGACTGCCAATCTAGTCGTTACGGGTGTTGCTGGGATGGTGTAACACCACTTAGGGATAGAACTGGTGTTGAAGGATGTCCCGGTAAGAATATGAGCCAAGCGCTCAGTGTCATAACAACATAGTAGATCTTTGTATTAATTTGTTGTCCTAAGTTGAAGACCAAAATTCCCTATACGGTTCATAAAATCCCGTTAGAAACATACAAAACTCAAATCTCTGATTGAGGTTTTATGTATAACCGTCAGTTTCTACTATCAGAAATACTCGTACAAAATGGATGTCAAATTAAACCTTTGCACTCACACAATTTGATGTTGAGTAATACAGTATATATCTTTTTAACTTTAAACGCTTTGACCTCCCCAACGAAGCCTTGAATTTCCTCGCTTTTCACCCTGGATCCAACTTGGGCCCTCCGATGTGTTTCCAAGGGACGGACCATTAGAAAAGTGATGGGGGGGGGGGGGGTGGGGAAAAAAACAAAAAAAATTCATGCAAGGGAAAATGCCAAAAAAAAATCATGCAAAGAAGAAGGTAAAAAAAAATTCATGCAGAAGGAAGGTCCAATTGTGACTTTTTCACACGTAGTAAAAAAAATTCGTACAGAGGGGTTCACCTGAAAAAAAAAAATTCCTGCACAAGCAGTGAGCGAAAAAAAAAATATAAAACTTAAAACTCCCCCCCCCCATCACTTTTCTAATGGTCCGTCTCTAATCGGTAGTGACCAACATCCAACTGTTCATCAACCATTCAGGTTATAAGAATAACGAAAATGATCACCAAGAGTTGCATTGATATTTAAACAAAGTCTCCTCACTGGTACCATAACAAATATATGAGAACAGTTAGGAGAATTGAATATTGAAATTAATCCTTAAGGATGTGGTCTCCGTCGCTGCGTTCAGTAAGAAGTTAAGAATTGGTTTAACGACTTGAATGACTTTGAAGGACAATTAGGACTCATCAGTCATCGCGACTCTAGAGAGCCAATTGGTCTTGTATTTTATCCCCGAAAGAGCTGATTGTGATACAATTTGGGTTTTTTTGTAAGTATTTCTCTATAAGATGTGATGGATGTATGCTTTCCTTCTTGTGCAGAATGCAAGGACCACTTATTCGTCATGTGTAAGCGGTTCCGCAAGAAATGCAGATACAATGACTTCCTTAAACTGCACTGCCCTTTGACCTGCGAAATATGTACAGAAGATAGATCTGTGCCCAAAACCAAAGAAAGGATAACTATGAAGGACTGGCGCCAGGTTTAGGGAAAAGGTCAGATTCAAACATAGATTAAAGCTGGGTAAACAAGGGTAGAAAAATGGTAGAGGAGGTGTGAATCAGTATATTGACACACAACTGCACGAGAGTCACCGTGCACGTGAATTGCTGAAAAGCTACGCACAACTGTACTGGATAGTGAGGCTAGGAGGGCAAGTACTGGTGCGAAGTGAGTGAAACTCGACCGAAGTGAAGAAGAAGTGGAACATAAGTTCTAAATTGACTGCGGTTTCAGTGGATTTATTAGACTACATCTACTTTACGCCTGAAAGGAAATTTTTTTAATGTCCTATGAATTTATTTGTAGTTATTGAAACATTGTGAAGTGGACGTTTAAGTGCAAAAGCTGGAATTTATTTTCTGATCAATACAAAAAGTCAAAGTAACTTAAAAATATGTGTTTCATGTTAGAATATTTTAAATGGCTTTCGGCAGGAGCCCATTGTTGCTATTTATATTATTGCTTTTGACACTAGAAGAAGAACAGGGCGCAACTATGCAATATTGAAGTGTTTATGGCAGAGCGCTTAATTCACTAGGAATCTCGAACCACCTTTACAGCCAATAAGAAGTAACCCCTAGCTGATGCTGGGTTGCGCGATGTTTTTCCCGCGCTAAGTACTGATTGGTTCATTGCACAGTGCGCATCTGATATGATTGGCCACAGAAATTACTTGGGAAATCTTTGAGTTTGTGCTTATATACACTTCCAACCGAATCTGCTTTAGTCCATGAAGTTAATTTCGTTAGTCTTTAACTGACTTTGTTTTTTTTTCTTCAGGCTTGCATGCAAATTTCAGCTGGATGTGGATTTAGCCTTACAAAAGGAAGGAAAAGTATAAGGCGAACTTAAGCCTCCGTGCGAGTTGTCACGATTGCAAAAAAGACCACATCACAAGGAAGGAACGCGGAGTTCACTCATCTCCAAACGTTTGATAAAACTTATGATTTTTTTTTGATTACGCAGGTGCAACAGACAAAAATTTCCTAGCTTTGGAAATAACAACTTCCTTTGCTTTTCTAAGATTTAAAGATTTCGTCTCTCCCCGGATTCTGAGAGAAAAGGCCTTGTTAGAGTTCCCTACGCATTTCGAGACTGCATACTTCTTTAGAGTTGTCACTCTCCGTAATGTTAAAGTTGGAATAGCAATCAATATTTAAATTTTGAACAGAATTAAGCAAACCTCATCGAGAGAAAGCTTACTAGAAGTGCTCTTTTAGACACACGTCTGCACCAATATGCGCCCTTCGCCTGGTTTTGTAGCGAATATATGAAACGGTTAGAAAGAAATAATTCACATAATCTAAAATAAGCTCGTTTTAGTTGTATTTATTTTAAAACAGCGTTTCGCGCCGCGTTTTAAATTTCGCAAACGACATTGAGGAAAATATAGATGGGAAAAGATAAAATAAATTATTCAATAGTTAACAGAAAAAATATTCTTGTGCGTTCATTCTTGCCGAAAAAGACGAATCTTTTCGGCTGGGTACAGAATCTGCTTATTTCTTGATTTCATTTATGTTCCCATGATTTATTTTTTGTAACTACTAAATATCCAAATGTGTGATTTTTTTTAAAGGAACATTTCAAGTAAGGTTACTTTTGATATATTAGGACAAGAATTAAATATGAAAAGATCTACTGTGAATTTTATTTATGGAACATACAATATTAGCCGTCACAATGTAAACCTATAAATTGTTAATAAAAGTATTTTGCGCCGACTTCAGAGAAAAATTGGGGTGTCAATGAACGCGTTCACTCCCATGATCTGAGTAGTAATTCTCTTAAGTGACTGCCATTCTTTTCTTTACGTGATAGTTTGGAGAATTTGGTATTTGGCCAATTCAATACCCTCACATTAATCATTTTCTCAATTCTCCCCATGTGTTTGCCGGATAGTATATTGAAATTGCAAGGAGAAGTTATGCACTGGTCATTTCTGGGAGTGGAAGGGTTAACCCTTTAAGCCCCGAGGGGTCTCCCTGGGACGAGTAAAATCGTCTGGCGTTAGCCAGAGTAAAATCTGTAGATACACTATTGGGGCTTAAAGGGTTAAGGAGATAGTTTTTAACCCTTTAAGCCCTGAGGGGTCTCCCTGGGACGAGTAAAATCGTCTGGCGTTAGCCAGAGTAAAATCTGTTGACACTATTGGGGCTTAAAGGGTTAAGGAGATAGTTTTTAACCCTTTAAGCCCCGAGGGGTCTCCCTGGGACGAGTAAAATCGTTTGGCGTTAGCCAGAGTAAAATCGTCTGGCGTTAGCCAGAGTAAAATCTGTAGACACTATTGGGGCTTAAAGGGTTAAGGAGATAGTTTTTAACCCTTTAAGCCCCGAGGGGTCCCCCTGGGGGCTTAAAGGCTTAACGTGTAGTACTGAGGTTCTTAAATTCATCATCTTTGTAAAAGGATGAAACATGCATTGTAATCTTGAAATCTATCTAAAAAATTGGGGAGTGTTAGATGAACTAGAACTTGATCTACTTAAATTGTGAATTACTGCGCCTGACATTGACCTCTATAGTAAACGGTCAAAAATATTTACTCTCGGAAAAAAATGCGTCACAAACGTATCATGTATTAAACCCCCTCCCCCCCCCCCCCCCTCCACAGAACGCATATTGACGTACAAGTTGTTTTATTAGGGTATTGAATACGGAAACGAATTTTTATAAGATGAGATCTAGGAACACTATAAAGGATGATCGTAGGTAATTGAAATAGATTTTTATTCAGGAAAAACGTTCACGACCCCTTGTCCCATCTCTTTACACAAAGTGACTAAATCAGTAAATGGCTTTGATGAATGATTAAAGAAAAACAATGACCTGAATAGCGTATTATTACGGTTCACTGAGAAAGCATTATTTTGTACGTTTGTTGGACCCCCAACGGCGAGGACGTAAAACCGCGCTACAGTACGAAGTTGTATATATATTTTTTACATATATTATATCTGAATTTCAACGGTCCTTGGCCGGCGCAGACGGAGCGGTCCCATAACGCTGTGGCAGCTTGACTTTCACGAAAAAGGTAGAACAAGAAAATTGTATTCAAGGTTTTGAGTGAAAGTTCCTTTTAATTTTGATATATAGTTATAAACGTATTTGTACAAAAAAGCAGCCTCTGATACTTCAAGCGACTTTGCACAAATCCGTTTAACCGTTTTCAAAAATACGTTTATGCAAAATCTGGACGGCTAAACATCGGAAGATAGAAAGTTAGCGTAAAGCTTTCTAGTCTTGCAGAGGCAAAATTTTTCTTATCTCACGAGTCAAAGCTCTTCATTCGAGTTGAACTGTTGTTACTGTGCTGGGCTACGATGGAATCTGACTGTCGGTGTTGGTTTGGTCAACTAGAATATCTAATACCGCTTCTCTGTCCACAATTTGCAAAACGTCCTGGGCACTGTCGAACAACAGCTCCCACGTCTGTGTCCAGAGTTGTTGAATTTGTGTTACAGTTGACGCTAGTGCCTCAAAATTATTAATGGTGTCTAGATGGAACGATTAGTAAACTAGTGAAAAAGGAAGCGAAACCATTTTCGAAACGTTCTCTGTAACGCAGTGTTGCCATTGAAGTAGGCTGTAAACCATTTATAGTGATTCATGGTATCATCCTCACTCTCAGTTGTGGAAAGACAGGAGTTCACTGTTGTATTTAAGGTCTTTTTTTATAAAACCAGTTGCATATTTTAGGCGCGTTCAAAAGACCGTTTATTCAACGGATACCGGACACCACCGTCCAGTTTACAGAGCAGAATTACGGTATCACAGTTGGAATTGGAGTCGTGCTTCCCGCTAGGTTCCACTGTTTTACTACTGACTGACAAAATAGAAAAATTTCAAAAGCATTGCTGGACAAATTCTAAATGATTGAAACGTCTGATACGTATTGGCTGTAGCTTTACACAGTAGCTGCCGGGTCATGATCTCTCTAATCGCCAAAACAAAACAATCAAAGAAGCAAACACAAAAGAAGTTTCATTTGAAACGTTGCACACCAGTTTACGGTTACAAGCGCGGGAAACGTTACACCTCACTGCTTTCGTTCAATTAAAAATCAGAATTTTATGATGAACGTCTCAAAAGGACCAGAAGAAAACTAAAAGTCGTATGATAATTCCACTAGCACGTTTCTCACTTGGGATTAACAATAATGAAACAAACTCGGCCAGTACGTAAGAGGAATGTGATATCTGTTCACGCCAGGTAAAGGATTGCAACCCTGTTATATAAGCCACACCAGATGTATCATCCGGTTGTCCTCTTGCTCCTGGGAGTAAGTGCAGTGAGCCTCGGAGGTCAGATGGGACCCAAGACCCCTCGGCCTAGCGATTTTGCTCAGTGCCGTTTAAGTGCAGACCTCAGGGAACAGTTCGTAGACATTCACAACGAGGTTCGTGGACAGGTACAGCCCACTGCAGCGGACATGGAGTACCTGGTAAGTGGAACCTGTAAGCTTTTCCTTGAGTGGATAGTCGTCATGGTGGCAGAGAGTCACGTTATGTCACCATATAATAACGCTCTCTATGGTGTATTACCATATTAGGACGTGCTTCATATGGTTTGCTGCCATATTAGGACTTGCTTCGTATGGCTTGGATGCCATAGTAGGATTATTACTGGTCTGCAACGTGCTGACCGAACAGCTTGGTTTGGATGCAACGCATGGGTCATTTAAACACGTAAACAACTCGCTAAAAGCAGGTTTACATCTGCCCAGGTTTTCGACAAAAGCACATTGGTGATTCAGTACAGTGGAACCTCGATTAAACGAACCTCTATTTAACGAAATATATAATATAATGTAATACTGTCGAAGACACGTGTTGATTATAAAGCGCTTCACTCCATGGACTATCCTGCGAACAGAGTCACCCTTTATCTTCTTCGCGAACAAAATAAGGAAGGCAGACTCTGCCGAAAAGGTAAAGGGTAACTGCTCGCAGGGTATCCAGACCTAACCAAGGTTCTGAACATATAAAGATTACACAACACGCTACATGAAGTCAAGCATTTTCTATACCTGGTCTAGTGTCTTCAAACACATGGAGGCAGTTCGAGACGTTCTTTGCTATTTTTTCCAGCCTCTTCAACGTCTTCACGCGTCTGGTTAACATATCCCGACTTTTCCGGCCCCTTAATTTTTTTAAAATCTGTTTTTTGAAGCACATTTTGCTACCATGGCAAAAACTAGTTAAAGTGATACCGGCCGAGAGACACTGGGTTTGAAACCAATCATGGCTCGCACCCTGGCTCGCATGACTCGCATGAATCGCTGGCTCGCACATTAGGCAGACCCAAAGTTACAGTAAAGTGTATGGAACAGAAACTCTATATAACGAACTTCGATATAACGGATTTTATGTCAACACGCGACAAAAGATGAACGCTGAATAGACCAATAGTAACAAAAATTCCCTTTAAAATCACTACATTTCTACTGAGTATTTAAGTGCCTTTTGTCAGTAAAAAATGTCACTTTACATCTAAAAAGAAGCTACGCGAATGTTCGAAAGTTACACAATTGAGTCACCGTGCCTCAAGAATTACATCTTAAAACGCGGCAATATACTGCACTAAAATGTAGATAAAAGCTTACTTCTGGGAAACGAAAAGTGACAAACATTTTGCTTGTTTCCTCTCAAATTCGTCATATCGAGGTTTTCGATATAACTGAACGAACCCTCGATTTAACGAACAAATTAATCAACCAGACAAACAACAATAAGAGGAGCTACATCTAGAGGTCGTATGAAATTGAAACGACTTGACAAATATAATTTGTACCACTGTAAGATAAGAGATGAAAGCCTTTGTCAGAGCAAATGAAATTCAAGGTTGAGTGACATCCCTTTGAAACAGGAATTGAGCGACGACCTTGGTAACCTTGCACAGATGTGGTCAGATAAATGTGAGTGGAAACACGGTTTCACGGCATTTGGCGACTGGCATCCAAATAAGGAATACAGAAGCAAGTCTGTGGGTAAGTAGGTCCAGGAATAACTTACGGAAATCGCCGCGAAACAAGAGTTATAAATAGCACCATCTGTTATTGTTGTGGGGGTCAAGGCCTCAGTGATAGGGAAGAAACTTTCTGCTAATGGGCTGCTGGCGTTACCGTGAAAGTACACAGCATGACCGCATCTGTTTCCTTTCCCTGTTAAGAGGAAAACGGTTAATAATATACATGCAAAATTTTCAACGCGCGCTGACTGGTTGCGAACATGTCAGTTAATCCCAAACATTGCAGAAAGTGGAAATTGAGTCCAGAAATTTGCAATTAAACTTTTGCATGTATATTATTAACAAGTCATCAAATGATTTCGAATGCATTTTTGTATAAATAAGCACTCGTAAATATTTTAAAGACTACAAATTGTACTCGTCCTATAGGCTCATGTAATGTTTTCAGTCTTTGAAAATTTACTTGTGACAATTTATTCCAAACTGCACTCGAAACCAGTTCATTTGATTATTTATAAAAATGGCACTACTGAAGAAGTCAGGAATGTTTCTTCAAATTTCTATTTAAGGTCAAAATTTGGCTCGTGAATGGGGAAAGTGGCTTGAAAATGATCCTGGACCTGAAGACTCAGTGAGGAGATGGTTTAAGGAAAGACAATATTACAAATTCGCAAAGTTTGCTTATCCAATGCCCACATGGATGTGTCGTAAAGAACCATGTGGACACTACACACAGGTAAGCCGGTAAAATACATTGGATCGTTCATTTCTGTTAACTGGGTTTGACGTTTTTGATACATGAGTAGGTGAAGGCTCATATGAGCTATATAAGGCTGGTTTCTGTTTCTGTAGTGCAAGAATCACTGGGGTCTTATTACTCCACCACTTAGTAGCACACTGTAGGGTTTAAAGCGCCAGTTGAGGCTAATATATATCGCCGGCACCCATTTTTTTACGCAAAAGTGGAGAGAGTAGTGTTACATGGCAACTTATCAACTTATCATGGCAACTTATCAGGGTGTAACCGTTTGACGAAACCATTCGGTGTCGGTAACCATTACACTTCAGTGACGCTTGAAATTCTTTTCAGCAGAAAATGAAAAATATTCTAACTGATCCAAAAAAAGGGGTTTTTGAAGTGAGCAGAGTTACTTCTTCTATTCCCTCGCTGGTATATGTACTAGCGCGGATCTAGACTAAATGGTGACCGATTTCCTAAACGAGCGCCGAAGGCGCACGTTTCTAGGAGGGTCCGGGGGGGGCATGCTCACCCGGGAAGTGTTTTGTATTTAACGCCCTTAAGTCCCGTTTCCTGGGCCTTTCTCTGAGTCATTCAGACAGGATATTGGCCAGTTCCATTCTCTTCAGATTTAAACTTGGAAAGTTTTCCTTTTTATCAAAAATATATTATTCATTATGGAAAATCTGACCGATTCCCGTGAAACGGTGGAAACCGGTGTGGATTCGCGCCTGATGTGGTTTAACAAGATCGTTGCTCGCACAGCCAAGAGAAGAAAGATACCTTTGCAAAACCCAGCACTCGTAAAATGTATGATTCTTCCACAACTCGCTCTCACGGCACCGTGATATCTCTTGTTATTTTGTCCTCCTTGTGCAGGTGGTTTGGGCAAAGAGTAAAAAAGTTGGCTGTGCTCTGAATTGGTGCGACAAGTACTTCGATATGCCTCACCCCTGGGTTCCTGGGGAGACTGTAGTCACATGTGATTACTATCCGAGGTAAATACACTGGTAAAGGTCAATACGTTCGGCACTTTACGTAGGCTACAAGCGGCGCCACTGTTTTCTTGGATCGTTGAACGCGAGACGAAAAACACGCTGGCGGGGAGAAAACAGCCACATGAAGGCGGGGGAACCTCGTGGCGCACTAATGACGTACGCCCACGTTTTCCCGCCAAAACATGCGGATTTACTGCACGCTGTACCTAAGGCTCACATGATTCACTACCCCTGGCCTCGGGATATTTTGTAAAGGCTTACATGATTCACTACACCCACTGACCTCTTCAATGTTGACTGAGACCTTAGAGAGGTACTTTCATATTGACTAAGACCTTTTGATGAGGTGTAGGGAAACATTTTGATCACTTAAACGGTAAAACAACAACAATCACCTTGTAGAATTGTAACTGTGATCTGTTATTGTTACAATACCTGCTTTAACGCCACAAATTTCCTTTCACTTCCAGTGGGAATGTAGTTGGTCAGCTGCCTTACACTACAGGTCCATCATGTTCAAAGTGTGCCAGTGGGCAGGGATGGTGTTATAAGAATCTCTGTCGTAAGTATTGGACCAACGTCCGAATCAACTTCATGCATCAATGACACTGAGTGTAAACAGTCTTCCTTGATAAAATCTTGGACAGGGGATTCTGTCCACAAATCTGAATTATTTAGAGAATAAAAGCAGCCGTAAAATATAAAGTATTTTCAGGAGTCCATATTTTTAATTTAAATTCTAAACACCGAGGAAAAGAACATCATAATAAGCGAGAGTATGTGCATTAAGTATTCCTTTCAAGGACCGTTCATTTTTCTCGAGGGAGGGGGGGCTGGGGAAGCACCATTTAAAAATTGCATGACCCCCGTCAGCTTGCCAATTTTTTTTAATGACCCCCGCCAATCAAAACATAAAATTATTGCTAAAATATTTCACGTGACCCCCATTTTCCCTAATTTTTTTCCCATGACCCCCAAAAATCCCACAGCACCTCCTCCCTCGCTAAAAAAACGAACGGTCCCTCAACTAAAGAATTTATTTTCACGTTGTCATTCCAAAAAAAATAATAACTTCTCTAAATGTTAGACAAGAATCGATTCAGATGCTTTTCAAAACAATTTACTCAGATATCATGGATGCGATGCATGGCTTACGTTTTTTTGTTGTTACATATTTAAGTATCGTGGTCTTGTCAGTGGCATTTACATTATTTGTGTCCGTTGTGTATCAATTTGCGCTCGTCAATATTTACAAAAACAATCGATGAACCCCGAAAAAAATGTATACTGAAAAATTGTTGTTGTGAAATGATAAGTGCTTAAAAATGGAGTTTTACCTGGTTCAACTTGTCCTTTTCTCGTTAGCTAGAATATTCCATCTTTAACCTCATCAAGATATTCTTAGTAGTATCTCAGCATTAACAATCATTATTTGAATACTCCTTCCATTTTTCGATTTTCAGGGGAGTGCAAGGATTTTAGTCCTAGATGTGGAACAACTGGATACACCAAAGACAAATGTCTTACAGAAACGGATCACATGGAGAAGTACTGTCCACACATGTGCAACTTGTGCCGTGAGTGTTTGGTTTGTCCTTTAAGATAATCAGCCGCGGTATCTGAAATGATCCCCTTCGTCTGTGCATAAGCTGATATATTTCACCAAATATATTTCGCGCTAAGCTCGATCACCAGCCGCTGTCTGGAATCTGAGCTCACCCTCGCTTCTCCAGTAGGTAGCCGTATATCGAGTAAAAGGCGGGAATCGAGCCTATCTCAGTCGGGAAATAACGAGACTAAGATTAGCACCATTCGAATTTTAGGAACTATACTTTCTCCGCGTGTTGTTCGTCAGCTGTCAACAACTGAAAGAAACTGAATTAAAATCGGCAATAGGTATTCTTTGAATCGTCCACAATGCTGCGTCACGTCCGGGCCTTGTATTCATTGTCCGCGCAAATAAGTCGATTAAGTGCCAGAAGTTTGGACAATAAACAAAAATGAGCTAAAAATCGGCGAATACCACCTACGTTTTTCCCATGTGGGGGCGTTTTCTTTACGTTTTCCATTAGTTAGTATATGGATCTTGTAGAAGGAACATTGATGAATAAAAGACCTTCTATATTTTGCCAATAAGGGTGCTTCATCTGCATTGGAAAAATACCTTACATAAAGTGCTGTTGATAAATTATCCAAAGGCAACATTTGCAATTAGTAATGTTGCTAAGTTAATTGATTTGGAATATACGATTTTTTTAATGGTGTTTTAGGATTCTGAGTTCTTGTTTTCAACAGGCTGTCCTTTACAGTGTAAAAATGGCGGACAAGTTGACCGAAAAACGTGCACCTGTACCTGTTACGGAAAGTGGAAAGGAGCCGATTGTTCTGGTGAAGATTTTGTCTACAAGCACAACTGTTTTGATTGAAATAATGTATTGTTAAAATATGGACAATATTATTAATATCCAACTGCTTTTTTTCTTTACTTTCAGAGAAGATTTGTGACCCAGGCTGGTACGGAGAAAACTGCGAAAGTAAGCCGCCCTCGGTTTCTGACATAACTGCAAACATGTCTACAGAACTGTAGTAATTACAAAATTAGTACAATTATAGTGTATCATGTCACGACTAACAATTTTATTTACGGCTTTATCGCGCTCATATCTACTCATGCTGTGATATGACAAAACAGTAGCCCATCACTGATGGTGGGCTGCTGCATAAAGCGGCTATCTACAATATATTCGTTAAACGTGCTCTCAGACGCGATACCTCGTTCAGTCTAATAATGGAAAAGGCCGCAAGTTTTGTTTGAAGTCAGGAGCCCATCCTCTTGAAGTAAATGACCCACATACGGAAACTGGCTGATTATAGCTCAAGATAACCAAGTTAGATGATGCCAGTCGTAAGAGGATCACTAATACAATCATCTTTTTAAATTTAATTAGAACGATGCGTTGACAGAGTTGGTTCTTCAACATGTAAATGGCGCGTACGAAATGGCCACTCATGTGCTGTTGCTTACATGAAGATAGATTGTGTGAAGACTTGCGTCTGCGGTATGTTAGGTTCTGTAATCCACGAATTGTGCATACGCACATGAAAAACGTTTGAGTGGATTCCTTGATTATTATGTTGATTTTATTCAAATTAGTTAGTATTTCATTCTATATAGTTAATTAAATTCAGTAAATAATTAACAATTATTCGCTGAAGGCGAAGTGATTCTTGGTGAATATTCACCGAGACGAAGTCGAGGTGAATATTCACCGAGAATCACTGAGCCTAAGGCGAATAATTGTTTTAGTATAAATACACTGGTGATTATTTCAAAAAAGAAAAGAAAAGCATTTTACAACACGAAAAAGTTTTATTTCATCAAAAGCGCGCGAACGACTGGCAGCCATTTTGTTCGTCGAGGTGATTATCGGCTGATAATCCGAGATAGCGAACCAATCAGAGCGCGCGATTTTGTATAATCACCTGAGTATTTATACTAAAATAGTTTATTATGTGTTACAAAATGATTATTTATTTTCTTTGGTCTAATCTTTTTGCATCCACAACTGTTTTTTTTTTATTTATTTTGTTATTTTCTTTTTACAGGTTTACATGTTGAAAATGATTCGTTAACATGTGTCCCTTTGAATTTTCCATTCGGTCAAACTTTGAACCAATTTTTTTTTCTGGACAGAACAAATTGCTCTGAGCTGTGTAATTGCGACCAAAACCTTTTATCGGACAATGTCTGATGAATTGTTATTTCAAGCGCATGTTTCATTCATTGCAAAGTGCATGTTATAAGTAGATCAATGTAAGTAGCTGGGTAACTGTGCACCTACCCCTCCCCTAACCCAACATTAACGCTTAATTTTAACTTATTATAACTTGTTTGGTTAGGGGAGGGGTAGGTGAACAGTTGCCCAGATACTCACATTAATCCTTGTAAGTTACCCCAGCATAAACGTGAACGCTAAAAAGGGAGATAACGATATCAGTTACTTTATAGAATTAAACTACTACCGACTGAAATAACATTTCTGTTTGTTTTAGATCTATTGCCAAAACCAAAGCCAAGGCCTCAACCCCCACCAGCCACACCTACCAAGGCTACACGCATTCCACCAACCCACCCCACCCTGAAAACAAGCCAGCCACCGAGTCAAAGAGGTAAAATATGTTACACGCACATGTATTTCTCTACAGTTTCCTCGGCATTTTAAACGCATTTTTATTGCCTGGCATGATAAATAAATTAGTAATGAGTAAAAGTTGGTAAATGAATGAATGGATAAGAGAATAAATATTGTCTGATACGCATTTCCAGAGTGTAAAGACACCTGTGAATCTCACTGCAAATTTTGGGCTGGACTTGGAGAATGCAAAAATCATCAAGACTGGATGAGAAAAAACTGTATGAAGAGCTGCCAAGTTTGCGGTAAGGCCGGTGGGGTCATCATCTAACGCAAGTGTTAAAAAGCCATTTCACACATGACTAAACTCCGAGCCTCCCTCAGTGTCTCGCATTTCTAGGCAAAAACTGGGCAAGATTTCTGCACAGGTCTCTACTTCATTATGCATGCAGCAGATGAATTGTTATCAGTTGCAGAATGACACAGTGTGGCTACAGCTTGCCTAATGAGTAGGGACCTGTGCGGAAATCATTCCAAAAACTGCCGCCTTATCTCCTCATGGAGACTTCGACAAGCATTTGTTCTTCACGTTTACTTCAGGCTTAAGAATGCCGTTGTAAGCTCGGTTTGTTGCTGAAATCATTCCGGACTGACACAAAGCATTTCGCAGATTTTGTCTTGATTGTTTTGACCATTCGTATCGAGATAAGCAACGAGTTGAACCGCGACGGTAGAAGGTTATTACCCGACGCCTATTTATTGGCCTTGTAATTTAATAAGCGACGCCACTCATAGTAGGTACAAAAGGAGCTTCACCGCCTAGCCTAATCACCCCTGAAGAAGACACTAGACAGAAGTGTCGAAACGTCGGCCGGTGAATTTGCATTGAACATTTTGAGTTACATTCATTACAGCGTAGCATCAAACTATATTCAACCAGTTTCCATTAGAATTTAACAGATTTACTTGACTTAATCAGCAAAAATAAATATCTTACCTTTAAAAAAAGGTAAACCACACTCAGGTGCGTGTTTTGTGCTCTTTGGAGTTGAATTTTCTTTCATGTAAACTAAACTGGGAGGCAGCCATTTTTAAATTACGCGCTTTCGGTCATCCTGCGCCCGCGGTGCTTATAGCGGCATACGACTTACCTTCGACCAATCAGAACACGGGAATCTACACGTTTCAAACCCTCTGATTGTTGCTATTGCACATAACAATTTCTACTAAAAATGACATGGGTATGTCTTCTCCAAATTGTTCAGCCTGTCAAGATGGTTTTGATACTGACAGTTGCCAGAAGTGGGCTGCAAAGGAAGAATGCAAGAAAAATCCATTATGGATGGAGGTTAATTGTCCACGAAGCTGCCTGGTCTGTGGTAAGGAAATGGCAATGAACCAGCACAGATAGACTGTCAGTGGTAATAGGATTTGAGCACCGGGAAGTGGGATTTTGAAAAAAAAAATGGGCTGGGAAATGGGATTGGTACCCCCTCCCCCTTTAGGGCAATCTTTGGTTCACAACTGACCTCCCACGGAGGCCTACTTGGGAGGCTAGTTCACAACGTACAGTTCAATACCTATAAATGTTTTAATGGAAATTTGACATTTCATAGTTCATACCAAAACAAAACAACTTGAAGGTGCCACTGCCGACTCACTCCGCAAATACTCAACTGTAACACCAGGGAGTTGAGCAGCATTCAGACTATTACATGGTTAATTGTTAGCCTATTCGTTCCGATGAAGTGCAAACGCTCAAAACGTCAGCACCTCCCTTTTACCTTACAGTGGTATAATTTACTTTACCAATTTGTTTGATTATCCCAATTTCTTGTATTTCGATTCCCCACCGACGCAGCACCAGATTCTTTAGAAACTATCCCCACAATACATCGTGCATGGTTATCCCTAATTATCTATTGTATGGTCGTTCAAAACAGTGTAATTGCTTTAAGGGCAAGATTAGTAATAAATGTTATAAACAAGGTCAGTTGCTGCTTAACAGTTAGTAATCATCCATGACAGTACTGGCAATTTAACACTGATTCACCTGTTACTGCTACACCCTTTTTTGCAGACTGTCATGATAAAGACACTCATTGTGGAAAGTGGGCTGAAAGTGGAGAATGTGACAAGAATAAAGTATGGATGCAAATGAACTGCAAGAAAAGCTGCAAGAAATGTTGACATTTTTATTCATATATAGTAATTACAAGTTATTTCTTAGTAACTAGAGTCTTCGATTGCAAATTTTGTTGTTTCATATGTATCCCTTACACCTTTGTTGAAATATTTCTTTGTTTTGGGTGTCCTGTAAAGTACTAAGACTTGAGTAAACACCATTTTTCTATAGCTGAGAACCATTTAAGAAATAAAAATCTGTTCAGCCTTGTGTAATACTTTATTGCAGCCTTTGTAAAGGAAGGAATTTTGGTACTTGAATAAAAGTTGGCCTACAAATTTTAAGACTCTCTGTGGCCAGCTACTGAGTCAACCTCGTTCCCAGGGTCCTCTCCTTTCCATCAGGACCCTGGGAACGGGGTAGCTACTGACCATGCTCTATGGATAAATCCCAAGCAATGTATATTACAATGTACAGAAGTGATCTGGGTTGGCCATCCTTTGGAAATGTGTTGTACTGTATCACATTGGGATCAGGGCATAGTAACAAAGATAACTATAATGTACAGTGACGTAGTTTGTATATAATTATGAAGCGTCAAGAAACTCTGATAAAGGCAACTAATCCAACCATGTTCAGGGTATATTTGCCAGGTGGTGGTGATGTTAACAAAGGTGGCATTGATTGTGCTGAGTGAGATGACAAATGGTAGAAGCAAAGGAGCCCTGGTACAGATACCTTGATCCCAATCAGCTCTAGTAAGCTCAGGGTACTCATCTAGTGGTGCTGGTATGAAAGAGTGTGTGCAGATCCTGAACAGTGGAAGGTCCAAGAAACTGGTATAGGCATCCACCCCCAGTCCGTTCTAGGAAGATGAGGTTAGCCACCAGGTGGTGGGGATATTAAAGATGGTGGCAGATCCTGCAGAGGCAGAAGTCTAGCATGAGGGGTAAAAAGAACCCTAGCAGACACCTAACCCCAGTCAACTCTAGGAAGTTCAGGGTATCCACCAGGTGGTGGGGGTATTAAGGACAGAGGCAGATCCTGCAGAGGGGGGAGTCCAGCAGGAAGGGTGAAGGAACTCTGTAGTCCAGTAGACTCAGGTGATTTTTTTTTACTTTCCTTCTTCTTTTGCTTCTTTTTCCATTTGTCCAGCCACTCTTCAAGACTTGGGTCTGGTTCACATGACTTGGTCTGATTTGATGCTTGTTCAGCTGAACAGAAATGAAAAATAACATACAGTTGAAAACAAGGAGAAAATAAAAATAATTATAAACAATTACAGCGGTGATCATATTGGTGTGAACACCTAAAATATGTCTGGAATGTTTATTGTGATGTAACCAATCACAGACGACATCATCACACCAAAGAAACCACAGGCAACGAACCGTTTCCTATCTGTCACGGAAATTATTTTCATTTTGTTTTAACATTCAGTCTTTTTACAAGTAAACAATTGCTTTTCCTTCCTATTTGTTTACAGTATTTGCTATAATAACGAAGAATACAGGTTTGAGCGATTTTGAAATAAATTGCAAAGCGACGGTTTGGCGCGCGAGTTTTCAAACTTTTTGTAACGATCAAAATCGGTAGTTACGCCTGATCGCAAGTTACAATGTTGCAAGGTAAGCCGCTAGAGTTTTTTGATTTCCATCGCTTCGCAGCTAATGCAGTAAGCGTAAACACTTTTTTGTTAGGTGAGGGAGATTTACTGTTTTGGTGATTTATTAATGTTTTTTTTTTCTTTTGCGCGCAAAATGTGCTAATTTGGACTTGAAATCTTCTTGACTAAATCCCCTCATAACTACTAGCTTCCTATAGCATGTAATGCCCCACATATTAAATGCGTAAATGCTTTCAGAGAAAAAGAAAAATTATATTTTGGAAGGAATACCGAAAATTGGACTGTTTACTTTGCGCGATCCGCCAATCATTCTTTGGTCGGTCGGCGGTCTTTCCAGTTTGCGACCTTGCGATCAACGGACTTCTGCCAGCACAGTAGTTCGAAGGTTCAATCGTTAGTCCACACAAATCGAATCCCCTTGTTCTACAAAAAATATTAGCAAGGATTATACTATCAGAAACGAAAACACGATTGTTCATTTTTTTATTGTCTTCATGTGATATGTCGTTACATGGAAAGCAGGTCGCCGTCACGTCGCGTTGGCTTCTAAAACGCGAACGATGTACTGAATGCGGTCCTCGGCACTGATCTTGGGGAACAGCGGTGTTTTAAATTCCTAATAAGGCAGTTTGTATCCTTAAACAAAACGAAAATAATTTGTTCTATGACCGATCGGAAACCGTTCTTTGCTTGTGCTTTCTGTGGTGTAAAGATCTCACCTGTGATTGGTTGCAACACAATAAACATTCCAGACATATTTTAGGTGTTCACGCCAATATAATCACTGCTGTAATCTGACCTCTAGCATCACAAAGAGTAACCTATCCCCAGATAGTTCAAACATCTCAAGTGAGAAAAAAAAATATGCAGCATTACTCAGCCTTCAAGGAGTTTAACTAAACTCAATTAAGCCTTCATTGTCACAATTGATAAGTTTGGTTCAGGGGTGGACAATTGTGAATTTTCTGTCATGGTCAGCTAACGACACAAATGCAAGCTGCATTGCTTCCCAAACACTTCATAGAGGATTTGGGATTCCATAGTACTGTTCTTTATAAATGACAGATTGGTCAGATGTTAACCCTTTACAAAATTCCTTTTCCAAGGAAAGCAGGTGGAGACTGTTAAGAATAATTACAAAAACACTAACCTTATTATCAAGCTTATGCTAGACATATGAAAATTAACATAAAAGATTTGTATCTTACACTGAGCTGCCAACAAGAGCTGAGGGTTTGTATGGGAATACTTGCAGTTGGCTCCAAATCCACAAGATCCTTTTAACAAAACAATCACATACCTTGCATTAACTCAATGTATACAAATAAAATGCAGTTGCAAAAACCAAACCAACTGCCGTCCAGTTAGCTCAGTTGGTAGAGTGCCGGCCTGTCAAGCAGGAGGTTGCAAGTTCAAAACCTTGGCCAGACCAAGACTCAAGGTCTTAAAATAACTAAGGAGAATGTGCAGTCTTTGTTATGTCATCTGCAAATGGTAAGACATTCTAGTCTAGGACGAAAAACCGTAGGCCCCGTCTCACAGCACTGTTCTTGCGGGACGTTAAAAGATCCCGCAACACTGTTTGAAAAGAGTAGGGGACATAGACCCTGGTTGTGTGGTTGACCTTTGAAGTTTGATTGTAATTTAGGGTGTTAGATCATTTGCAACTGGGATGCAAGTTCTGTTTCTTTCCCATGTCACAGACTAGACCCATTGTATAACACTTTTAGTGACAAATTCATTAAACTAAACAGCCCATCTTTGGATTCTGAGAGTTTCTGTCCTTCTTTACAGTGTTATGAATAAAATACGAAAAAAAGATGAGTACATGCATTGTATTAACTACGAAACTGTCATTCATGACATCCTCGTATAAATTTAAAACTATCTTACTTTAGCTGTCAAACAGCTAAAGCTTCTTTTACATAAACAAGACATCAGACCAGCTGTCATAACCGGTACTGTCAGTAACAGACTCCCAAGATCTTTCATCTCTGAAAATCTTACCAGTGGTGAAAAATCTTCGGCACGGAGGTTTATTGGCTTCCTCTGCTAACAGCACTGCTGGATCTGTTTAAAGGTGAGCCAAAAAGACGAAGTCACTCCTTTACTTGCCTTGAATTGGGTAATAAAAGAATCTAAAATTCTAGCTAAATTTCGGTATTACTCCATACTTCATAATGCACCGGCTTTGGCTGTTTAGAGCAAGACACGTGCAAACATTTCTTGTTTTCGAAGGTTGAAACATCATGGCTACTACCACATAACGAAGAACGGGATGAAATGGAAATCTAGATGGCTTTTTTCTTTTTCTTGTTTGTGTGAACACATGTATGTGAATCTGATGTGAATGTTCTATACCTTTGAACGAATCGTAATGAAGTTTCCGGTTCCGTTTGTGCTGGACGCCATTTATGTGGTTTCTTCGACTCTGTGGTGTGTCAGCAAACGATCGGTTACAGTACTCACAATGGTATCTCTTACCCATAGAAAAGTTTCACTCAAACATTACCACCAAAAATGATTAAATTACTTGCCACTAGCGACAGCGCGTCACCCAAGCCGAAAATGAACTGGAAACTAATCAAAACACTCGAAAGGGGTTGGTACCAAGTACTTTTGCGCCTGCTTATTATTAATGTTTATACTTCAGCGAAGTGCAGGTAAATGAGGGTCTCCCAGGGGTTTTGGGGAACAAGGGAAGATTGGCAAAATATCGAAGGGAACAAGGGAACATTAGCCAGTTTTTGGGAACAGGGGAACAAAATTTTTCATTTTTTTGGGAGAAAATTGAGGGGAGGAGTAGCTGATAAGCGGATTTGATAAAAGGGGAACAATTTACGAAAATGTGTGGGAACATGGGAACATAGGGCAATTTTGGAAGGGAACAAGGGAACAAGGAACCCCCCTGGGAGACCCTCGTAAATATTCCGACGAAAAATGCTTGGTCGTCTGGTTCGCGAAAGGATTTCAACAACGTCAAACGATTTAAGTTCAACAAGAACAAATGTGTTATTGTTGAGGTAAAATGAATACCTTTGAGTAATTCTTTAATTATGTGCTTTAATTTGTTATAACATCATAACTGTCTCGCCAACTACTACCTTTCTTGCACACCCTTCGCTGTAAATACTTTCCATTATATATTCCGACGAAAAATGCTTCGTCGTCTGGTTCGCGAAAGGATTTCAACAACGTCAAACAAAACTTGAAATGTCCGCATTTTCTAATCGATGCATGCCTCTCCCAAGGTTAAAATACACTCGTCATATAAGGTGATAATGCAGGGACTGTTTGTTTCGAGCGTAATCTTGTTGTTTTCGTGTGTATATATTTACCTGCACTTCGCTGAAGTATAAACATTAATAATAAGCAGGCGCAAAAGTACTTGGTACCAACCCCTTTCGAGTGTTTTGACTAGTTTCCAGTTCATTTTCGGCTTGGGTGACGCGCTGTCGCTAGTGGCAAATTATACTTGCCACTGGTGACGCGCTGTCGCTAGTGGCAAGTTGTATACTTTAAAACAAAGAGCCCGCTCCATGTCAGCCATATTGCTTAGTAGCCAACCATTCTTTACCCACAAGTCCACAGGCGATGCATGACTTTCGAAGCTGTCGTATTGGTGGTTTTCACATGGCACGTGATAAAAAATAAAATCGAAAACACTCAACAGACGAACTCAAGAATCTGGCATATGATAGATTTCTACCATGTAAAAAACCTTGCAAAGAATTAGATCTGTGTAGTTTTTCATGCATGAAATAATCGGATAAATGTTTCAACCAACTTGATAGAGCTTTGTATGGAGACGCCATGTTTGTGCCCCTTCAAGGGGCACAAATATGGCGGCAGTAAAGTGTTAAAAACAGCTGTTGTTGAGTTTTGCCATAAAATCGATACCTTATCACTCGAGTGACTGTATACACTCAAGGTAACACTTGCTTAAATGCAAGAGCTCTTCCAAAAGCAAAAAACGTTCAAGAAAAGTCATCTTTTCACCTACGAAACAGCCTTTCCGGACAGACATTTTATGTCACGCAAGGCGAAAGCTTGAAATTCATGCGCACGCTATTACAAAATGAAGAAACCTATCGAGCTAAATATTTGTAAATCGACAAGTTTACAGAAGGTCTTTTATCTGATAAAGCTAAAAAGTCAAAAGGATTGGCAATCACCTATTTTGAAATGTTATTACGTTACATGAAAACCGAGAATACGTATCTACGTTCGTACGTACGTACGTCGGTTTTTGTTACGTTACAAAGTTAAATCCGGGGGGGAATACTCCCTACAATGGCCTATGCGGGGAGGCTCAGCCCGAAAGAGGTACCTTTTTCACACTTCAGGTATATGAAAGGGTAGGGATTTCACGAGTCGAAGAATGAAAGGCTAGGGAAATCCGTGATTTAGGTATTTAAAAGGGCCTTTCACGAAAGGCCCTTTCGAACACACATACCTTATGACTGTACTGTTTTAGTTTACTGAACACTGCTTTAAAAAGGGGTACTATTTTCCAGTGGAAGGGGGTACTATTTGTCAATGGAAGGTATGCGAAAAGAGTATCTTTCAAAAAATGGTATATTAAAGGTAAGGGGAAGGACCTAGGGGTGGAGCCTCCCCTTATTAAATTTTTTGTTAGTACCCCTAGTAGGGGGTAACGGATCGGTTGGATTTTGATTGGCTGGATTTTGATTTAGATCGCATGGATTTTGTCCGATTTTGTCTGATCGGTTTGGATCAATGTCATTTTGCTTGATTTTGGATTGGTCTAACTTTGTTTGATTTTTTCTGATTAAGTGTATTGAGGTTTTGGCTAAACTGGTTGAAAAATAATTTATCCTGGATTTCAATTCAAAAATGCGTTAAGATCGGCATTTCCCCCCTCCTCCCCCCACCGGAGTTGAATTTGCGCAATTTATATAGGTAGAAGTTCAACAGAGTTTGTTTAAACCTTCCGTCACTGGTAATGATTTCATCCTGGCCAGTTGCTTCTAGATTTGCCCGTGGGTCTCTGAGATGCGAGTCGTGCGCATTCAGCTGCTTCTGCCCGTTCAGCGCAGGCAGCAATTTTTGCGCGAGAAGAGCCCGCGCACCCTTGTCAGCCATTTCTTTGAAGAGACAGAGGGAGTCGCTGCTTTGGTATAGTCAATTATCCTGGTCCTAAGGGAACAAGTCTGCTTAAATCTGCTCCCATTGTTCGGTGTAATCATTAGACAAAACATTTTGTCAACCTTCATGCAGAACAGTGGACCCCCAAAACCTGTTCTCTGGACGAGTCAATCAACAGGCCAAAAAGGACATAATGGTGACCCCACCAATAAACAAAGTTCGTGACAAAAAAGAAAAAAATCTTGGCCGAATGAGACAAAGGTTTTTATCACCGAACTATAAATTTTAAAGGTAGAGGTCATTCTTAGACAATTTGTAACTATTAATTGGTACAAACTAGAAACTGGGAAAAAATACAAATGTACTGACAAGGATTATCGTCTATCCTTCTAAAATATGTCTGTTTTACTGCATTGAGCTTTATAAGGGATGGACCATTTTATTTCTTAAGGGGGTAGACGGGGGTTGGAAAATTCAATTCTGCCTTGTTAAGAACATTTTAGCACCTTTTTATCCCTTGGCCCCCTGAGTGATTTTTTTTTCTATACTTTTGTTGTGCAGGAACTTTTTATTGGTATTTGCCCAACCCCCTCCCCGCCCCCCCCCCCCTCAAAAATAAAAATAATGGTCCATCCCTGCGAGAAACATATCGTAGCTCAGTATAACTATACGCATTCTTCATCTACAATGATTTTAATCCAGGGAAGGTAGCAGTGGACAACAAATTTTCAAGTTCTTTACACAGTTGCACTTACAGAAAGTTCTTCAATGTTGTGCTATCTGCATTTCATGGCGCACTTGGCTGTAACTTAAAACTACTGCGACATCAAGTCCACTTCTACCTACAGGGCCCAATATTACTTAAGCAAAAAACTCCTGTTGTATAAATTGCTGTTGCTATAATAAAAAAATAAACAGGATCATTGAGTTGACCTTAAGGGCATTGGTTAAACTTTGCAATGAGAAATTTGAGAGCATTCGATTATCAAAAAGGGTTATACAAAAAAAAAAAAACAGCACAAAGACAGTTTTAAAAATCCATTGAAGAATTTTTCTGTAAAGCAGCTGCATTCTCAATCTCAGCGCATTGCTTACAAGCCTTAGATCCTTACAGCATGGAGTACAGAAACAATAAATAAACAATGACAGCATTAGTAATGTTCAAAGGCCACCCAAGTTTCTCTAAGCTTTAATCTCACGTATGAACAGAGTAAATTCTAGACTTAGCCTCAAGCTTTACTTTTGGCATTAATTGATTACTTCATGTGGTCACTATCTTAATTGTGACTGAAAGTAAATATACTTTTTGTTTACTACAAGTTGCATTGATTTTGTATCTAAACACAGATAATCAGCTCACTTTACTGCAAAACTTACTGTAGTCTCTAATAAGCTATACAAATATGTATGTCTTAAGAGCGTCCGTCTGTAAATATCGAGAATTCGCCGTCAAAACTGAAATTTCGAATTCCTTCATATTTGGTCAGAAAAACCCCTTTGGTAAAACATTTATGAAAATTACAATCAAAGTTTCCAAAGAGTTTCCTTTTTGGAGAAAGTGGGCAAAAAGTGAAATGCCGTGTCAACGTCACAGCCGACATCAAAAATTCGTGCGAATTGGCACTTTTTCAAATCACTTGGAAATAAAAACAGGTCAACTTAACGCGATGATCTTTTGCAGGTGAGTGAGGTATCACCAGATCAACCCGAAAATGTAAAACTATTTGAAAATATTGAGTTTTCACACATCGGGTTTAAAGCGCCGAGATTCCTAGTCTTAGCGCATAGGAAAACACCGAAAATTAAGGAAAATTTGAAAGTAAAAATCGCATACTGGTACATCGAAATTCATAACAAAATTTACATCAGATGAAAGCTCTATTGCTGTACTTTAACATATAAAAAATCTGGCTTGGGCAATTCAAAGGCCACCGCTTGAGAGAGGTAAACGCATTGTGAATTTTCATGTGTTTACATAAAAGGAATTGTAACTGTCACGCAAGCATAAGAAAACACATTTTTAGATATGTTTATAAAATCTTAGTTGTAGATGTAGAAAACCCTTTCTCAAATGCGAAATTTAAGGTTTAAAGAATCTCTCATATATTTTTATCCATTGTAGCTGAAAATTCCAGGTAAAGCAATTACTAAATTTGTAACCGGAACAATTGAAAGGTCAAAATCCATGTCAAACGTAAACAACACGAGAGTAACACTGAATACAATTTAATCGAAATTTCCCTGAAGGTGCGTTGCTTTGACATAATTCGGATTTGGACTTGTGACCCGAGATAACACGGATCCTGAAGCATCAATGGGACCGATTAATCCAATCTGGGCAAGGAATCATTGGTTTCTTGGATGAGCCACGATCCGTGTGATCTCGGATCAACGCCGTCGCGATGCATATGGTCTTCGTTGGCGGTGCAATAAAAGGCTCTGTGCTGTTCCGCCCGGAATGGCTGTACAAGTCTGAGGGCGATAAAAGTATCGACTTTCCTCAGTCAGCACTGATATCTCAGACATCTGGCACACTTGTTTCCATTGGAAGTAGTGAGTACAAAATACAGCGTTGTTTTTCAGGGGTGGGGGGGGGGGGGGGTGTCTAGTCTGCGAGACAGGTGCTAGTTTTTGCTTGACGGAAAGCGAGAGAAAGAGAGAGGCCCGAGAGATTTCTTTCGCTTCTCTTTCCCCGGTTCTTTCTAGCGCCCATTTTCAAGGCCGCTTGCGAGGGCGAAAGAGAGAATAGCCGGTTACTAGCACACGTCCCGAGACCGTGTATTACAAAACGAAAGAATTCTTATTTTTAGTTTTGTGTAGGCACTTAGAGTGTTGAAGTGCAGAAAATACTAGCCCGCAAAGAAGGTAATGTTAGGTAGCAGCAAGCCAATGATTAAACCAGCGACATATTAGAAAATAAAGGCTCTGAACAGGCTAGCCTCTGTATACTGATAGCAATCCAGCGTACCGACAGATAATTCTCTCTAAGTTGGACGCTCCTTCGCTACCTTCTATGTATTCACGCAAGACAGGTGCCAGCAAAAGTCAATTGGTGTAACGTGGCAGCAAAAGATTGCAATTTCAAAACCTATGGCGAAAAGGAAGCTGTCTTATGATATGAGTAAATCCCTATGCGCTAGTTCAATTAACTTGAATGCTTTAAAAAACCACCAGTGAATTCAATTTTGCTCCGTTCAAGATAAGAAATGCCTGTTCACGTTTATTAGGTACTCATACCTGAATGATTGTGATAAATTCATTGTTTATTTTTAATAGAAACTAACTGGAAGGCTTTTTTCTAGCCATCTGCAGACGATGAAGTAGCACATTTCCCAAATTTTGAACGAGAACAGGCGCGGATCTAGAATAAATGGTAACCGATTTCCTAAACGAGCGCCGAAGGCGCAAGTTTCTCAGTAACAGGGTCCGGGGGCATGCTCACCCGGTAAAATTTTTTGGATTTAACTCCCTTAAGTTCCGTTTCCTAGGTTTCTGAGTCATTCAGACAGGATATTGGCCAGTTCCATTCTCCCAGATTTCAACTTGGAAAGTTTTTCTTTTTATTAAAAATATATTATTCATTATGGAAAATCTGACCGATTCCCGTAAAACGGTGGAAACCGGTGTGGATCCGCGCCTGGAGATGAAAAAGCAGCCGACTTGGGGGAGAAAGACAATCAAAAGATCAAGCTCAGGCCCGATGGATTTCACGGATATTGTCTTAACCACGACATGTGTGCCGGAGCTATCAAACCAAAGAGAAGATCAGAAGACCATTTCCTTGGAAAAGATATGTGATATTAGTCATGTTTACCGACTTTGTTATTCATGACTGATGCAAGTGACAGTGATAAGAGAAAAAAATGCACCCACCTTTCTTGGCTAAAAAGGAAACCTTTTTGACATTAATCTGGGGTGGGAAGCGGTATCCGATCCCCTCTTTCTCTAAATGTCCGAAAGTAAGTACATGACAGTTATTAATGATACTGGATACAAAACTCAGTGTATTCTGGTCTGATTGTTTTGTTTCCCTCGTTCTTTCACAGGGAAAGCGATAACAGCAGCACCTCAGATGATACCGCTGAAAAGTTTCAATATCTAACGTTAGATATTCACGATATTACTTACATGGCTAGTTCAGAAACCATTAGCACAGCCTCTTCTGTTAGTAAAACGGATGACGCAGACCAGCAAAAGTCAAAGTTGAACGACTTTCTAATTTCCTGTAGCGTTAAGCCGCTAGGAAACAAGAGTTGGGTAGAATGAAAATTAGCTCATCCCATAGTCTGTGCTCAAAATAATTTGTGTGAGTTGGTCAAAGCAAACTCTCTATCAAAGTTGAAATTGGGAGACCTGCAATTCTGACGGAGCTTGGGCTGCTTGTTCCTGTTCCACCAGTACGGAGAAAAGCAGCGTATGTTAACCTCTTGCAAGAATTGGTTCAGGAATGTACCTGTATGAATTTAGAGTCGCGCTAGTAACTTTGAGCGGTAGGAAATGACTGTTAAATAATTTGTTATTTCAGCTAAAAGTTTTGTTTCCTCTTCTTAAGAAACTTACCTTTCGTACCAATTCCCCCCACCCCCCCATTCTTCCTACGGACGTGACTCTCTGCTTCCAAAAAGAAAAAAGAGAGTTGTTGACTAAAAGGAATCCGAATGTAAAAGGCCTCAAATGGAGCCTAAAAAGAGGCTTCGAAATTTCAGTTTTGACGGCGAATTCTCGATATTTACAGACGGCCGCTCTTAAGAAAAATGGTCCAGGTCAACAGGTGCTGAAAACAGCTCAGCCATGTTTGTAACATACACATTTCATGTAACAATAGATTTAATTAATTTTGTACATGGAACTGCTATTGAATGAAAAACCAAAGCAAGTTTAAGCCAAAGTCTAGTCAATATATTTACGTGAACACCAAAAATATGATCTCTCAGTTTGATTTTTTCTTGCCAAAAGGTGTCCTCAAGATTCCCTAACCACCGGTAAACAAGACAGCATACAATTTAAGCGACAATCAAACTTTTCCGACTTTGAAAAGTCTTCTCAATTACAGGCTCTTAATTACACAAGAACCACAGGCGGACCAAGCTCAGACTAGCCAATACAACCACTATAGTCCATCATAATTTATAGGAACTTACAAGGAAACATATTGATGTTGAAAAAACACCTTAGTCTCAGCCTTTGGCAAAAAAGGAATGAAAGAAGACTGATTTTCTTAACATCAGTTTGAGACAAATTTAGCTGATTAAATCAAGGATTAGTCTGTCAGGAAGCTCTACATTTTGACAGTTAAAACTAACTAAGACTGCTTCAATGGATAGGAAGATACAAGATAAGGAGTGATTCTAATTTAACCTTTTTCTATGTATATATATATCACTAGAATCTACCATTAGGTAATTTTTGCTTCACTTCTTCATTTTTCTGTATAAACCCTGATAAATTATTGTAAGCTGGCCTAACATGAGCTTGATTTGCTTGTGCAAACTGTGCATGTCCTTTGATGCTCCACACATGAATACACCATAAGCAGATTTGATGTATCAAAACATGACAGATTTAAAACCTTATGCATATAGCTTCAAACTACACAAATTCTTCCTGACACTAGAATTGCAAAGCACAAACTAGGGCACTGATGATAATGTTCTATCTAACACCTAAGGGTACACGTATAAAAACTACAAATATATATAAGCTGTGAATGTTTGCTTTACAGACAATAATATAGAAAAAAGGCAATTTCATGCTTCTGAAAGGTTACTAATACAAACAAAAAAGGATTCATTCTTGAAGCAGAATTAATTCTACATGATTAAGTCATCAAAATAAAATTAATAATTTCATACTAGGTCAAAGAATTCAACCACAGCACGTCTTGTTGAACAATGAAAAATTTATAAATATTTCAAAGGACTTTATGGAGAGAGCTGACACCTCTGCTACACTGTAAATTTATGGTTTATAATATTTGATGTTCCTGATGACAACAGGGTCAGGTGGGAGGCACTTTCCCAACTGACAAGTTTTGATTCCTGGATGGATTGTTGCCATAGTTTTTACAACTGTCACGGCTGATTAGTAATGGTAATAGGACTGAGTGGAGTCCAATTCGGTCTGAAATCATACGAGTGATTAACAAAATCGGACGACCGCGTAGCGGGAGTCCGATTTGTTTAATCACGAGTATGATTGCAGACCGAATTGGACGACACGAAGTCTTATTACCAATTAATCATAACTTTAACAAAATTTTTGATATATAAACTTATTTTTTTCTTAATCAAAACACATGAAATTCCAAGATTTGTTTTGCTAGCAGTGAAAAAAAAAGCCATTTAAGCGCGCGCGTGATGGCGCGTACTGTCCAATTACTCAGGCATGACGCGTACTGTCCAATATTAACTGTCCTATTAAGGCTGAAATCAGGGCAGTTGATAGCCAATCAGATTTGAGAATTTTGTTATAGTTATGATTAATATACATTAATAGACAAATCACTAACATTACAGCAATTTTTCAACCTAAAGAAGCAGAGAAAAGAAAGATAAAAGACAAATAAGGAAACATGAATCAAGAATATTTATTTAATGTCAAGAAAACCATAGCAAATTGAAAGTAACTATAAACAAAGAAGCCATAATTACTGCATATTCTGGAACTGAAAAAAAATTATCACATCACTAAAATTAACTACTTTTAAAATTTAACATTAACAGCACATCATCTTTTTTGCAAGTTTAGAAATAGTGAGTCTTGAGGGGTGTAATGGATAAAAAGAAATCATTTAATGTATGTTTCCAAATTACATGTGGTCCTGTAAATGTTCAAGTAGTAAGTTCAACCACAAGCTAAGCTTACCCACCAGAAACTGGAATATACAGTACCTCAACAGTTGACCTTTTGATAATATGCAGTTTCCTCGAAAATGAGTCCTAAATAAAAAAAACAAAGCTTATCAGTACAGTAAAGAATGACATTACATGGATTGGTGACTGAAGTGAATGGGAAGCACTCACCAACAATATCACCAACATTTTGAAATTCTACAACAGGAAACACCTAATTACAGATTTTTGATACATGCCCCACACAAGTACATAATGTGATCACTAGCAAAACCAATAGTTAATCTTTGTAAAACTATATATTAAATTTAGTACACATTCATTCTAGCAATCCTGTTTGGAATTGCTGACAACACCCCAAGGTTGCCAATACCACATACATCATGGTAAGGTCTAGTGTAATTTATGTGCCTACAATAATTCAAGTAATTTTACCATAAAGGATAGGAAAGAACTTACGTTTCAGCTCCTCTTTTGGAAGGTCATCCAGTTCTGTTTCAAATCTAAATGGCTTATCGGCAACAGGCTGGAGAGTAAAGTACCACAAAAACAAATAACAATATGGAACTGGCACTGCACATATGCTCAAACACACACATGCTTCACATTCTGGCCTACACACACATGCTTCACATTCTGGCCTACACACACATGCTTCACATTCTGGCCTGGTAAAAAAGGAAACATTTCTTCCAGGGTTTGAAATCAATTTTACACTAAATCAATTCACCTGACAACTAGTGCAGACCAAAGTGTTTAGCTTGAAATAGATAAAAATTAAATTTTATTCGAAGGTGTTTCTTTATTATTCTTTGAAGGGGGATTTGTGAAAAGTTTTGTATGGGTTAAAAAAACAGAGCACCACAGTAAGACACTGAAGGTTGCACTGTATGGGCAATCTCTGTGCCAGCTACTCTGTCAACTGCTCATTCTTGTCATCATTGCCACTATGCATAAATCCTTTACAACCTGAGCTCAATTAAGGTTACTGTAGACCTTCAGTGGTGTCTTCCGGAAAATCATGTGTATGCTCGCCGCTTATATAGTAACCATAGAAAAGTATATATCATCGTAAAGCTAATAAAATGTAGAATCAGACGCAATAATTTTTTTAAGATTTGATTTAATGGTAAGCACGCGCAAGCCTTCAAAGACAAAACAGACACTATTTCTTAAACAGAATTACCTGCCTTCCTGCTCGCAAGTATGACCAAACAAACTGCACAATGTCAATCAGTAGGTTTTCAATATTCTAATTGGTTGCCGAGGAAATCTATTTTGAAGTTGACGAATTCAATATTTGCCAATCTTCATCACATGAGAACGTGTAAAAGGAGAAGTATATGGAATATCAAAAAAGCCTCACACCCTTTTTCGCATTGATAACGAAGGAACATTTTGGCCAAATTTCATAAGAGTCCGTCAAATCTATACACCCTATTAATTCACTTGAAGCAAGGAAATCCACGCAAAAATAAAGCCCGAGTTTTAGACTCCTTAAGTGTTAAAAGCTTATCACACCTCATCAAAGTGGATGTCAACTGGGTCATGCCACTGACCAATGAAACACAAGCTTCGGATACTCCAAGCAACCGCAACAAAAATAGCCCATGAATTCGCGGGACGTTATGCAGTCGCAGTCGAACACCGTGGAGGGATTGCGGCAAAAAAATGGATAAAGTTAAATCAACACGAAAAGCTTCTGGAAAAACAGTAAAGGGAAAAGGCACTAATCAGTGAAAGAGAAGAAAAGTCGTGGCGACCGCCAAAGAACCAAACATCCAGTCAACCGAGCGCGATCCAAACCAAAATGCAGTTACACTCCAATTCCTCCAATTCTGTGCTGGCGTTTCATTCCTCGCCACTGGTCAAGTCAGATTCTGCTAAACCATGGGTAGCAGCTTTCGAAGCCACCAGCTTTAAACTACCGGCACCAACCTCTCTGGAAGTTGAAGGATGTGAGACTCCTGAAGCATCGCTTGAAGGCTGGTCAAACCAGGAACCTTTGTCACTGGCAGCGAGTTCCTTCCTCCTGCTTTCATCATACAAATCGCCTTTCTCCTTTTTCTCCGGGTTTCTTACGAGATTTTGTCCAAGGCATCTTCTCTCTTTTCAATGAATTCATAATGTAAGTTTTCACGGATTCTTTGAAGGTCTACAGTAACCTTAATCACCTCTCCTTACTAACTACATAGTCTACACATTTTTCAAAGGGAATTCCATAATAAACCAAGATAAGTTTCTATAAATGATTGGTTGCTTGATTCCCATAAGCCTTATGCTACCTTTTTACTGATGTAAAATAGTGCGGCTTTTTCCTAATCAGTAACAGGGTTGTCAAAAAGATTTTTCATAGAAGGGGAATCTAGGGGAGTAAAGGCACAGACTGCACAGGCAGTGGCATTACGTTTATTGCTTTGTTTCTTTTTGTATAACTTTTTTTTTGGACAAAGAGCAAACCCAATGAACTGCAGCTTGTGCAAACCAGAAAGTAGCCAGTGGTATCACTGGTAGCTGGCCCTTTATGACAGAAATGGTTTAAGTGCTTCAAATGGTACCTCATCTGCCGGGTCATAGTACTGCTCCAAATAAGGATGTGCAAGAGCCTCTTCTATTGTGATTCTCTTGTCTGGATTAAAGGTTAACATCCTATCCAACAAGTTTTGTGCTGATAGAAAGAGAAATGGTCAGTATACATCACAGGTATATGCAAACACTGCATGTTCACTTTGCGGACACCTTGTTTTGTTCTCTTGTGAAGTGAATTTGAGAATAGCACTTGTTGACATCTCGTGTGGTTTTACATTACATAAGTGAATTTACAGTACCGTATTTACCCGTGTATACTACGCGCCCATGTATAATACGCACCCTATATTTTCGACCATAATTTGGAAAAAAAGGCTCTGCGCCAACAAAACCAGTAGTTGACCTTTGTTAAATCATGTACTGAAAGAAAAATGGCTTGTTTTCTTATTTGAACATAGCCTGTAGAGCAGGCGTTTTGTGGTGTACGAATACTAGTGTTCGTAATAAACTTCGATCGTGCTTGGCCGCCATGTTAGAAATGCGACAAATAGTGCTCGTCCCAATCCACTCTATGTTTTATCATCCAAGATGGCGGCGGATCAACGATCTGGTTTGAACAAAACACTGTCGGGATTGCCTGGAATGCATAACAAGAAAGCAGGCCTTACGGTTTTTGGTTAAAAATCATTAAGTTGTCCGTCTTCTCAGCACACCACCCACTGTCACTTGGTTCTTCCTTCTCATTCCTTAAACTTTTGATTCCTCGAGATAGACATTTTGTTTTGTTGTTCTTGATAAATGTTTAATTTCAAGTCATTTAAATTCCTTCACAGACTGAAATGGAAAACGTTTTAGTCGTCGTGACTTGAATTGTAGTCATTAACAAACAGTTACATTTAAGCTTTTGTTTTGCTGTTTAGAGTATGCTGATATGAACGTTTCTAAACAATGGGTTCCATGTATAATACGCATCGAAAATTCGAACTATAATTTCTCTGTAAAAAAGTGCGTATTATACACGGGTAAATACGGTATATGGCGCACAGTACAGTTTCTGATTTAAATCGATAATTGCACATGCTCAGGAATTACTCTGTAGACCTTCACTCAGTTTACAAGGCACAAATAACTTGTAAGTACCAATCAGTTCTAATATAAATTGTTGTCTGTTTCTAGAGCATGTCTAAATTGTAGAAGTTGCATACAGCCAGTATGTTTATGTTGTTTTCAGTGACTTGCACATTAAATGGTGCATCTGAAAGAATACCATTTATGTATGAAATATGAGAATATACAAATGCCTATATTAATACCACTCCACATATGATACTACAGAAACTATCAGCTAACAGAAAGAGTAATGTGACTATGCTAGCTGTATTTACCTTTCTCATCAGCTTGAGGAAAGATTCGCTTCCAGGGAACCTTGGGTTTTACAGGTAATGACTGTATATATGTGCGTGCCTGAACAAAAGAGAAAATAAGACACAAGTTAATGTTCATAAGGCAGAAAGGGGTAGTAAAAATTAGCAAAATAATGGCCACCTCTATGCAAGGTTGAGGGGTCCAACCTTGCTCCAGCAAGTTCTTTTTCCAGGCTTAATCACCACTACTAAAATAGACTAATATTGTAGGGTTCAAATCCTCTAGTTTTACTGTGGGCTCGCCTTTTCATTCATGATACACTGCAAGTCTTCTGAGGTTGGCGAACCCAAAATTCCTAAAATGTGATTTAGCTGATCAAGGTCTAAAAGACTATTAAGGAAGGTTCATAAAAACTCCTGACAGAACATGTTATCAAACTATTCTCAGGTGAGAACCAGGCTAAACATTAGGTGGACTAATGTTATCAAAACCACCAATCAAACCTGAAGTGCAAAACTGCAAGAACTATCACCACGGTGAGAAGGTGAGAGAAAAATTAAAATGAAATCACTTAAGATTTTTTGAGGTTTACTTAGGTCGAAAATATAATTTTGCTCTGAATTACTGTATGTGGGACCAGAATGAATAGCCACCCAAATGCTTGATCACTAAAAAATATGTCTCCTGTAGTTTACTCTCTGTGGTAAAATTGCAACAGGAAGATGCAGCTTATGTTTGCTTTCACCATCTTACAGAGAGTACACTCACATCAAAATAGATGGTATTTAAAAAAACATGTTGATATTCTGTATGTGCACAAATCATGTGTAATAGGGACATTCTTGATAATTTTTTTTTTACAGAAAACCTATCCAAGTCTACTGAATGTACAACAAGCTCTTTTCGACGTGCAAGGATACAGTGCTTTCCAGGAAACAACGGCCGGTTGGACAGCATTTCTGCCAGGATGCAGCCAACTGACCAGATGTCTATTGCCTTGCTGTAGCCCTTAGAATTCAACATGATTTCAGGAGCTCTGTACCATCGAGTTGCTACATATTCTGTTAAGAAGCCAGTGTGGTCATGGTCAGGATCAGCAACTCGTGCCAAGCCAAAATCACAGATCTAGAAACAACAAATAAAAATAATAATAATAATAATAATAATAATAATAATAAAATAGCACATTTGTAGCTCAAAATGTACTGTATACCAAAAGCTGCCTGCAGCCTCCTGTTCTTACAAGTTACAGGTACAAGTTCCTTTCATTATACTTTGTTTTCAAGGTGGCTGTTGCATTGCATGATAATGTCAACGATAACAGTAATAATTGTCATCATCAAAGGTATCATAACACTAGTATTGTAACTGGTACCTTCAGATCACAAGTAGTGTTCAACAAAAGATTGCTTGGTTTAAGATCCCGATGTAGAACATTTGCAGAGTGGATGTATTTCAGTCCTCGTAGGATTTGATACAGGAAGTAACAAATGTGATCATTGCTTAGTTTCTGGGTCTTCAACAACTTGTAGAGATCAGTTTCCATGAGTGTTTGAACAATGAAACTAACAAAGAAGTTAAGGATTTCTCAGGATAATCTCTTGCTGTATGGTCCTTATAGCTCAACTGCACCTCTACCTTAAACTGTCCTTTTTTTATTGTTCAGTGATTTTGTCACCACTACACCCTGCATCCCTGATGCGTAAAAAATTCTTGACGATTGATCAACCTAAAGATATTTTTGAAGAATGCCCTGTTTGCGCCATTTGAAATGTATTGAAAGCTACATCAAATCAAAACAGTAAAATTGTCTGCTCATAAAATAGGTCAAGGACAATTTCTGAAAGAATAGACAGAAATATTTCCAGGCAAATTTTCTCATAAAATATTTTTGTACTTATATTTTTGGCATGTACTTTTACATATGCTGCCAAAACGTCAGTCAAGAGTACTTTTTAGAACTACTGTACCCACACCTGGAGAACCAAACACGACTGACAAATACAGGATTGTAGAATTATAACACAAATAACAATATAATGCAAATATAGTTCCTCAAGCAATGCAAAGGGCAGTGGAACTTCATAAAACCACAGTTTGATAGACATGAACTGTCACTTGAAATTATATTTCTCTAATAATGGTATCTGCAAAAGAAACAAAACTAGGGGTTCAAAATGATGGTTTAGCTTATCTAACTAACTAACTAACTAACTAACAGATCAACTAACTAACAGATTTATGCTGCTTGATTTTCAAAACTACAATTTTCAGTTCCTTTATAGTTATATACATGCATTCCAGAACCAAACGATAAAATCAACAGTTTTGGGAGGCTGACAGGGACAAAACATCCGGGAATTCATGAAAACATGAGGCTGAGTAAAAAACAATTTCCGCAAAAAAAGTAATATCAAAATTTCACTTGCGACTTGCTAGTTGTGGAAAAAATTGGCAGACTACGCACGCTTGGGGGACGAAAGTGCATTATCCTGTATTCTTTTGAAAAGGTGGAGTCGCAACCATCACGACTGAGACCAGGTGCAGAGCTTACTACCTGTCACCTTACCCGTTTGGATCTGCGTTGTACATATACAGAGCGATCGCCTGCAAGAGAGGATTTCTTGTTCGAAAATCATCGCAGCTACTAGCAGACTGTCTTCCCAAAACACACTTGAACAATGTTAAACTTATAGTGAGCAATGGCATTAGTTAATCAAGCAAAAAAGGATACACATCTTTCATGTCCTCTATGTTTGAACCTCGAATAATATCCATGATTCCGATAATCTGAAAAAGAGAATATATAAACTAAAGTAGCTGGACATTTAATTGGGTTGGCCCAAGAGATAAAAATCGATTTACACATAAGATCAACACCGTTCAACAAAGGTCTTCAGATTTTCTGGACAGCAAAATATTGATAACTCCCTAAATATACAGCGAAACGATGGCAAAACCGAAAGAATGTCGACGATACAGTACGTGCGACTGTCTCAAATAACCAGTGCATTCAACTTAGCTTCCGAAACATTGAACTCAACTCACATTTTCGTGATTGAAGCGGCGCAAAATCTTTATCTCTCGTAACGTACGCTGGCAGTACGTTTGATGCTCGAAAGGACTGATCTTTTTTATTGCAACTCTCTGCCCTGTATGATTGTCCATTGCAGAACTGGTCAACAAGAAAAAGAGCAAGACAGAGGAGCGTTAGTATTCGAACCGTCTTTCGTGACAAAACGAATTTTGTTTCTCAACGACTGTACACATAGATGACACATAGCGCTCTCTTACCAAACCATCCCATAAGCTCCTTCTCCTATGTAGCTTAAATTCGTGTATCGAGGTCCGACATCGAATACTTGGCCTCGCACAATCTCAGGCGACGAACTTTGGTACGCCATCTTTGAGTTCAGCTTCCGTTCCTCTGAAAAGTGACATCAGAGCGAGGCAGACGCACCCTGCAGAAAACCTAAATTACCCAACATGCACTGTATTAAAGTTTTTGTGTGGCTTACAGGAACGTGTGGCTTACACGAACCGTGTAGCCACATTATGGCACGATCGGATTTATTTATTATTTATTTATTTATTTGTCCACGAGAGTCAAGCAACTGACACGTGGTCTAGTAAGCGACACATATAGGCATTGCGCCAAAGTATAACATGGCTCGGCGCGTGAAGCGATCCTAGATTTTCAAGACATGGTTTTTATCGTCTTATAAAGGAAGTACATCCTATTTGAAGCTCGCAATGGAAAAAATATTCCCGAAGAATAACCTACCACCAAAAAAGAAGACATGGAGGCCTTAAAAGCAGCGAAAAGCCGTTTCGCCCTGCGATTTCTTCGATTTCACGGACACTACCTAAATACAGCCCTATTAAAACCGCTTCAAACGGACTTTACATGTAAGTGCAAGCAGGGTAATCGCTAAAGCACAGTAAATGTTGTTTGAAAATGTTGATTTGCCTTTTGCCAACAGTTTAAGTGATCATTTGAACCAAAATCCAGTGACTTCTCTAATTTTAATCGCAATTTACTGCCGAGTCGATCGCTTTGAACAAACACGGAATGTCTTTTGCACGAACGCAATAAAGGAGAAAGTTTTATACCTCTAATAGCAAACGTGTTTTTTTTTTAACGGTTTTGGCTGGGAAAACGTTAGGCTTTTTTTTTCCTTTGGCATTTAATAGTCAATTTTTGTCAACTGATTGTGACCATGGGAAACCATGATTGCATGGGATGGCATGGCCAGTGCATCCCACGGAAACGCTCCCACGCGTCTTGTTTATTTATTTTATTTATTTTGGTCCACGAAAGCCACGAAACCTATTTCTTATATAGGCTGAATTCAGGCTGAATTGGTGTTGTAAATCTGCTCAAAGACTAGTTTGCTGATATTTGAAAGATATTTCTACCGCTAGCCCTTCACCAGAGTGAAAGACGCTTCGCTTTGATGAAGGTCTAACCCTCGAAACATCAGCATTCTTTGGATCACGGTGGTAAAGCATACTTTATCAACCGGCGTTTGATATCTTGCCGTTTTTTTTGTGAATGAACACCGTGCTTAGAAAAATATGAACTCAAAATAAATTCGAACGGCCGAAAAGTAGAGGCGCTGTTACACTGTGCAATGTTTCACGCGACTTGTCTCGCAATGGCGTTGCAAAACAGAGTTGCACGAAACATTGCACAGTGTAACATAGTATACCTAGCATCGGCCAAAGTCGTCGCGGAGGCAAATTGCACGAACCATTGTAGAAAGTAAATTCGAGTTCTACTTTCTGCAACGGTTCGTACAACTTGTCTCGCAACGATTTTGGCCGTTGCAAGGTATGTTACACTGTGCAATGTTTCGTGCAACTCTGTCTCTTAACGCCATTTTGAGACCAGTTGCACGAAACATTGCGCAGTGTAACAGCTCCTTAAATGAGTGCGTTGAAAAGTGTTTGTACCTCGAAGGCAAAAATGAAAGAATCTCTTTTTATAAGATTATAGTTAGTAGTCTACTAACTATGGTAAGATCTATAGCTAATGTCTGCAAAGGTCGAACAATAAGCTATCAATATTATAAAATACATTGAAATATCCGTAACTTCCTGCAAAAGTCTTTAATTTTGTAAGAACCTGCTGGGCCTTGGACGCTGTTTCTGCCATATTGTCAGTATCGCTAATGCTCAAATTACAATATTTCATTGTGTATGAGTCCATGTTTGGAATTACACTTTCACTACAAGTTTTGTAGTTTAAACTATTTTGTTTTTTTAAATAAATGTGCTAACACCCGATCAGTGGATGGAAAACGGGCGTTCTTGCTCACCTCAAAAACCAATTAAAATCCACACCCAAAAACCACTTAAAACCAGTAGAAACCACCCCAATCAAACTAAACCCCCCAAATTGGATCAAAAACCCCAAAAATCGGATCAAAAAATTTCCAAAAATAAAAATAAAAATCCCAAAATCACATCATAAGAAAACTCAACAACTTCAAGCAAATCACACAGAGCAAAATCAAAATCAAAATTCCAAAAATGAAAATAAAAATCCCAAAAATCAAAATCAAAACCCGATTACAATCTATCAGGACGGGGCTTGAAAACCACCCGGCCAACAGTCAAGAGTCCGTCAGTGCCTTGACTGGGGCCTTACTTGGTTGTTTAAGTGATGGCCAGTGATCAATTTGTGGCACGCTTCATATAGTATGACTACATGTATTGTAAACACGCGTGACGGATAAGAGCACCTCAGAGCGTCGAGCTGTTTCAAAGCGTTTCCGCAGCTGTTTTCGAAACGACGGGAAACTGGAAAAAGATAAAAAAGGGTCGAAAATTACGGGACGACAATTTTTAATACCAAAACGCTAAAAACTGAATCCCGCATGTTTTGAGAATACCGCAACACCGCAATTTTAGATTACAATTACCGAAATACCGCATGAAAAATAGTCCAATACCGCAATACCGCAAACCCCAATGTCCCCCCCTCAGGCTTTTGTCCATGGGCTCGTAACTGAAGTGGCATATTATGTATTAGCCGGGCTCTAGACTTCTGAAAATTATTCTGAAATCGTGCCAGTTCTTCGAAATTATGTTTCTTACCATCAAAACGATGCTGCTTGGTTTTCAACAAAATAAAGACAGAGTAGGGTAAATCAAGACTAAACAAGAGAGAAATCATTCTAGTGATGGCTAGCCTACGTGTAGCCGCACCCTCCCCCCGAAGGAAAAAACGGGAGGAGGGAACGTCCCTCCTCCCGTTTTTTCCTTTGGGGGGAGTGTGCGGCTACACGTAGGCTAGTGATGGCAGGCTTTTTTAATTAATGCACAACAATATTAATGTTTCGTTCCTTTCTTATGTATCATCTCCACTTCATCTTTTCATTTCGTAAAAGCGGACTGAAGCCAGATTATACTTGCAGTGTTAAATTCAGATAAAAGTTTAAAATCATGCTTGCATGGGCCGCTAAATTATGCCATCACAATCGACAAAAGCCTACCTAGCTCTGCGGGGACCGGCGGCCAACCAAACCACAGTGAACAGCTGAACACCGATAGATATTTATCTTTATATGTTACTTGCGCGAATTGCTATACGATTGGCATAGTAAAGAACAATATAAACTACGCCATACCAGCTGTTTGCCTCTGGGGACTCTTATAACTAGAATACAATTAAACACAGAGTCGCAAAAGCCATTTTTTTTTAAAAGAATAACTCACCAAAGTTAGGATATATATTGCACGTAAAATTAATATACTCGTTCTGCTGCGGATCAAGTTTTGAACAAATAAAGTAGAACGATGCGGGGTAAACAATTGTTCACGAAAAAAAGGAGGCTGAGCCGGTTGTGTTACGGTAATGAAAGACTTTAAGTACCGGCAAAACTGCAGAATTTGATGACCTGCTTTCAAATTTCTCGCGCGTCAATTTGTTTTGGCTATCAAACAGTTTACCTCTTAGCTACTGGCTAGCATAAGCCCCGCATAAGCACGTAGTCTTCTCAGTAACGTTTAGGGTAGTTCCATGCAGCGAAGATGATAATGGTTAACCTCAGGGATAAAATGTGTGTTCATTAGCACTAAACAAGCAGCCTCCTGAAAAAAGTCGATTTAAAGATGTCAAAAAATAACCCGTGTACAACAAAGGTCAGTTTGTTTGCAGGTGAAAAATGGTCGTTTTTCATGGTCTTGGTGATCATTTTATATGTGACGAGCGAGAACCGAGAAAAAGCGCACTGACGTTTCATAATATAGAAATAATGACGCAAAAGTCATAATGCGCGTTATGAATTAAGTACAGGAAGTGCCATACACGAACAGACAACTACAGCAAACACAGTGACAAAAACTGTCTTGTCGCATTCAATGAGATTAAGGCCGGGGTGTCAAGACTGAAGTATTCATTCGAAATAAATAACAGCTACAACTACCCATGCGCACTAAACAATCAATGATTGTGATGTGAACATTCAGGGGATTGCAAATTTATATGGAATACATAAAGTAGAAGAAGGAGTAAAAATTGGCTAAAAAATTGTATTCAAAGAAGAAATTAAGTGGACTAAAATCAGACGGAATTTCCTCGAAGATGATGTTTTTCGACGAGTACTGGTTCGACACCAGTCTACAAAGTATGGTAATTTACTGGCTTGCTTCGTTTTTCACAATCTCCGCGAATTTATTACTTTGTATCGCGTACTTAAAGGATCCTTATCATGAACTTCAATCTGTACAGAACTGGTACGTGATAAACTTAGGGATCGCGGATTTAATCATGGGTGCCTTTACTGAACCGCTGTTAGCTATGACATATTGGAATGACAACGACGTTTTATACTTAGCTCACTATCTCTTTGCGATCATCTCTGGTGCCTGTTCTCTGTTAAACATAACAGCACTGGCCTTGTTACGTTATTTTGCAGTTGTATTTCCTCTTCAACATCAAAATATTGTGAACAAAAAGCGGGTTTTAACTAGCCTTGTGTTTATTTGGGGAGTTTCAGTGCATTATGCTCTGCTACCCTTGTTTGGTTGGCGAGATAGGTATTTCCAAATCTACTTGTATTCTCTTGGTTGCATACTTCCTACATTGATCTTCATGTTGGCTTATTGGAAAATTTATCGCGCCATTCGCCAGCGCACTAAACTGGTTGAAATTCTCGGCAGTGGACGAAATCTCCTTCTTAGGAATGCGATTCGAAGCGAAAAAGTCGCCACCAAGACAGTTCTGTTAGTGCTTCTTATATTTATTACGTGCTGGGTACCTTTCTTGGTCATCGATTTTATTATAGTTCAATGTATAAGTTGCAGGAATGAAATGTCTCATCTTGCAAGGGACATAACTCTGACAATGGTTTACTTCAGTAGTGGTATTAACCCGCTAGTTTACGCGTGGCGCATCAAGTCATTTAGAAGAGCTTTCGTCAAGGTTACCGGCCTCTCACGGCAAACATCACTCGCCCACAGGCTCCTTCACCGTAACGCAAATAAGGTTGCCGATGAAAGTAATACAGTAGTCTTCCTAACCGACTATAAACGGGTCCAATTTAAAGGATTAAGTACAGTTGTTGATTAACAATTAATGGTTCGCATACTTGATAGCCTCCGGCGAAGACGCTAGTTCTGGTAGGGCTTAGACAGGCATCGGCCTCGTTCCGCGTAGGCTGAATTTGTAAGCAAGTCATCAAGCATTTTAAAAAACGCAATTAATTGTTGGTTGTAGTCGTACGATAAACAGGAAAGGAATATAGATCACGTTTTGGATAAGAAATATATTATTAGAACTCATACGACTGGGAAATGTAGAAAAGGACGAAAGGCTCTTGTCAGCATCTAATGGTTTTCAATTTACAGACAAGAAAATCTATAGATACAGCTTGCAGTTATCCGCTTCGTGCAAGGTTTAATGTCATATGTACTTACAGAACAGCTGAAGTACGAAGTTAACCGACATTTTGAAGTGAGAAATTAAGGTTACTTCAAACCTTCGCGGGGGCTACCTTGGTCGATTCTTTTTTTGTCAAGAAAATTAAAGTTCGTTATTTAAGGCATCATTTCCCGAAAAAATGTAGCTTAAATATTAAAACGTGCACGAGTTATTGGGAAAAAGAAATTTTTTAATAAAAGTTAATAAATCGCCAAGGTGTCATAATCCTCTTTAGTTATTGACTCCCCTGCGACCGTTTCGCGGCAAATGACTTTATCCGGGAGATCCTCCTTCAACTCACTAGCATTTTTTTTTTACACTTAACCGTGGTCACGCTTTCGAAACCAAAATTTCGTTTTGCCCATAAGTGACCAAAGCTAAAACGTGTGCGCCTGGAACGTGACTGCGGCGACTGCGGCACTATCGCTTTCCCGCGAATCTCAATTTTGCATACTGTGAACGCTAGGAGCTCTGTTATTTCATTGACAGGCGCCTTCTCAAGTTGAGACATTCCTCTGTGAAGGCGTGATATGTTTATAAGGCGGAAACTCGCACTCGTTTTTCGAGAGAATCCCTTCTTTTCAAATGAATTAATAGGCTATGCAGATTTTACGGTTTTCCATGAAATTTGGCAATAAGATTCACTCATAGCGATGGAACAAAAGAGTGTCAGCGGATTCCTTTATTTTAAAAATACTTTTCTCGTGGCGGCCTCTGACACAACAGGATACGCGAATTTTGCTATAGTCGAACTTGACAGATCTATAAAAAGATAACCAATGGAAATAAAAGAAAATGCTGACACCCTATTGGAGGTTGATGCATTTGTGGTTGTGTTTTCACGACAGCGCTTGTCTCGCTTTAGATTCCTGAAGGTGTTTTGTTTACAGACTGATAAGTGTTTTCACGAGTAAGATTAAATTTCATCTTACAGTAATTTGAGTGGACTACGCGCGCGAATTAATCAATTTGAATAATATGGCGGGAGATACAAACGAAGCTCGCTTGTTCGTCCTTCTTATGCGCTTAGTTTTCTTTCGACGAAGGAACAGATTTCAGCAAAGGCTGAGATTGCTTGAACTAAGAGGCAGGAGAAGAGTAATGGAAGCTTACTTTTATCATCCTCGGAGAAAGATATGCCGCAGAAGGAAAGTTGCGTGGGTTCTGGAAAGGCCACAATTTTGGTTGAGAATATGGTTTTTAACCAATACGCAGACAACATTTGGCAAGAACATTTCCGAATCTCGAGACAGACCTTCCGGTTTGTCTGCAATTTGGTTGGACCGCATTTAGTTCGACAAGACACAAACATGAGACGTGCCATTCCGGTGGAGAAGCGAGTAGCAGTTGCTTTGTGGCGGCTTGCCACAGGAAACTCATACCGAACTACGGGACTTGTTTTCGGAGTTGGAAGATGCACTGCGCTCAAATTAAAAGATGAATTTTGCTCAGCACTTCTGACGACCGCTAAAGGTTATATAAAGTTCCCAAACAGAAATAGAAATAGAACGCGTGTTGTATTTCCGATTTGACGGCCTTGTCAGATGAATGACAGCAAGTTGCTTCCCATTGGTGGAAATTAATTGCCGACTCGCTTAAGCTACCTGGTTTGGTGGCTTAAATTTTTAAAACTAGAAGTTCTTTTCAGAAGGTGAAAATGCTGCGATTTGACTTTTAAGATATACAAAGTGTAATAGAGGTACCAAAGAAAAGCAGAGACAATTTTTTTACATTCAACAATGTATTTATTAAATATAAACTTTAAACTATAAAATTTTAACAGCTGACATCATTAAAATGGTAATCATGTAAAATATAATGTATAAAACTATTGTTATATCAAATGTATAAAATTCCAATCCTTAGTATATAAAATACAAACTTTAAACTTTTAATGGTTATTATATGAAATATAATGTATATAAATAAAATGCTTTGTCGCAATGGTCGTTCGTATCGTTGAGCAAAGGACTCGATCAGGCAGATAGTTCAAAGAAATCGTCTCTTCGTCATGTATAGATAAGTCTTCAAAAGCTTTTAGGTACATATCATCTCCTTCGATTAGAACTCTATCGATAGCGTCGGTCGACCATGTGATAATATCGCTCGAATTGGCACATAGCAAAGCTGAAAGACTCATAAAAGCACACTGTCTTCCTCTAGAAATATCGCTGAAACGATTATTACCTTGATGAATACTTCCACGAGCGAAAAAAGTAGAATTTAGCATGATAAATTTCGTAACCTACCGAGTAAGAAGAACGCAGATCCAAGAGAACCCTCGTGGTTGTGAGTTGGCTCATGTCTTTCGTAGGCTACCGCTGATTACATAATGACAAACACTGCATGCGCTCGTAAGTAATTTATGTATCCATGGTGATTAATTTATGCGGACATCGCGAAAAAAATCGAGGAGCCTCTCTGCATTACTATCAGGCACCACAGGAAGCCCAACTTCGAGAATTGCATTGAAGTTTGCCGACTCGCTTAACTTTAAGCGAGTAGGAAGAGCAACTGTTTTCACGAGATTTCCGGTTGCCACTCGCTAAGCTACCTGAAATACTGCTCGTGAAAACACGGCCACTGCACAGTAGTTGAACAATCGCATTTGATACCCGTTTAATTCGCTGGAATTAAAACGTCAGTCGGTCATTTTGGAGTTGACGGCTTCTGCCGTCTTTGGAAAGCAAAAGCCAAGACAAAACAGAATTTTATCGAATTCTACATTTTATAACCTTTTTGTTGATATATAGTTTGTTGTGGGGGTTTCCTTGAAAATAGCGCGCGTACCATTTTCTTTTTCTGGAAGACCCCAACGAATACGTTGAAGAATAAAAAACTTGATTTTTTTCCACCGATAAAGGAATTGTAACCCTGAATAAGATTCTTTGCAAGTAGTTTCTACATCATTTACTTCTTTTCCTGAAAATCAATATGCAAAAAGCCCGCCGCGTTGCAAAGTTACCCATTGCCTCATTCAGGAGCCCATGTCTCATTTCATTTTACAGTCGTGATCAAAAAGGCCGCATGCAGTTCCTATGCTTTAATTGAAATAACTTCCCGTTTATCAAATTGTAGCTTCATATGAGTAAGGATGAGTAAAAAAAGAGATCCGGCAATGCCTGTTACGCAGTTAAGACAATAAATATCGTTCAAATAAATCTTAAAACGCAGGGCCGGTCCTTAGAAACAAATTAAATTAAATAAATGTTCATGGGCGTTTGTCCTCTTACTGATTAAACAGCTCGTCATAATATTGTGACATTGCCTGTCGATTCGCAAGGTATTTCCCCGGGGGGGGGGGATTACTCCCGCGAATTTTGGATAGAGGTGTGCCGCGAAGGTTCGTGAACCCTATCCCTATTTAAGGACTAAGAAAGCGAAAACTGATACCCTTTTTAAGGCCCAAAGCCGAAAAATGACACCCTATTCAAGGAAAAAACCGCTTAACGGCCATTAAACCTCTGTTGCAAAATCACTTTGTTAATACTTAAACGGATACATCAAGTTTTAAAAAAACCGTTCGTTTAGGCGGGCGTTTTCACACTTCAGTATTAGATAATACAATTAAGCTACCCTATCTAAGGACCACACCAGGGACACAGAAACAAAAGGGTCAAAAAAGATACCCTATTTAAGGACCGAGAACCTCATAAACCATACCCTATTCCGCGGCACGTATCTATATAGCCCATATATGGGAGTACCCCCCCCCCCTGGGGGATAATTCACATAAGAAATAAATAAAATTTGTTTTCTTCAAAACCAAACCGGAACCCTGAAAGCATTGTGTCATTCGAGAAGAGCGTGCAAAATTTCCATGATAAAAATGAAATTAATAAATCTCTGAGACGCTAGGATCATTATTAAGCTGATAGAAAGTATTACGTAACTTAAGATAAACAATTGATAAAAGGACAGTCATTCACTGCTAAAAGCTTCCTAGAATTGGTAATCAATATTTGAGAAGAAGAAAGCGTCTTGAAGGTAGTAAATTAATACAAGAAAAGCATGAAACGATGATGCTTATTGCATAAAACCGTTGTCTTACAAAGTTATGGCCGGTGTCTATGAAGCAAAATGCATTTCCTGTACAATTCTAAAGCTTGAGTAGTCCAGGAGGAAAACAATAACCTCAATTTTACGAGTGCTTGAGTGGGCAAATTCGCCTGTAAAGATGGTAATTGAATCGTGCGGAGTTAACGTACGTTTTGACGCTTTTTGCACGACTACCGCCAATGTTACCAACAAAAAGAACAAGCTAATGTGCCGAATAATCAAGTTTTTCAGAAAAAAGTTCGGAAGCGTTGAAGTCAACCTCGCGCGCAGAGTTTCTTTTCTTCAGCAGACGGAAAAAGGGGAACTCTGGGAACGAGCTTGTCTCGTAGCTGTGTAGTTAAGGGTTTCCGTTCCTAATAAATGACAGTGTTGGTGTGAATGACAATGTAATTGGTTTGTCAGGAGCCGTTTAATCTGCAACCAAGATGCATTTATTTTGTTCAATCCTCTCATGGTTTTTTCTTTACCTCCTCTCGATAGTGAGTAAAGTTGCCAATAGAAAGAAATATATGGAGAACGCTGGACTTCAACACCAGGCCCAGGCGATACTCACGAGGGGGGCTACTTGAAATCGTGGTCTATAAAATTAAGGATACCCTGGAAGAGCAGAGTATGGCTTATTGCCATACCGATAATAAAACAGGCTACGTGAGTAATTACATAGAGGATATTACATGGCCGCGCGGAGATACGAAATTTCTTTTCGAGTGTTGAAAAATATTTCACGAGTGAGCGCGGCGAACGAGTGAAATATTTCATCGAGAGAGTCACCGGTAACCGTACCGCCTTTGCACCTCGAAGCCATGTTTTGAATGAAATTTCAAAAGAACCGGCCGCGCGTCTGAGCGGGAAGCTCTCTTGTAATTGGCTAATCCTGTTGGTAACAATGGCGACACCAATATCCTCACACGTGAAAGATAAAAATGATATCTTCACTGCGCGCGAAGAAGATATGATTTTTTAGTAAAAGGAAAAATCCTGGTATTTCATCAGTATCTATATAATAAATTGATGTTGTTTGTGTAATGATGACAATTAAAACGATAGTTACCTGTAGTAGTGGATAAACTTGAGAACATATTTCACAACTGCCTAAAAATCTGTCAAGCTCAACTCAGGAAACGTCTCTTTTTTTGCAATGTTCTTTGACGGTTACTGGTTCCATACAAACCTGACAAGCATGCTGTTTTATGTCTTCATCGCGTTATTTACAGTTTTTGGGAATGTTATGGTTTGCGCGGCCTTCATTAAGAACCCATTTCGACAGCTCAGAACATTACAAAATTATTACATCATCAACTTGGGAATTTCTGACCTTTTGATGGGAATGGCTGCAGAAACACTGCTTATTGCAACTTACTGGAATAATGGTGAGAATGTGTTTTTCGCTCATTATTTGTTTGCAATCATTTCTGGAGTTTCATCGCTGCTAAACTTGTCTGCATTGTCAATCTACCGTTACTTTGCTGTGAAGATGCCTCTAAGCTACCAACAAATCATGACGGAGCGTCGCATCATGATTTCTATTTTGGCCATGTGGATTTACACGCTTCATTTTCCTATTTTGCCTTTAGCGGATAGGGTGAACTCAAACTATCAAATTTACCTGTATGCATTGGGTTGTTTTTCACCCAGTCTTGTTATCCTGTTGGCATATGGTGGAATTTTTAAAGCCATCAGAGCGCACACTAAAACCTTACTGAATGGACCATCGATGGGGAGCTTGGCGCTGAAGAACGCAATGTCCAGAGAGAAATCAACAACGAAGACCATGCTTATTGTGTTAGTGTTTTTTTTAGCGTTCTGGCTCCCGTTTTTGCTTGTTGATTCAATCATGGTTCAATGTACAAGCTGCAGAACATACAGCTTTCACGCTGCGCGAGATGTTACTCTTACTTTTACTTATTTAAGCGCGGCTGTCAATCCCATTTTGTACACATGGCGGGTTTTGCAATTTCGCAGAGCATTCTTTCGACTACTTGGGCTTCGAAAAAATACCGTTAATATTCCTAGAAATGCTGCAGTTCATCCGGTTTAAGGAAACTGACGCCGGGGCCTGTGTATAAATCTCCTTCAGTGGCTCCTTTATTATTAATGTGTGTTTTTCATTGCAATGTCGTTTTCAATGTTTATTTTCATTTTTCAATTGGGAATCTTGAAAATTAAATTGAAAAGTTTTCTACGCCAACTACATTGTTTAATTGTCTTGGCCGGCTTGGTTGAGGTGAAATTGAACAATGTCATATGTTTATGTATATTAGCCCAAACTGAAATTGTGTCACCAAGGGATTATTTAGTATGATAGGAAGACCTAAAACCGAGTATGTAACTGAAAATCCTTCTCTTCCAAGCAGTCCCGGAAGATCCTTGTTTTTCTCAAAGTAACTCAAGGCTGAAGAATTGAATAACTGAAGAATTCGGATTAATTTATTGCCAGTTAAATTGTGAAGAATTAACAATCGTTAGGCAACCCTCATGCAAAGAACGATAGACATTTCCTACCCAACTGAGCTCCGGGAGAATGTGCTTGACCTTTGTATTTCGGACTGCATCCCGGCCTCTTGTTAGACGATTCTGAAGGAATGACAGAGTGGCAACCTCGTTCCCAGGGCTTTTCCCTTAAAAAATGGGAACGGCGGGACGCAACGCTTCTCCCCATTGGTGCGGGAGAAGCGTTGCGTGACGATCCCCACTCATGGGGTAGAAGCGTTGCGTGACGATCCTAATGTAACGGCTGCGGAGGAGACTAGCCAAACTACAGATCAGGACTACCCGGGGCTTAGGGACCATTCATTTTTTTATGAGGGAGGGGGCTGGTGTGATTCGGGAAGCAACATTTAAAACTTGCATGACCCCCCTCAGCTTGCCAATTTTTTTTATAACCCCTGCCAATCATGAGAAAGAGAAGTCAATTTCGGATTAAAACATTATGACATAAAAGTATTGCTAAAAATATTTCACGTGATCCCCCAAAATCCCACCAGCTCCCCTCCCCCGTAAAAAAATGAACGGTCCTGTTGATGGTACTGTGTTGTTTCCTCAGACCTTCAGAAAGTTAACCCCACACTGTCTCTCTCTATCTAGCTGTGTAAACGTGTTACAGCGATATCACGATGCTGGAGTAACCCAGCATCCCATCTAGGCATTTGCCGATTGTGCTAGTAAAAGTGGCATATTATGCTAGTGGCAGTGCTCGTTTTTTGCCCAAATTATGCTCAAATTATGCTCGCTTTTCAAAATTATGCTACTTTTTTAAAAAATTATTCTGTGCACAAACTTCACAACTCACAAGACAAGTTTGAAAATGTATTTTATTAAAACAAATACAGTGAAAACTAAACCATGCAGTTTCTGACAAAGCCCTGGATAACAAATTTAACATTGAATAATCTCGCTCGTTTCTGAACCACGCAGTCCGGCTTGACTTCTCTAATTCGTTCTCTAACAGTTAATTAGCGCTTGTTATATTGAAGCATCACACTTGCTTGCAAGTAATCTGCAAGTGCACGATCTTGTTTATCATTGAATGAAGCTGTCAGGATGCTGAATACTCTCTCTGCGGCAGCAGACGATGGTTGGACCAACAGTATTTTCTTCACTGCCATGGACCAATTTGGGAGACGGTCTGCGTGGGCCTGCCACCACTTCACCTTCTTTTCCTCTTGTTCAATGACCACATCCTGAGCAGCAGCGACGTACTGTGGAAGCTCTTTAATTAGGCCATTGATAGTTGCATCATTGTCGAGGAAAGGGAAAATCCTTAGGGCTTCTACTGTAGCGGGTGTAGGCCTCATCCATTGAACGGCAACTGGACACATGATTCTTGCAGCTTTGAAGGCCGTGACTGTGTCATAGAGCTTCACGTTAAACTTCTGCAAGAACCAAAGTATAGCCGGCTGTACACAAGCTTTTGCCTTCCGTTCTAGATCCGCGGCTCTCTGAGTAGCATCTTCGTTGGCAATTGCGGCAGCAACTGCGCGTACATTAGGAAAGTGCGGAGCTTGGCATGCCTCGGCGACAGCCTTTAACTTCTCGTAGCATGAAAACACAAGGGGCCCGTCACCTTCCAAGTAGTATGTAGCTTTGACAAAATGCTCTCCTACGTCAATGGTCACAGCCAACTCGAGCTTAAGATCGACAAGGCGCTGAGGATCAGAGGGTATAGCTCGAAGCTGTGCCACAATCTTTGGAGCAATGTTCTCTACTTCCGCATCATTCAGGAATCCAGCAACGTCTCCAAACTGCTCCAGTAGCTGCCTGTAAACTTCCCATTTTGACCACCAGCGTGTTTCGCTATACGATTTCGGCTTTCGATCGGTTAGATCCTGCCATGCCAACTTTGCTTTATGGCTGTGACTGAATAAGCGTACCCACAGGTTTCCAAACTCCAAAAGAGTAGGAATTTCCAGATGTTTGCCAACATTATCGAGCGTGTGGGAAAAGCAGACAATGTGCAACATCTTTGGGAAGATGAATGCTATCCGATCCACTGCTGCTTGATTGACACTTGCTCCATCCCTCATCGCTGCAAGCAAAGAGTTCGCCTTGATCCCAAATTCAACGCAAAGGGCTTCGTTGAGAACTCTTGCTAGTTCTTCTGAATTCACCGACTTTGAGCAAACGTCAATTCTTATAAGACGCTGTGTTATCATCCAGTCATCATTAATAAAGCGAAGGATTATCGCAATAGCCTCACCTTGCCTGGTGCTCCCGTCAAATATTACTGAAACGTCCCTTGTCATATCTTCTCCTGGCAAAGACAGTTCCTTCTTTATTCTCTCAACTTCTTGCTTGAAAATAAGAGAAACAAACTGTCCGAGATGCGCACTATGAGTGAGGCGATACCCATTTTTCTCTAGCAAAGGACGTAGCCTGTCTACCTTCCCGATTGGAATCCCTGCTTTCAAAAATTTCTCCACTACTTCCTGTCGGTATGCTTGCTCAGCCAACGGCAGCGTGTTGTCTTTACGAGTCTTCTCTCTGCTGAGTGCTTCGGCTATCGTTTGTTCTCTTAACCTTGATCTCTTCAGCGCATCTTTCCCTTTGGCATGTTTTCTTGAACTACAATGTGATGCTAAAATGCTCTTTTTGGATGATACAATTTCTCTGCAGGCATTGCAAAAGATCGCTGTGCCTCTGACACTCAGGTGCTGATCAGGGAACTGATTAATACGATCTTGCAAAGGGACATTTTTCACATTAGTGACATTACTCGTCCCCCTCCTCTTGTATTTTCCAGTGGTGGATTCGAGGCGTCTATCCCGGGCAAGTTTTGCAGGCTTTGGTCTATCCTCTCTGTTCTCGCTTCCTTGTAAACTATGTAAGTTCACTGCACTTGACTCGTTTGGCGTGGCGGCCGCCATTTTGAAACGAGCACTGGGAGAAAGACTAAGGAGTCTGGGACCGAGACACAGACTTCCGGTTCCGTTTCATCGAATTCCCGCGGTATCTCAACACAACTAAAAAGCAATCGCAAAATAGGAGTGGAACCAACTGTTAATAGTAATCTATCGTTTTTAGTAGCTGAGATCTTCGTTTTCTTGAATTATTCTAAAATTGTGCTATTAAGACAAGAAAATATACGGATTATGCTAGCAGTGCTACTTTTGGAAAAAGGGCAAAAATTATGCTCAATTCCTCAGATTATGCCAAAAATTATGCTAGCACAATCGGCAAGAGCCTAATCCCATCACACGGGGAGTAAAAAATGCCTTCAGGATTGGGCCTCCTGTGGCTCTGGTTGGTCTCCTGTGTTAATTGTGATATCTGTGGATAACCGTGTGATGGACTAGCATCCCATGGGTGAAGAAGCAAGAAATGCTCTCAGTTGGAATGAATAAACTATCTTAACGTTTTTTGCTTAAAGTTTCAATAGTAGTTAGACCGCAAAAGAAAAGGGGGAAACATATATGAATAATTAATAAAGAATTGAATGCTTCAATGTAAAAGTAAGTGCTGGCGTGAGGTAGAGGGAATACTGACAATACAATTCCAGCAATACAGTACAGCAGTGAAAATGTTTTTGATCTGCTAGGGTGGGGGGTGGTAGGGGGGTATAGAGTACCCGGCTTGCTGGGAAATGGCGTTGTTAACTGAAATCAATATCGAAGCAAGTATAAATTTTACAAAATCCAAGCTTTTGTTCTTCAGAAAGCGCGAATTACTCAACATTATTGAGCAAATGACAACTGAATGTTGTACTTGTGAGAATTTCTGTTAACTCGGTGGTTGACAAAACAGAATCAACGTTCAAATGAATGATCTCAACGGGTGGGAGCACAGATTTTCGGTCTCGAAATTCAAACAGTCATTTGATTCCAAAGTTGAATGTTAGCTTCAACGAGCGATAGTTATCGGTAATTCTAAGCATTTCTTTTGCCTCGCCGGCCAAAAAACATGATTCAACGTCGAATGATTTGCCTCAAAAGGCACAGATTTTGAATTATTTGCCTCCACGGACGATGAATTCGTCTCAAGGTTTAACCAGGCGGGCGCTGCGAACGGACCCTCGAGGTTTGTTAGGCCTATTTCCACGTGCATAGTGATGTCAGCGTGGATCCCGGATGATAAAACAGCATGTTGCGCATGATTGTGACCTTAGATGCCCCAGATAACACGAAAACAATCGACTGCGCATGCCTGGAATCTTACATCCGACAAATTTTGGATTTAACCGTTATTGACAAGAATAGGCTGCTGTCTCGCTAAGGCTCGCCCTGATGCAGCAATAAATTTGAGGTGTGTTTTGAATGGCTATTTAAACCCCGTATTGCCATGATTGCACAGAAGACGGTTAGATTTGAGTTCCTTTATTTCAACATGGTGCTGTGTCGGCTTATAGCAAGAGAAAATGAGGAAAGAGAACATAACCCCGTCTGATATGATAAGGGGAAAGAATCTATTTTTAGCGCGGAATCTATTTATATCTCGTTCCATGACTGGGCGGTTTCCACATGGCGCATTGAAATTCAACCATGTGATGACAACTACTCCCTTCTTTTACTTGAAATTACCTCTAAAGCATTGCATTCCTTCTGCTCTGGGCCGAGTTTCTAGAAAGCTTATTAGAGCCGACCCAGGAATAAGCTTTAAACCGCGTTATTTAGTGCAGTTTAATCCTGGGTTAGTGCAAGTGAGTTATCTTTGAAAGCGGGGCCCTTGGAATCAGACCTAATAAGGATTTGACTTGGATTGCAAAAACGAGTGGGAGTCATATGAAACAGGGAAAATACAGTAAACACTGAACAAGACGAAGAGTGTAAAACGGACTATGATGTCGACTGTGGCCAACAATAAGCCCCGCCTTGATATCAGAAACCAATAACTCGGGCTTAAAACGTCAGTTAACTGCCTCTGAATTTCTTTAACTACAGCTTGTCCCATTCAATTTATAAAGTACCATAAAAATCGGGAAATCGAAACCCATATACACCAATCAAATTGGCTTCGGTAGTATGACGTTATTAGAGACCTTAGGATTGAGGGTTCCCTCTTAAACCGCAAACGGCAAACCCCAGCTAGCAGTTTACCGTTTTACCGTTCGACGTTCGCCGTATTTGCAAAATCTACCTTTAAGATTTGAGGGCTAGTTTTATCAAGGCATCCGATATGACGGTAGTAGTATGATTTGGAAATCAGCACTACTTGTCAAAATACATTACTAGAGTTCTGATTTTTAATAAACATGATAATTATGTTTCATTGTCTGCTGTGATATAACTTTAAAACCATTGTGACCTTCAAATGTCTTCGTAGTATGGATTACTGTACGACGGCCATGTTTGTTTATGAGGATGCAACCAAGTAACGCGGCTGGTAATTCTTGTGATCTCGCGACTGAATCAGATGAACCTGCTAGTCATCGAGATGGATCTTCAAAGAAAGCGAATTTGAAGCCCGAACGTGGCTTTATTTTCGTAAAACTAGCGAAAAACCCTGCCGTAATTCAGTTACCTCTAGACACCGTCCGCGAAGTTGAAACCTGAACCTCAAACGTCAAACGCGACGGCAAGATTGGAGTCACGTGACCTTTTGTCGTTTGCGGTTTGAGGGAAACGAGGAATAACCTCAGGCTTAAGGTCCCTATTAGCGGTAAATACCCATCAGCTCAAAACATGCATGGCACAGTTTCTAAATCAGTATGGTACTCAGGTGATATTGAATCTGAACAAGATGTGAACGCGCGTTACACGTTTTACGTCTTTTGGGTTTTTGCTTGATTTAAGGTATCATTACTTGGCTATCAAAGCGCTATTGTAGTTTGTATCAGATTCAAAATCCACGTTACTGATCTGTGAGATCTTTATCTTTTGTTTAAAAACGTAACAAGCGGCTGCTCCTCAGTTGTTTCTAGGAGTTACTGACGGCAATAAACACGCCAGTGGAAGTGGCTATCTTATAATGAGTGGTATCGACAACAAATTCAGTTATTTTAACTTTTCCTACACCTGCTGCTTTAACTCAGTGAGTCCACATGGCTCCCACCAAAGACGTCTAAAGTTATAGAGTTTTTTGTGTGGAGCCGTGTACGAAACTGACTCGCCAGGGCGTGGACAGCGTTAGTGCGTGTAAAAGCCATCTTTTGCATCCCCAGCAAACGGAGAAACGCCCTACGAAACTGTGCCACCCGCCAAGCGTACAAAATGGGATTGACACCAGAGCTAAAATAGGTTAACGTCAGAGTAACATCTCTTGCAACGTGGAACCGGTATGTCCTACAACTTATACATTGAACCATGATTAAATCAACAAGCAAAAATGGAAACCAAAACGCTAAAAAAACCACTAACACAATGAGCATGGTTTTTGTTGTCGATTTCTCTCTGGACATTGCGTTCTTCAGCGCCAAGCTCCCCATCGATGGTCCATTCAGTAAGGTTTTAGTGTGCGCTCTGATGGCTTTAAAAATTCCACCATATGCCAACAGGATAACAAGACTGGGTGAAAAACAACCCAATGCATACAGGTAAATTTGATAGTTTGAGTTCACCCTATCCGCTAAAGGCAAAATAGGAAAATGAAGCGTGTAAATCCACATGGCCAAAATAGAAATCATGATGCGACGCTCCGTCATGATTTGTTGGTAGCTTAGAGGCATCTTCACAGCAAAGTAACGGTAGATTGACAATGCAGACAAGTTTAGCAGCGATGAAACTCCAGAAATGATTGCAAACAAATAATGAGCGAAAAACACATTCTCACCATTATTCCAATAAGTTGCAATAAGCAGTGTTTCTGCAGCCATTCCCATCAAAAGGTCAGAAATCCCCAAGTTGATGATGTAATAATTTTGTAATGTTCTGAGCTGTCGAAATGGGTCCTTAATGAAGGCCGCGCAAACCATAACATTTCCAAAAATTGTAAATAACGCGATGAAGACATAAAACAGCATGCTTGTCAGGTTTGTATGGAACCAGTAACCGTCAAAGAACATTATGAACTCCCCACGTTTCTTCCACCAAGAGTAGGGAACCTTGATCGAGATAAAACTCTTTTCCTATAAGAGGAGTAAGGGTTAACAGTTTCACAGTCTTACACAAACTGGTGCACTTGTTAGAGGGCTTCTCCTTGTTGAAAAAATCTGTCAATGGATACCGTGAAAGATATCACGACGCGGTAAAAATGATGGCTTGTTATAATTACTAGCTTGGACCATGTGCTGTAGTGAATGCCGATGTCCTCTAGGCAGAATAAAAGTCCACTAACGCATAACACATACCCGATACATCCGGGGAAAACGCACTGGAAAAATTTTAAACAGATTTCCAAAATTTGCACTATTTCCTCACACCCTGTGGTATGCAAATTAAATGTTTAAATAAAAGAATTTCTAATCCAGAATCTAAAAGGCTCACCACGTTGCCAAGACACAGATTTAGTTATAAATTCAGCTTTCTCCTATGAATCAAATTTCAATTCAAAAAGTTGTGATTACCTGTTATTCAAGGTTACTCGAGTTGGAATCAAAAGAGAAGCGGGCGTTTGCCGCTCATTAGCCCTCTCTCGTTTTTCTTCAAAAGTTCGTTGTGAAATAAGTCTTGTAATGCGGAAGTCAATGTCATCGGAGGGCCTATTTTCTTTGGATTACAGCAATTCACTGTCAATCAGGGCAAGCAGAGTCTTCGTCAACGGCCTGAAAAGAACACAAAACTTCGACAGATGAATTTGTGAAAATGAGCTTAATTACTTAGAAAATCATCGCACATATTATAACGCAATTACGATTTAAATAAGCAGCAGTGCAAGAAATGGAGAAAAGACAGGTTAATTGGCGACGACTAAGAGCTGAATTCTCTGAAACGTTTTATAAAGAAACACTTACACAGCCTGTAAAACTTCTGCACGGCAAGGTGCTGTTTTGAACCCCTGAGTGTTCATGAATAATTGATTTCCGAATGTCTTTGTTTGATTTATTTTTCTTCCACATTTCCGCTCGCGATCCATTGCGAACGCAAATATGTTTCCAGAACACGAAAGGGCAGTAGATAAATTTTTAGTTTGACAAACCATAGTGACAGTGTGGTGCTGTTCGGATATACAGTCGAAATGTTGCGGGTTCGGTTACTTTCAAGATTATTTTCCCTCTTTTAATCACGCTGACTATTAGCTGGTTAGAATCAAGGCTATAAACAAATAATAGTGTACATTCAATTGTTATTTGACAGCATCGTTAGATATCACAAAGTAAAATAAGATTTTACTAGTTCTGCGGCTCAAGAAACTGGTTTTAAAAGTATTGGTAAATTGACTATAACTGGAAATAAAACGAGCACTTTTGCCGCGTTGGGGAAACACAAAAAGTATCATGATTAACGAAGGAATAGAAAGAAAAAAGTTCCCTTTCTTTGATCTTTAAAAGTGATCGTTGAAAAAATTAATTAAAAAGTACTATTGTATGACTCATCATTTGGTCTGACTTTACGAGTTTAACATTAAAACAGTAAAACTAGGCAAAAAAACACCTCAATTTTTCATACTAGGCAGCACTCCAAACTTCGTTGTAACTGAATGATTGTTTTTAATTATTATATCCTGGTTTCAAATATCTTGATATTAAGAATTTTTGTCCTTTTAAAATGAATGAATATGTGTTTGTTAGCAACGGGACAGACAAAACTTACCAGCCTCTTGGTAATCACTATTTTCGTTGCTCTTCTCTGTTGTCCTGATGCAGACGTTGAAGATGCAAGCGACAGATTTTGATCGACTGAACTGCACACCAATACCGAGCGGATTGGTGAAATATAATCTTCCTGTGTATACTTTTACACAAGTGCGTATAAAATAATGCATGATTTAAAAAGTTGTCAGCTAGTCTAGACGCTTAGTGTTTGCTGTAAACAATTTTAAAAAGCACTGGAAGGACAAATTTAAACTTTCTAGTACTTTTGATTTTAGATCTGCAATTGGAAGCGATATTCATAGTTTTAAGTCGAGAGCGGCTGAAAATTGCGGTGTTCGTTCTCAATATTTCGTGCTGTTATCATGTTCAATGATTCCAAGAGGGCAACAAACGGCAGCAAAACGCGGGGGTGGGCTACCGGAAAAAGAACACGATTCTACCGTCTTGGCGCTGCCTGTTACGAGAACGGGAAGCAATGATTTGCTGATCTCAAATGGCCTTTAAAAAGCAGTTCTGTTCTAGTTTTTAATTCTATGTAGCCAAAGCAATGGTACATTTTGACAGGTGATTTAGACGAATGCATTTCAAGTGTTTTTGATATATTTGATATCTTCCTAAATTTAAAACCTTTTTGGCAATGAAATAATTGTTACTGTTTCTTATCCTAAATTAATAACTTTTCCTCGTTTCCTAGTTATCACTGCTATTACAAGACAAGCAATACACTAATGAATAAGGCCCACTACCGGGGGCGGCTTCCACTTCCTGTGTCCTCCGTAAACAACGATTAAAACGACTGATTTTGACAGACAGACACTTAGCTTATACGCAATGATTATTCCGCCAATATCAGGCGATTATTTTGGGCCATCGATAAATACGTCCCAGCTGTTGAAAATGAGATTGACATAAAGTACTTTTTCTCAAAACAACCAAACGTTTATGACACTGTTAAGCACATTGAAGTGCGTAATTATTGGGAAAGGTCGATAACCCTCCGTCAGTTTTCTCACTACACTACCACAAAATATCATATATTACAACTGACAGTTTTAAAATTAAAGCTAGAACGAGACCGCAGGCAATCTCAACCGAAAACGTCTGTTTGTAATTTGTTCTGTTGTATTTTACAGGATCCACATCGTTGACCTGCGGGATTGACCTAAAAGGACAATAGTAAATCTTTCTAGGATTTAACTCGGGGTTGTGTTTATAATACAGAGCAAATGAGCGATTACACCAAATTTGCTGGTATGCCGAAGGATTACAAAATCTCCAGGCGGAGAAATAAATTACAAAATGCTTTAAAGCACTCTAGGTTAAAAACAAAGGAAAAAAAAAAACTCTGATTCCACAAACTGAAGTTATTTCAGGCCAGGATTTGACTTTGTTATAAGTTTTTCCGGTAAAAGTTTTCTGACAAATCCACTGCGAAAGGAAAACTGTGCTCTGGACATGACTCATCATTCTATATGTAGCCAAACATGATTTTGCGCTGTACAAAAAATAAAGAGATCAGACTAACATATGTTCCGGACTACACTCCTTTGTAGTAATGTCGAATAGCGTTAACTAGAATGCAACTCAATCTGAGGGACGTTTTCGATAACTAAACGGAGACGGACCCGACGTCTTTCTGATTCTAACCGAGAAATCAATGATGAGAGCAGAATGAGATGAGAGCGATAAGTCAGGAACGGATTTTTAAAAAGGTTTTATGTTATCAATGATTATGATGCTTTTGGCTGTTGAAGCACCTTAACCATTAGTTGTACGGGTAAATAAAATTTGCGAGAAAAGCGGCCAGTATCAAACAAAAGGCGGGATACTTACCTGACGCTGGTTGGTGCACAGTCAGTCAGTCAGTTAGTCAGTCAGTAACTTTAAATTTATTATCGTGTCAAATCCTCTAGCCGACCACAAGTGGTCTACTAATCGGGGACAGACATCGCACCAACCGGTTAGCTCAGTTGGTAGAGCACCGGACAACCGTGCGGGAGGTTGCAGGTTCAAACCCCGGCCGGACCAACACTCAGGGTCTTAAAAATAAACGAGGAGAAAGTGCTGCCTTTGTAATGACATCTGTAAATGGTTAGACTTTCTAGTCTTTTCGGATAAGGACGATAAACCGTAGGACCCGTCTCACAACACTTGTTCCTAATAATCTGTGGGACGTTAAAGAACCCACACACTGTTCCAAAAGAGTAGGGGACGTAGTTCCCGGTGTGGTGGTCTATCTCTACTTCTGATTTCATCTGACAATTCATGCATGGGTTGGGTGGGTGGGTGGATGAGATCATATATGGACTGATAGCGGCAGCCAGAGGCGCCTTTACATGCAGTAGTTGTAAAAGGCCGGTTCTGGCGCAATGAATTTTTTGGGTCTTGTGAAATTTTTTGGGTCGATGATTTTTCAATTTTTTTCTCTTTTTCTCTTTCGTTTGGGTGTGGTCAAAAAATGTTTTATGAATAATTAATTAATTATGGGGAGTGGAGTCAAAAATGGTTTTATGAATATTTAATTAGTGTGTGGTCAAAAATGGTTTTATGAATATTTAATTAGGGCCCCATTTGACATAATTTTCAAATTTGTTGGATGGATATGCTAGAAAGTTTTCTCTGAGGGCTTTCCTAGCAACCCACCAAATACCAGCGGAAAGTCCAATAAGAGTGGCAGAATAAGTAATGTTTTTGACAGCACGATTATGTGATAGTAAAGTTTATATCTCAGATTTAATGCTGGTTGAGATTAGAGCATATTTGTTACTTGAACCGAGTAACAAATACCCAAGACTTAGTATTAATTAAGAGGGACTTAGATGAAACTCTACAATTCTAGATAATATTCTTAGATTCTACAAGTATTCATATAGACTGCATACTAGAAAGTCTCGATTTTTGTTGATATTTCTGTGGACTATTCTAATTTTTTTGTTGAGCATTCTAATAGATGATTTCCTAGAACATCTCTTTGGATTTTCAATAGATGATTTGCTTCAAATTTAAATTCTGAACATCCATAACCGCATCAGAAACCAAAAACATATAACATGTAATAATTCCAGTTCCTACCTTTTGACGATTTATTTCAAGTGTCACACCAGTATAAACATCATCTAGAGAATAACCATTCCCATGAATTTTATTATCGGGATAGGACCTCAAATCGATCCACAAAGCGAATTTGTCCATGTAGAAATCTTCCTCTTTGATAGAATCATTCAATCCAAAGCGTTTAATAGCCGATCTCCATAAATCGGTTGGATTCATCCCCTTGGAATATAGTTGGTTTGGTATCCCATCCAAGCTAATTTTGATGGATGTGATTTCTGGATTCACAAAAGTCTCAGAATCTCTATTTCCTGGTGTATAACTATTTGTGAATAGGCAAAGTATACCAGTCATGGATCTTCTGGGAATATTCACATGTTTAAAAATTTTATCATCATTAGGTCTTGAAATTTTAAACGTTTTGTGTAAGAGAATGTCTTCGTAAGTGAATCTTTTCCCCACTTTGTAGGAAGCTAGTGCCTGAGTCGTCAAATAATTACTTGAGATGCATGAATACTCCAACTCAATGTTAGTCATTCTATAATTTGGAGGTTCTTCAGCCTTTGAGTAAACGACAATATCATCAACTGATGCTAGTGTAATTTCAAATTCTAGTGAGTCATTAGTAAACGCTCTATTATAAAACACACCATGATCCTTGAGAATGGGATGATCTAGAGGTATTGCATACTTAGTGTTATGAATCGCAGCAAGATTAACCTCCTTTGTATTTGAAGTGTTTTTATCACCCGCATTTGTTCTAAGTTTACGCATATTTTCAGAAGAGATGCCTTGCCTCAACCTAGTATCTTGTATAATTTCTCCACCGAATTTAACTATAAGTTTGGAGATGAGATTTCTCCCCACATTATTGACTATAGTATTGTCTCTATGTCCTGAGACATTCAGATTGAAGGTGAGATATACACTGCCTGGAACGAACACAAGATTCTCTGATAATTTCGGAATTTCAATGTATAGTGTTTCACCAGGATTAGCAGATGAAGGATTGAATGTGATTCGATTCAATGATGTTTGCGCTTTCAAACCCCCCAATTCTCTAGGAAAACGATTTGGTTCGAGAATTTCTGATATAGTAGTCATTTTATATATATAATCAGAATAATCTTTAAAATGTTTGAAAACAGAATTTAAATTTGAAGGAAATCATCTATTAAAAATCCAAGAGATGTTCTAGGAAATCATCTATTAGAATGCTCAACAAAAAATTAGAATAGTCCACAGAAATATCAACAAAAAATAGAGACTTTCTAGTATGCAGTCTATATGAATACTTGTAGAGTCTAAGTCTTGGGTATTTGTTACTCGGTTCAAGTAACAAATATGCTCTAATCTCAACCAGCATTAAATCTGAGATATAAACTTTACTATCACATAATCGTGCTGTCAAAAACATTACTTATTCTGCCACTCTTATTGGACTTTCCGCTGGTATTTGGTGGGTTGCTAGGAAAGCCCTCAGAGAAAACTTTCTAGCATATCCATCCAACAAATTTGAAAATTATGTCAAATGGGGCCCTAATTAAATATTCATAAAACCATTTTTGACCACACACTAATTAAATATTCATAAAACCATTTTTGACTCCACTCCCCATAATTAATTAATTATTCATAAAACATTTTTTGACCACACCCAAACGAAAGAGAAAAAGAGAAAAAAATTGAAAAATCATCGACCCAAAAAATTTCACAAGACCCAAAAAAATTCATTGCGCCAGAACCGGCCTTTTACAACTACTCATGCTGACGTCCGATCTCACCCAATAGAAGTGTAAAGCGCCTTTGAACATATTCACATGAAAAAGTGCGTTATATAAATTCATTATCATTATCATTATCATTAACCGCCTGTGACTGTCCCCGTTGGATCAGTTACATCCTATTGCACTTTTATTGCACCTATGACAACAACAACAACAAAAAACAAAAACAAAACAAAGAGGTGGGAAAAAGAAAGCGCAAGCGTGCATACGGGACATGTGATGCATAAACTTTTTATGCTCCAGTAAAATACTGACTGACTATATTAATATGTATATAGTATGGTAGCCCACATCTGGCACGGCAGAACTTAATTTTTTTACGCTAAAACGTACTTTCTCTAGGCAACTCACTTTCTCCACGGTATGTTCTCGTCAGCAGTAAACACAGGCGACATCATTGGATTGTGGGTAGCTGTTTTGATTGGCCAAAGTAGTTGCATTGGTTTTCCTTTTAAGACAGCAAACTGAAAAACAATCAAATAGATACAACGCAGTGCGCATATGTGATATAAATTTATCAAATGGCCAACGCGACTCATGCTGCGTGTTGTACAGTCAAGCATAGCGGCAATGATGGTAACTGTACCTGAACTAAGTTATCTACATTGACTTGGGATCTCAGCGCCTCTGTTTTTGCTGTTGGCTAAAAAAAGCTTATATACAGAAACAACAGTGCCGCGTCAAAAAATTCATTAAATCTTTTTGAAACGAGAACAGGTTTTTATGTACATGTGGTTGCTCGAATTTTATAAATCGTAACAATATTCTGTGGTAAGCTGGGAATCGCCCGTCATTTCAGGAAATCATTTTTGAGGTACTGCATCTTCAAGTAGAATTCCTGCACCATTTTCCACCGGTACGATTTTCTTTTCTCATCACGCATCATGAATCTTCGTGATCGGAAAACGTTTAAAGTGTGAATGAAGTGACAATTAACAACACCTTTTCCAAGATTTCAGAATTTGTTTCACAATTCCTTTTTGTTTAAAAAGAGCAAAGCATCATTGCTGCGTACTCTCTTTTTAAAGTACTTTGAAATACCTGCCTAAAAGAAAGGTAATTTGAAGGAAATTCTCTCACCTGTGCAACATAGTTTTCTTCTTTTGCACTGTGCCATTCACTGGACACTGGAAACTGTTCCCAAGAATAAGTTTAATTCACTTTGTCGTGTCAAGTTGACATCAATTCTGATAGGTCATTGTACTAATTAAACACCTGTGAAGCTGCAACTTAATTAAATTAAAAACCAGCATTCATTTTTTTTCCATCAGTGTCTTTCTATCCTTTGCTAAGGGAAGGTACGTTTTTTCTTGGGGGGGAGGGGAGGGCTGGGGAATTTTGGTATTCTTTTCCAAAAAAGTGTTGGCCCTCCCTCGCGTTTTAACCAAAAAACTCCTGACCTCCCCCCCCCCCACCTTTAGGTGACTGACAAAAATGCGACCCTCCCCTCACTGCTACATGGTATGCTCCATGCTGTAGAAACCTCAGAACGTCAGTTCGCTTGTGAACGCAGTGTTTCAATACAAATATATCTCGATATTGAATGTGTACGCGCTGAAACAAGGAAAATGCGAACAATCAGTGTGGGATATTTACGTTTTATAGCTGAAGTTTGAATATGGAAGTATAAACCTTGACTATTATAAAAGTTTTGAACATAAAATATCTAAGGGAAGACTGACACGCGCTTCTTTCTTCGACTAGCCGGCATTGCTGTTGGTTATTTTAACAGGTAAGGTTTATTTGTTTAGCATGCGAAATCTGCCTCTCAAAAACAAATATTTCCTACATTTCCAAATTCTGTTAAAGGCAGACAGGCCTCTGTAAGAAAAGGAAACTTCTCGCACACGATTGAAGCATCGTTAAAAACTTACCTATGAAGCCAAACATCATTTAAAGGAAAGAAAGATGAGAAAGTGAAGGTGGTGAAGGCACATATTGGCAGTAAGAGTTTGACTTCTATTGTGCAGGACAGTCAGAACAACATTCAGCCAGCCTCTGCCTCAACTTGCATTCAGAGTCTGACAGTGACAGTGACAGGGTAGAGCGCATTGTTGGATCTACCAGTACCTCGTCAGAACCAAACGACTCAGGAGATCAAGCAGTAGATAGCCAACAGCAAGAAGCTGAAGAAACGATACCTGTGTCAAGCACTTCTCGTTACGGACGAAAAAGGACACGAGTCCTCCGAGAAAACTATGTGCCATGGCATAATATGCATGTAGAAATGTATTAAACCTAGTACCCATAGTAAAACACGAAATTAAATCAAAGTAGGTGAAAAGAAAAACTTAATCTGTAAGAAAAATGGAAAGCAACGTCACAAAAGTTCTCATTAGAAAATTCTGGAAAAGATGTGTGACCCTACCTTCAATAGCTCACATGAGGTATGGCCCTCCCCTTTTGGTGCTCACTTTCACAGCTCTCCCCCTCCAATAAGAAACGTACCTTCCCTAAGAAGTCACTTTGCTGAACTAGTTGCCATGTTTGCGTTGTAGTATGACAAAGCCGTGGTCAAACTATCATGCCGAGAGTTGGATTCAACGCCCCAACGTCAGGTGCCAACGTTGATCGCTCCTAACTTGTTCGACTATTTGGCCACCAATGTTGGGTGATATTTGAATTTTAGTTCGTTAAAGTGTTGGATAGAGTTTACTTTTCATCAAACATTACTCCCAACAATTCTGCTCGACGAAAACATGTTGCAGTGGTCTGGCGATCTTCCAACAAGTTGTTATCGTGTAGCGAAACACGTTCACCCAACTATCCAATCACGAATCTCTATATCCTCCATTCCTACGCCAGCAGGCTTCTCGAGTCGTTTGCAACAAAAATAGCGGACTAAGAGGACTCCAACAATTGTTGCTGGCTAGTTCCTGATTCCGCAGCATTACAGTTTATCGAAGGGAGTCTTATTTAGAAGCTCCAACAGAAAGTACAGCATTACGGAAAAAATGCTTTTGTAGCTTTTAAAATAGCCGCGATTGTCACGGCCTTCTTTTTAAAGAGCAAAGCAAATAACGCCCTGGGAACGAGATTGGTCTCCGCGATAAACAATAAACAAACATGGCGGTGGCTGGTGGTTGCACCATAATGGTGTAATACGTGTTCACATAAACTGCTTGAGTTTGCTTTGGTTCTCCGCTATTCTGTTAGAAAATTCAGCAATGGGACAAAGGCTAACAAGAAACATTTGTATTTCAAATTAATAATTATGGCTGCTTGTGCAGAAATTGTGACTCAAGCCTCCTTAGAAGAACAGCAGGACGAACTAATTGCTCTGCAGTCTATTTTCCAAGAAGAAATTCAGCTTATCAATGCAGGAGAACAGATTAGCTTTGATCTAACGATCAAGGTAAATGTTCCTTACGACAAAATTCATTTGGAAGCCTTTATACCAGTTGAAGTTGAAGAAGTTGTTAGAAGGTCGCCTGATAGCAGTGGCTCGGATGATGTTGATGGACCAAGTAAAGATCGCCAGGATATCGATGAAACTCTGGCCTCAGACGGAAAAGACTCCATGAATGAGGTTCAGTCAAAAGATTTAATGGAGAATGCCCATGGACGTGTGGCTGCGGGTGGAAAAGAGAACAATTTTGCCTCTGATAATTCGCCGCAAGCTAGTGGCACTAGCTGTGGTAAACCTAGCATTTCACGATCCTTGTCCCTGGAACACTGGCATATACAAGCCGATATTGAATACCTCACTCCCATTAATCTAAAATGCTCTTTTCCCCTACTCTACCCCGCTGAGTGTCCACCAGAATTTTCCTTGTCTTGCTTGTGGCTAACTAAAAAACAGCTCAAAAGTCTGCAGGTGCAACTGGGAACACTGTGGTGGGAAACATGTGGCCTTCCCATAGTTTTCACGTGGGCTGATTGGTTGCAAAAGAATGCTTATGAATACCTGGGTTTACAGCGTCACTTGCTTTGCAAGGAAACAGAACTTGGTAACAGCCATGGAGTGAATGAAACAAACTTGGATGCCTGCTATGATTCTGGAGAACAAATGGACCGAGAAAATGAGACATATCCAATCAATCTGCAAACTGCCCTACTGACAATCTTTGAGTATGATCTTCATATGCAGCGACAAGCCTTTCAGCAGAGCAGACACTTGTGTGAGATTTGTTTTGATGAAAGGGAAGGCACAGAGTTTTTTTATTTTGATGAGTGCAGACATTTTTTTTGCACTGATTGCCTGAAGGTGCATTGTGAAATGCACGTTGACAGTGGAACTGTTCTGAAACTTTTTTGTCCAAGTCATGATTGCAAGACAGACATTCCTCATGATGTCCTTCAAAGTGTGCTTGATGCAGAGAAGTTTGAGCGATGGGAGAGATTACTCTTAAGCAAGACTCTAGACATAATGGGTGATGTAGTGTACTGCCCAAGGTGTAATGTGGCAGTCATCCTAGAAGAGGGTGATGCATCCTCTAGGCTTGGGCAGTGTGCAAATTGCTTCTTTGCATTTTGCACAGAATGTTATGAGCCCTGGCATCACAATCAGCCTTGTTTTGAGGAGTCCAGCTCAGACTCTGATGAACCAAACGAACATGAAAAGAATAATGAAACAGTAAAGGAAAAGAAATCATATGATAAGGAAAGTGTCTTAAAGGCAGCCACTAAAAGGCAGGAAAGGATACGCAGAGAACGAGATAGAAGAGTAAACTTGAGCAGCCTGAGTTTTATCAAAATGATGCATAACATGGGGAAGTATCAGTATTGTCCGAAGTGTCGTATGGCAGTGGAGAGAATCTCTGGTTGTGATATGATGCACTGTTCTCAATGCAGTGCCAGTTTCTGCTGGAGATGTGGTAAAGTTATAGCATTGTTTTTCAGTTTTGCTTTGATGGCTGATTGTGCAGTATCAGTAAAATTAAAGGACTAATTTGCTAACAATTTAGTAATAATTATAATATTATATTTTGGGGTAGCTCAGACAGATATTATAAGGTGTATCAAAAATAATACCATTATTATTTACCAAATAAGTACATAGGGATAATTGTTGTTAGTTCACACATTTCGATTAGTTCTTCCCTTATCTTAATTTCAAAATTCTTGGCTGCTCATTCTTTTGAGATGGGAACTCTAAAGAGCATCACAGTTTGTACAATGTAGTTGGGTTTGGGGAGAGGAATTTCAAAGAACTTTAGCCAACTTCTTCAAAAGAAACTCAGAAAAAAATACATTTACAGATGCCACTATTTTTATATCAAATGCCAAAAGAACTTCCCCAGTGCTACAGTATTATTTATTGTAGGAAAAAGATCAAAATGCAGTACCTATACACTGTGTTTGGTAATGAAAGATCCTTTTACCACACCAGTTTTGTCACCATATTTTTAATATTTTAGTAAATTTCTCAAAGTTGTTTACTTTATCCAAAGCTCCTTTAACTTGACTAGACTTTTTTACCATTGAAAATACTTATTTATATTGATATGGTTTATGTGTGTGCTTCAGGTAAAGCTATCTCAGGGTATGGTCACTTTGGGCAGTGTGGAAGACCAGATCCAGTGCAAGCTCATCGTGTGAGAGAACCAACACTTGGGGAAACTTTGTTGATTGAATATAAAAAGCAAAACCCAAAGAGAAAGCCTCGCACAAAGTTGTGTTCTCGCTGTCACCAGAAATGTCTGAAGGAAAACAACAATAATAATCATCTCAAGTGCTGGGCATGTAGAACAGACTTCTGCTATCAATGTGGTAAGGAAATAAAGGGTGCAATTACATCTCATTATATGGCCACCAGCCCATGCACACAGCATTCTGAAGATTAAATAACATGTGGAATAGTATTTTTCCTGGCCAAGGCTGCTTTTGAAGAACAATTAATTAATAATACTAGGCGAATGTTCTGAAGTTTTTCCTAGGATACACGTTAACCAGAATAGGTAGGAATTTAACCTTACTTGCATTGCCCTTGGAATATATGGAGGATATTACATATAGGCAAGGAGACGTTAGCAAATTGTTAGAATTTTGCAATTCCCAAGACTTATTTTTTCATGGATTTTACATCATTTAGACCTTTAATTTTTTGTGTGTACTTGTTGTATGATATGATGAAATATTTGAAACACAATAGCTGAAGCAATATCTAGGGATGTTATAGTAACACCAATAATTAAACGCACCATTGTTACATACATGTAGCGTCATTCCATGGTTCAGTAGCCTTCCAAAGCAATGGTCACACTGCATGGTTTGATCCACAGATGAAAAAGATAGAACCACACTGTATAGTAAAACAAACAGTACCACAGTACAGTACTGTTCAGTAGCTTGACAAAGAATGGCCACACTGCATGGTTTGATCCACAGATGAGAGAGATAGAACAACACTGTATAGTAAGACAAACAGTACCACAGTACAGTACTGTTCAGTAGCTTTACAAAGAATGGTCACACTGCATGGTTTGACTGATCCACATATGAAAAAGTTAGAACCACACTGTAAGCAAAACAAACAGTACCACAGTACAGTACTGTTCAGTAGCTTGACAAAGAATGGCCACACTGCATGGTTTGATCCACAGATGAGAAAGATAGAACCACACTGTATAGTAAAACAAACAGTACCACAGTACAGTACTGTTCAGTAGCTTTACAAAGAATGGTCACACTGCATGGTTTGACTGATCCACATATGAAAAAGTTAGAACCACACTGTAAGCAAAACAAACAGTACCACAGTACAGTACTGTTCAGTAGGTTGACAAAGAATGGCCACACTGCATGGTTTGATCCACAGATGAGAAAGATAGAACCACACTGTATAGTAAAACAAACAGTACCACAGTACAGTACTGTTAAGTAGCTTGACAAAGAATGGTCACACTGCATGGTTTGATCCACAGATGAAAAAGATAGAACCACACTGTATAGTAAAACAAACAGTATCACAGTACAGTACTGTTCAGTAGCTTTACAAAAAATGGTCACACTGTATGGTTTGACTGATCCACAGATGAAAAAGTTAGAACCACACTGTAAGCAAAACAAACAGTACCACAGTACAGTACTGTTCAGTAGCTTGACAAAGAATGGTCACACTGCATGGTTTGATCCACAGATGAAAAAGATAGAACCACACTGTAAGCAAAACAAACAGTACCACAGTACAGTACTGTTCAGTAGCTTGACAAAGAATGGCCACACTGCATGGTTTGATCCACAGATGAAAAAGATAGAACCACACTGTATAGTAAAACAAACAGTACCACAGTACAGTACTGTTCAGTAGCTTGACAAAGAATGGCCACACTGCATGGTTTGACTGATCCACAGATGAAAAAGTTAGAACCACACTGTAAGCAAAACAAACAGTACCACAGTACAGTACTGTTCAGTAGCTTGACAAAGAATGGCCACACTGCATGGTTTGATCCACAGATGGGAAAGATAGAACCACACTGTATAGTAAAACAAACAGTATCACAGTACAGTACTGTTCAGTAGCTTGACAAAGAATGGTCACACTGCATGGTTTGATCCACAGATGAAAAAGATAGAACCACACTGTATAGTAAAACAAACAGTATCACAGTACAGTACTGTTCAGTAGCTTGACAAAGAATGGTCACACTGCATGGTTTGACTGATCCACAGATGAAAAAGTTAGAACCACACTGTAAGCAAAACAAACAGTACCACAGTACAGTACTGTTCAGTAGCTTGACAAAGAATGGCCACACTGCATGGTTTGATCCACAGATGAAAAAGATAGAACCACACTGTATAGTAAAACAAACAGTACCACAGTACAGTACTGTTCAGTAGCTTGACAAAGAATGGCCACACTGCATGGTTTGACTGATCCACAGATGAAAAAGTTAGAACCACACTGTAAGCAAAACAAACAGTACCACAGTACAGTACTGTTCAGTAGCTTGACAAAGAATGGCCACACTGCATGGTTTGATCCACAGATGGGAAAGATAGAACCACACTGTATAGTAAAACAAACAGTATCACAGTACAGTACTGTTCAGTAGCTTGACAAAGAATGGTCACACTGCATGGTTTGATCCACAGATGAAAAAGATAGAACCACACTGTATAGTAAAACAAACAGTATCACAGTACAGTACTGTTCAGTAGCTTTACAAAGAGTGGTCACACTGTATGGTTTGACTGATCCACAGATGAAAAAGTTAGAACCACACTGTAAGCAAAACAAACAGTACCACAGTACAGTACTGTTCAGTAGCTTTACAAAGAATGGTCACACTGCATGGTTTGATCCACAGATGAAAAAGTTAGAACCACAGTGTATAGTAAAACAAACTGTACCACAATACAGTACTGTTCAGTAGCTTTCCAAAGAATGATCACATTACATGGTTTGATCAACAGATGAAAACGTTAGAACCACACTGTATAGTAAAACAAACAGTACCACAGTACAGTACTGTACTGTTTAGTAGCTTTCCAGAGAATGGTTACACTGCATGGTTTGATATACAGATGAAAGACCGTGCTACAGTACTGTATTGTTAATTAATACGTGCAAATTGAAGTGGATTGCACCCTTATTATCATCCATTCGATACATGGGTTCTGTTCATACCGGTACACGAGGGAATAACCATTGTATTTTCTTTGCTTAGGAGTCATTGTTTAGCTGTAATGTATTGTTTGGTCTTTTGTATCAGCTCTTGTGTACCGGTGCATGAGGACAGAACCGATACCTGTACCTCGACAGGGTACGGAACTGAATACTTTATCCATACTTTGTTACTTCACATGGGAGACCCAGATTAACCCTCAAACGGTTTTATTGGTCTTACAAGTGCTACTGTTTCAACTTTTAATCTCGCGTGGAATCCAGTGGAATCAGTTTTCACTGAGACCCTATCCACACTAATGCGTTTTCAAAAGTCTCCGTTTTCATCTTGGCAAAAACGAAGCAAAACATTTTCATCCGCCCTTGGGGATTCGTATAGTTTTCACCTATCCACACTAAAACGCTCAAAAACAATGAAAACGACGGGTAGTGAATCATGTAAGCCTTTACAGAGTATCCCGAGGAGTACTGAATCATGTAAGCCTTTGCAGAGTATCCCGAGGGGTAGTGAATCATGTAAGCCTTTACAAAATATTCCGAGATCTTCTGATTACCCCTCCCGAGGAGATCTCGGGATATTTTGTAAAGGCTTACATGATTCACTACCCAAAACGACTAAACACGACTGGAGCCGTGGACTGCTTATGTGTTGGGCAGGTACAATAAAGACAGAAGATCATCCACCATCTTGGATAGATGCTCGATTTGGACTGGAACCGAATGCATGTCACGTTTTTTACGTCACCGTTTTCAAAAGTCTCCGTTTTCACCTGTCCACACTAGAAACGGAGCGTTTTCAAAACGATGCGTTTTCATATGTCTCCTCTTTGGAAAGCGTTTTTGAGTCGCATGCGTTTTCGAGCGTTTTAGTGTGGACGGAAGGCTTGTGGCACCACATGATCAATATATAGAAAACAGGGACACCAAACGACTGTTTTCTGTACAATATCTCTTCGGAGACGAAAAAATTGCCTAGAATTTTCTATAGCTTGAGTAAGGCTAAAAATTTCTAGATGTCCGTTCCATTCATATACAATTTTTGTAGCATATCTAATTAATTCCCTACGATTTTCTGAAGTTTAATTTTTCACGTTTCAGTCCTTAAATTAGCCTATTTTTCGTAGAAAAAGGAAACCTAGAATTTTCGGATTCGCAAATGCGATGAAAAAAGGAATCAGAAAAATTCTCACTTTCGGAAAACTTAAAATTTCATCAAAAATTTTCGGGAAAATAATACTGAGGCCCTTGTAATTTAACAAGACTCAAGTTGCCCGACCGAACAGATACAAATTTTATAGCGCCGCTTAGAATGCATTTCTAGAAATCCGAAAGTACTCTGGATAGCCTGAAAAATGCTTTCAATGCATTTAGGAGAAAAACGTCGTTGGGTACCCCTGAGATAAAAACACGACCTGAAACTTCAGTCTTACAAAGGATCACTTTCCCAAAATATCCTCACTTTCTAGACTTTTCCTTCTGAATATTTACAGGATAATTAATTCTATGTCTTGGGGCGCCGTTAAGTTGAAAGGTTTTTATTTGAATCCATCCGTCAGACATAACAACCTCCAAAACGTAACATTGAAATCTTGGACTTTTATAACTCGTAGAACAAGAAAATGCTTCGTTATAACCGTCAAACCCAAATCCCTAAAATTTAATCGTCAACCAAGAAATCGGCAAACTGTTACTGATCAAAGGTGCGCATTATGGTAGAGCCTCCAAATCGGGCAATATGTAAAACAGGGACTGTTAGTTGGTATGAAATCTATAGACTGGTTTCACAAGTCAACAGTTTATGTTGCTTGAAGGTAAATAGAGTTTTTGGATATGACTTGACTCGAGCTAGCCAGTGGCTAAAAAGAACGAGAACGGTTCTATTTTACGCGGCTATTTGTTTCCACTGAAATATGCTCCATAATTGATGGGAATCAGGCAGTAGATGTTGTCCACCTAGCTATTTTGTGTGCTGCAAAAGTGACTTTTTGTTTTACATTTTTCCACCGTCTAGACTGAAATGTGTTCTCTGTTTGCTTTCACAGTATTTCAGCGAACTTAATTACCCTCTTTAGGTGGGTTTGAATCCGTTGTAAATAGCTTTGTTCTCATGTTGAAACTTCAAATCTAATTTACTTTAGTTGGGACTTTGATAACACTGGGTTTTCTTAGGACTCTCTCACAAATGGAGAACATTCTCTGACTTCCAGTCCTTCGGGCCCCTTATAAGTTCAACTCTTGGAACAGGTCCACAGATGAATTCTTTTCTTGCTTTCGTCACCTTCGTCCTTGTAGTGCAAATGATTTATAGGTTTGTTATTCATCTTTGCTAGCCCTCCATACAGTTTGCTTGTATCGTAAATAATTTGCCTCGGACCAGGTATAATTTTGAAGGGTTCCAAACTTTCCGCAAAATTGGAGACCACTTTATTTTCCACCTCTGTTTCCATGGCGCGGTATTTCTTGAGAGCTTGTAAGTCGATTTGTGGTTGTCGACTCGGCGGATGAACCAGGTTTGTGTTCATTCCGATATAGCTTAAAGCTCTGTAATGGGCCAACTCAATTTGGTTCGGAGCTTTGTAATTTTCTGTCCAAGGCGGAGCGCTTTTCGCTCGGTCTTTCCTGTCAGAACAAAATGAAATTCGCTTCCACATTTTACAGCGCATGTCCAGGACTGTGGCAGGTCTTTGAAATTCGCTTGTTTTGAATGAGTATATTTTCTTGTACGGTACTTGAAATTGTTGACTCATTCGCTTTAAAACAAGCGAAGAACACGGCTCTGTGACATTTCCGCTGCTGAAATCGTCCACGTCACTGTCGCCACTTATTAGATTCTTTCCAGTTCGGTTAGTATTTATGGAGTTTTCCGACCGTTGCGCTTGAAACGCAAGATTCCAACGAGTCGAGTTGAAATTTCTTACTATTTCTTCTTGTTCTATGGCTATTCTTGTACTTTTATGAAGTTGAGTTAAAAACCGTTTAGCCAATCGCGATTGCTCCACTTCTAACTCAGTGACAAAATAACTTGTTTGTCTTTTTAAGCGGCTCAGTCGCTTCAAAAGTTGCATCTCTTCCATCTTGTTTGCTCCGAGATTTCCGGTTTTAATTTTGCTCTTGTCCCCCATTTTCAACAGGGTTTTCTACAGCTTGGCAAACATAAACAAGTACGCGAGCGCTAACAGTGAAAATTCGACTATTGACTTTCAGATGTCGAAAAAACAGTACGATGTAAACATGTAGCTTTCAAATAATTCCGTACAACGTCAAGTTGAGTAAGAAAACTTCAGGGCTGTACTTCATCGATCCGGTAATAAATTGCATTGAATAAAAGTGGTCCTTGGAACGATCTTTGTGTCGGACGATAGCATACAGTTAGTCTGTGTGCTCGAGCCGTATAAATGTCACAAGTATTTTGATGGTGGGATGCGGTTGCCAGGGGAATTATAAACGAGCAGCGAGAATAATTGGAAAGCAGTGGTGTTTTCTTCCTTCCCCCATCTACGTCATAGATCAAATTGGCCAATCATAAAAGCTGAAACACTAGATGATGTTATGTCCACTATTCATGTGATTAATCTGAGAGAACAGGTGGATCCCGCGCTACTCGGCAGGTGACATCTTCGGCGTTTGTTTCACTCGAATTTCGTGCGTGATGATTATGTAAGTTTCATATCACAATTAAACCAAATAAAAAACCAGGAACATATAATACCCTTAATTCTTTGACAAGAAACTAAGCGACCGTAAAAACTGCAGATAGAGTATATGTAATATATATAAGATGGTAAAGAACAGGCACTGGTCACTTGCATGATGTCTTCAACTCAGGTTTTTGGCGGCTGTTTATACGCAACTTTGGTCAACAAGAAAAAAGATTGCAGTTACTACTCGATGAAGAAAGAGATCGAAACACCAAAAGTTTTTTTCGCGCTCTCAGCAAATGAAAAGGAAAGAACGGTTTGCGCATCTATTTCCAGTGTATTTTTGGAAATCATGTCCGCACGACAAAAAAAACCCCAAGGGCAATTTATTTTATCACAGGCTAGCTTTGAAGAAAAACAAACATAAGAACGAAAACATGTGCAAGAAAAATCGGTAGAAATGATTTTATGTAAATTGGGCTCGCTCTTTGCTAGCGAGGTTTCCGCTGATTGTTCATGATGCATGTAAAAATCTTTGTAGTTAATTTTATTTTAATTTTAACTTGGTAATTTCCATTTTTATGATACAAACTACAGTGTAAAACGCTAGTAGAAAGTACCTTTTCCAAAAAATACCCAGTTAAAAGAAAACATTAACGAAAAACAAAAATTACGTGCAACATTTACACTGATTCCATAGAATGCAGAGGATAAATTAATGCAAAATAAAAAGAAATTCTTTGATCTCACTTTTGAGAGGAAATCCACGTATATCACCACGTCGTTAGCTTTTGTTAATGCGAGTTTTGGATGAAGCTCGAATCACCAACTGAATTAAAGGTACCGAAAGATAATTATATAAATGAATAGTGATCTTTCTAGCGGATCGATTCAGAAAACTGCTGAAATAATCATTTTTATCATAGCCAATATTTTCGTTTTTATAGTTGCTTTTCAAGCTTGAAGATGAGCTTTGTCAGCGTCTTCAGTACACTGACTGGCACTTGAATCCCGTCAGAGACCTTTAGAATATAGAACATTACCATGCGAGTCAAAAAATCGTTTACTGACGCAGTCCGGGTTTAAAAGTATTTACTCAAAATTTGATTTCAAATTTCGGATGCAAGATCTTTGCAGGGGCAGACCCAAGAGGGGGGGGGGGGTGAATTGGGTGGCTAGCCACCCCCAGCCCCATTTCGGGAAGTCAAGTCTTCATATTTGATCGATTTTTAGGGAAATAGCTTGAAAAAGATAAAACAAAGTAGTCGTCGGTTTGCAAAATATCTTCATCTATATGGAAAGGGATACAAAAAATCACATTTTAAGTCCCTTTTGTAACTCTTTGTTTTAAGTATATATATGGCCAAGAGAAATGGCTAAATACTATGTCACTGAATATGCTCAACCCCCCCCCCCTCTCCCCCTTACAAAAGCCTGGATCCGCACCTGCTGTGGAGAAATCTTTAAACGGAGTTGTTTTTTCTTTCTAATTTGTTCACTTGTGCGTCAATTGTGTGTAAAAAATGAATCCTGCATTCGAAGCGGTCCCGATTTCTTTCATTCTTTCTTTTTTTTTTCTTTTAGCAAGGAAACCCAGTTTTTCAAATATCAAATATCTTCATCTATATGGAAAGGGATACAAAAAATCACATTTTAAGTCCCTTTTGTAACTCTTTGTTTTAAGTATATATATGGCCAAGAGAAATGGCTAAATACTATGTCACTGAATATGCTCAACCCCCCCCCCCTCTCCCCCTTACAAAAGCCTGGATCCGCACCTGCTGTGGAGAAATCTTTACACGGAGTTGTTTTTTCTTTCTAATTTGTTCACTTGTGCGTCAATTGTGTGTAAAAAATGAATCCTGCATTCGAAGCGGTCCCGATTTCTTTCATTCTTTCTTTTTTTTTTTCTTTTAGCAAGGAAACCCAGTTTTTCAATACTTTCCACTGACGCAGCATCAGTTTTTCTGGAAGCTAATTCACTCTTTTACACTTTTGATTCCAGCACAGCATTATGTACCCTTGGTAAATGCTATGCTCCGATTAGTTCATTTCCATCTTGCTAATATTATTGCAACAGTCTGTTGTTTCTGTTGGTGTTTTTTTCTTATAAAGTCTTGTGTGAATTCTTCAGTTTCCTTGCGGCTTGCGGCCAGGGTCGCTGAAAAACTTGAGTTGACTTTTTCTAAAACGGATCTCTTAGCGTAAAGGAAACGTGTTTCCCTATTTTTCTTTCTTTACATTTTTGTGAGTTTGTACCACAATATAACGTTCTGGCTGTTTTCAAAGGTGTGCTCAGTTGTCTGTCAGCCGAGTCTTGGCAAGTTTTATGAACCTTATCTACAGGTACCAAACAGCTGAACACTCTTGTTACCCGTGAAAAGGAACAGAAATGACCCTACAAGGAGACACACTCGAAACAGCCAATAACGGATTAGTAGATATTGGTTTATCGTTAACCGACTGCTGAAAATTGTCTGGTCTTCAGAGCATGGAACGTCAATTTTTATCGCATAACGAATGTTTTGTCTGCTGGAAAAAAGACGTTTATGTTAATGTACTCTTTATGAAGTAACACACTAAACGGTTACAAAACACGACACAAGATTTGCGTGTAACTCGGCAGGGACAAACAGGTTACGGATTCAACGAGACAAAAATAAGTCAATGTCGTCTCAAAGAAAGAGTTGGACGCGGTGTCTCACTTATGTTATACTGTTGACTTTACGCACTCTTCTGCTACGGAGTGAGAATTTTATGGTCTGTGCGTTGGATCAGAGTAAACCTCTGTGGTCTGATTTCGCAGTTTGTGAACTCTCTGCGGAGGAAAAAGAAAACTTTCTGGATGAACACAACAAGTTTCGAGGAACGGTGGATCCACCGGCGGCAGATATGGAGTACCTTGTGAGTAATAAGAAAAAAAAAAGATGTGTACATACATATTTAATAGAGTAATCCCAAGTTTCAGATTTTCAACCAAATGATGATTGTAGATAACCAACTGGTCAGCTTCCCACCAGTTGGGATTCGTAGCAAAGTTTATGTTCTTTTTGCAATATTTGTTTTTCAAAGATCATATTCATATCGCATAAGGTGCTATACAAGGATATAACTTTCAATTTTATACCTATATTTGCTGATTTATTAACTTTTCAAGTGCGTTGTCTTCTTTCAAGCGCGGGCGTTTTCGCTACCCGCTATCTATCACAGAATAGTTGGATTCGTGATACAACGCGAGTTGGTCAAGTTTCTACTAATATAGTATAAAATTAGTTTACTGTTATACCTCCAGTATAGTATGATACAGTGTTTTTCTTGGTGTGATAGTTTTGTTAGGACATTTCTTGTTGATGATATATCGCGGGTATCTTCGAATTACTTCAACTTACAAATTTGAATTCAAACTGTGAAAGTGAAGTGCTACCTGTTAAACTTTATCATAAACTTTTACATAAGTAACTATTGACCGATTGGGATCCAATCCCATTTTGTCTCTTAGTTAACATCCCAAGCCTCATTGTTTAGTCTTGTATCATTCATAAAGGAAAACTTCTTATTATTTTTATATATATATACCTCTTGCTAACCGCGTTCGAGTTCCGTACTGTAAGTTACGGACCGAGTTTTTTCCGATCGGATTTATGACCCAAGTGCGAAGCGCAAGGGCCATAAATCCGAGCGGGAAAAAAACGAGGATCCGTAACTTACAGTACGGACCGAGAAAACGAGGTTTGTAAGATATTTATATCTCTGTAGACACTTTGGTGACCAAAACAAACTTTTGAATTTAGCGGGCCGTACAGTGGAGTACGGCCCGCTAAATTGACCAATCACAGCGCGCGTACTGACTGAGAGATGTAATAATTGTATTATTTTGTTGTTATATATCTCAAGTATGAGAGTGCTACAATCACTTATTGGATCAAAGTGTAAACAACAGCATTATGTTTCTCGACGTTTGAATCCTTCTTTCTTTGGTTTGGTTTGATTAGTTCTGGAATGAAGAACTGGCCAATCTGGCACAGATGTGGTCAGATCAGTGCATATGGGGCCATGGCTTCATGGAATTTGGCGATCAGTACCGGAATCCAGTCCCTTTTACGGGGAAATTAGGTTTGTAATCGGAGAAAATCATAAATTCTGAACTTGTGATTGGCTAGATTTATTCAAGAGATAATTGGCCGTTTGTGAATAATATCAGCAGTGAAGGTCAGAGTTCATTACACAATTAAGAGACGGCGCGGCGGGTTCGAGAATAGAAATCATGGCAAAAAAAAAACAAAAAAACAAAAAAAAAACCAGAATATAGGTAGTCATAGCCGCGATGACCAGCTAGGCCGCTGTTTTTTCGCACCGGACTCCTGCCTTAGCTGAGAGTATATTTATCCTTAGCTGAGAGTATATTTATCCTTAGCTGAGAGTATATTTATCCTTAGCTGAGAGTATATTTATCCTTAGCTGAGAGTATATTTATCCTTAGCTGAGAGTATATTTATCCTTAGCTGAGAGTATATTTATCCTTAGCTGAGAGTATATTTATCCTTAGCTGAGAGTATATTTATCCTTAGCTGAGAGTATATTTATCCTTAGCTGAGAGTATATTTATCCTTAGCTGAGAGTATATTTATCCTTAGCTGAGAGTATATTTATCCTTAGCTGAGAGTATATTTATCCTTAGCTGAGAGTATATTTATCCTTAGCTGAGAGTATATTTATCCTTAGCTGAGAGTATATTTATCCTTAGCTGAGAGTATATTTATCCTTAGCTGAGAGTATATTTATCCTTAGCTGAGAGTATATTTATCCTTAGCTGAGAGTATATTTATCCTTAGCTGAGAGTATATTTATCCTTAGCTGAGAGTATATTTATCCTTAGCTGAGAGTATATTTATCTTTAGCTGAGAGTATATTTATCCTTAGCTGAGAGTATATTTATCCTTAGCTGAGAGTATATTTATCCTTAGCTGAGAGTATATTTATCAACTGCTACTGTTTGAAGTTGAGGCGATGTCATTGTACTGTAAGCGGTTTAATACTCAGGTCAGAATCTTGCAAGAGAGTGGGGTCAATTAAGAACACCATCTGATCGTGTGGAGCGCTGGTACCTAGAACATCAATATTATACATACAGCAAGTTTTCAAGCCCCATGGGAGCTTCGTGTTCCAAGGAACCTTGCGGGCACTACACCCAGGTAAACAAACTTGGAATATTTGCTTTGAAAATCAAATGTACTGAATTCTAGACAGGAACACAGGGGGCATACCGTAGGCTCACTAAAGAGAGTCCCTCCAAGGAAAGGTGGCTTTAGTTAGCGATGATCTTACAAAAATTGCCAGTCTTGAGATGATCGATCAATCGAGTCTTGATTTCGATCTCGGAATTCAAACCTACAACAGCCGGAGCCCATTACAATGGGCTCCTTTTAAAACCATAAATAAAACAACAATGTTTTAGCATGATGAATAATGCAATTATACACAGTGATAAGCCAAGAGTGCTCCCAAACAAGTTAAAATACTCGGCGATCGTGGTTATTATTGATTTTATTTCTGATATATACTCAATACTTATTATCAGCCAACAGATAACTATTCCTATAGGATGAGGTTTCCGACACTCCCAGCACCGACTTTTTAAAATCTCAGACTCTGAGACGCTTCAAAGTTCTGTGGCTCTAGCTATATTAAAATCTCAGACTCTGAGACGCTTCAAAGTTCTGTGGCTCTAGCTATATCAGTTAACTCAGACTCTGAGACGCTTCAAAGTTCTGTGGCTCTAGCTATATTAAAATCTCAGACTCTGAGACGCTTCAAAGTTCTGTGGCTCTAGCTATATCAGATAAAAGCTCAGACTCTGAGACGCTTCAAAGTTCTGTGGCTCTAGCTGTATTAAAATCTCAGACTCTGAGACGCTTCAAAGTTCTGTGGCTGTAGCTATATCAGTTAAAAGCTCAGACTCTGAGACGCTTCAAAGTTCTGTGGCTCTAGCTATATTAAAATCTCAGACTCTGAGACGCTTCAAAGTTCTGTGGCTCTAGCTATACCAGTTAAAAGCTCAGACTTTGAGACGCTTCAAAGTTCTGTGGCTCTATCTATATCAGTTAAAAGCTCAGACTCTGAGACGCTTCAAAGTTCTGTGGCTCTAGCTATACCAGTTAAAAGCTCAGACTTTGAGACGCTTCAAAGTTCTGTGGCTCTAGCTATATTAAAATCTCAGACTCTGAGACGCTTCAAAGTTCTGTGGCTCTAGCTATATCAGTTAAAAGCTCAGACTTTGAGACGCTTCAAAGTTCTGTGGCTCTATCTATATCAGTTAAAAGCTCAGACTCTGAGACGCTTCAAAGTTCTGTGGCTCTAGCTATATCAGTTACAAGCTCAGACTCTGAGACGCTTCAAAGTTCTGTGGCTCTAGCTATATTAAAATCTCAGACTCTGAGACGCTTCAAAGTTCTGTGGCTCTAGCTATATCAGTTAAAAACTTAGACTCTGAGACGCTTCAAAGTTCTGTGGCTCTAGCTATATCAGTTAAAAGCTCAGACTCTGAGACGCCTCAAAGTCAGTTCTGTGGCTCTAGCTATATCAGTTAAAAGCTCAGACTCTGAGACGCTTCAAAGTCAGTTCTGTGGCTCTTGCTATATCAGTTAAAAGCTCAGACTCTGAGACGCTTCAAAGTCAGTTCTGTGGCTCTAGCTATATCAGTTAAAAGCTCAGACTCTGAGACGCTTCAAAGTCAGTTCTGTGGCTCTTGCTATATCAGTTACAAGCTCAGACTCTGAGACGCTTCAAAGTCAGTTCTGTGGCTCTAGCTATATCAGTTAAAAGCTCAGACTCTGAGACGCTTCAAAGTCAGTTCTGTGGCTCTAGCTATTGTAGGTTTGGTAGTGATCTCCTGGTCGTTGATTGTTCTGGTATAACAGTGTTGTTTTGCTTATTTTAATGTTTAATCACGGTTATGTTGAAACGATATTTTGTTTATGTTCTAATCGCTATGGCAAAATATTGTTGTTTCCCTTCCTCATGTAAGCTATATCAATGCTGCGACTAAATTGTGATGTTCACTTTATGTAAGCTGGCATGGGCTAGCACCAAGTATCTAGGTTGTGCTGCGAGGTGGTGTGATAAGGACTTTGGTCAACCCCACCCGTGGATCCCTGGGGAGACTATAGTCACATGCGACTATGGTCCAAAGTAAGTAGTAAACATAATTAGTAAGTAATAAACATAATTATTATTATTGTGATGATTATCTAAGCAGGCTTTTGGCTGGACATTTCAGATCGACTAGGTGAAGAAAACAAGAATACAAAAACGACACCAGCGCTCATTGTTTGTCATGTTCGATTGTCCGGGTGTAGGAAGTTCCGAGAAGAAATGCTGGTGACGTCGAGTGACGTTTCTAAAACCTGAGCGGAAGTCATAATCTGAGTGAATGTCTAACAACTTTCTGTTTCTTCAGCTGAGCACTTGTATAGTTTCAAACTTTCTTGTTCTTCGTTTCCTTAACGTCCTTTGCCGTACGCCGTAATCTTAGACAACCAGACAATGTTTCAATCATGGATTTGATATTGTCATTTCTATTATACACTGTAATTTGTGCTTTGCAACATTTACGAGCGTTTTGATTAACCGTTTAACTAAGAGCAGTTTTGCGCTATCTTGCACAGTAAAAAGAGGAATTAACTTGCAACGCCAGGACAGAGCCAGAGAATTCAGGAATGATATGTCGGAATTCAGGACACTGCTCACTGAAATCTTTTAAAATTCTGTCTTCAGAACTGGTAACATCATTGGTGAGTACCCCTACAGAAAAGGTACTCCTTGTAGCAAGTGCGCCTCTGGCAGCGGATTCTGTTACAAGGATCTGTGCAGTAAGTAAATTTCTGTGTATGTGTCCAGTAAGACAAGACAAGAGCTTAAAGGTACTAACTGTACCCAGACTCTCGCCGAACTCTCTGTTATCAGAGCCAGAGAGACTGGTTGGTTGCAGAATCTGGCATAGGTTTGTTCCACTGTAGAGAATGTAAACCGTCTAAATGAAATCGTATCAAAATATGATCGGCATCGATTAACTGGTCAATATACCTCTAAAATGTTCATATATATATACCTATATATATATATATATATATATATATAAAGTTATGATGCTTCGAGCCAACAGGGATGCCACACGCCAGAAGGATCCAAAAGGATTCGTAGTCCAAACCTCGAGTAATGAAATTTGTAGGCAATTGTGGAAAACGAGGACGAACAACTTCGAGCGAAAAAAACAATATATATATATACAGTAAAAAATCTAAAAAAAGTTTAAAAATTTAATAAAAATAGACGTTTCGGTCAATGACCTTCATCAGTTGCAGTGCAAGTGAATAAGAAATTACAATGTCCTTAAATAGGTTTACAGTATAAAAGATGACATAATATAACAAAGATGATTACATAACAGGGCGTGGTAACACATGAAAATGAAAAAATTAACCAATGATAAACAATCGGTGATTACTAAGCGAGAAACTATGACAATGCGATACAAAACTCAAGAAACGCAAACCAAATATGAATAAATAATCGGATATAATACAAATAAGATTAATGTTAAAAAACTATAACATGATTCGTCAAGTCAGCCAAAAGTGTGAAGGGACCCGCGTGTAAAATATTCACAGTATTCATAAAAGGCCATCCTAGGAAAAACTTGCAATAAAAACCCCAAACAAAGCCCTTGAAGCTATGCCGCGGCAAGGCACAACAGGCGCCCTGAACAGGGCCCTTAAACAACAATAATGTAATAAATTCCCCGATGGGGGCCCCTGAGAAAACCTTGCACTAACAAAGCTAACAAGATCCAAGGTCAGGGCCTTTGAACACCTGAACTAAGATAACCGCCAAATTAGCAAGTTATTTTTACGTTAGTTGTAGTTTATTCTTTTTTTCGAGTGGAATTCCTGACGTTTATTCAAGCCAAAAGGTGCCAGAGAGAACAACTGTGCGCTCCAATATGCCTCTTTAGTGATTAAAAGCTTTTCGATGTTACTTGTATTGTTTGCATTTATCTGCACTTGATCAATACACTGGAAAGAAAAATCGTTTAAGTCGTGCGGTGTTCTGTTGAAATGAACCGCTACCTCACAAGTCTTTTTCTTGGTCAGCATGGCAGACTTGTGGTTGCGAAATCTAACTCTAAAATCTGTTGTTGTAGAACCCATGTATTGTAAGTTACATTTCTTACACGAAGCCAAATAAATGACATTTTTTGAATCACAAGAAAGTTTCGATCGTATCTTATAGCTCTTGCCTGTTTGAAAACTTTGGAAAGAATTTGATTCGACAAAGTAATTGCAACAGAGATCACATCTTGTTCTTTTGCATTTAAAGCAACCCATAACCTCAATAGCCTCTTCAACTTCAATGTTAGAGCCATAACGAGATGGCGCTAACAATTCCTTAAGGTTTTTAGATCTTCGAAAAGAGGCTATGATGGAATTTGGCGGGAAAAATTCTTTTAATTTGGGGTTGGATTCCAAAATACCTAGGTGTGTTTTCTGATGATGCGACCAACATCAGGTAAATTTGGATTAAATGTTGTTACAAATGGAAACAATTTCTTCTCAGCTTTGGCACGAGTTCTAAGTAAGTCAGTTCTAGATGTAGTTAAGGCTTTAGAAAATTGATCTTCCACTAGTTTTGTGGGATAACCCTGATTGACTAGATAACCCTTGTATTCAGTTGTTCTCTCGGCAAGAAATACTTGTTCAGAGCAGTTTCTCTGTAACCAAGTTGCTACGCCATAAGGGATAGCCTTGAAAACGTGTTTGGGGTGAGCACTTGATGGTGGAAGATACAAGTGGCTATCAGTTGGCTTTGAATAAACGTCTGTCTGAATGAAACCCCCGATGAGATGTAGAGTTAAATCTAGCACGTGAAGCTCGCTTTCAGAAAAAACTAATTCAAATTGAATGGTAGGATATAGAGAATTTATAAAGTCAGTAAACTCATGCAGTGCAGGGAGGCCTTGTTGCCAGAGATCAAAAACATCGTCACGGTATCGCCACCATAAGGCCGGCTTTATGGGGCCAGAAAATTTAGCTTGATAATCTATTTCCCCCATGGCAAGATCCGCGTAACTACAGGCGTTCTTTGGGCCCATGGCTGTGCCATGAATTTGTAGGAAAAAGTTTTCCTTAAAAACCGAGTGATTGCTCTTCAAACAAATTTCTACTGCTTCTAAAATGCAATTAGTGGATGGAAGCTGGTTTTCTCTAGCATTCAGTGCCTTCTTGACTGCAGTAAGACCGAGTTGATTATCTATGTTGGGGAACATTGACACAACATCCCAAGAAACTAAAAGGGTGCCTTCGGGGAAAGGGCCACTCCTATTAAGATCCTCAATTCTGTTAAGTAAATCGGTCGTATCCTTGATGAAAGATGGCAACTTACGAGCCAACGGCCTTGTTAGGATCCAAGCCTTGTTAGGATCCTAGCCTTGTTAGGATCCAAGCCTTGTTAGGATCCTAGCCTTGTTAGGATCCAAGCCTTGTTAGGATCCAAGCCTTGTTAGGATCCAAGCCTTGTTAGGACCCAAGCCTTGTTAGGATTCAAGCCTTGTTAGGATTCAAGCCTTTTTAGGATCCAAGCCTTTTTAGGATCCAAGCCTTGTTAGGATCCTAGCCTTGTTAGGATCCAAGCCTTTTTAGGATCCAAGCCTTGTTAGGATCCTAGCCTTGTTAGGATCCAAGCCTTGTTAGGATCCAAGCCTTGTTAGGATCCAAGCCTTGTTAGGATTCAAGCCTTGTTAGGATTCAAGCCTTGTTAGGATCCAAGCCTTTTTAGGATCCAAGCCTTGTTAGGATCCTAGCCTTGTTAGGATCCAAGCCTTGTTAGGATCCAAGCCTTGTTAGGGTTCAAGCCTTGTTAGGATCCAAGCCTTGTTAGGGTTCAAGCCTTGTTAGGATCCAAGCCTTGTTAGGATCCAAGCCTTGTTAGGATCCTAGCCTTGTTAGGATCCAAGCCTTGTTAGGATCCTAGCCTTGTTAGGATCCAAGCCTTGTTAGGATCCAAGCCTTGTTAGGGTTCAAGCCTTGTTAGGATCCTAGCCTTGTTAGGATCCAAGCCTTGTTAGGGTTCAAGCCTTGTTAGGATCCTAGCCTTGTTAGGATCCAAGCCTTGTTAGGATCCTAGCCTTGTTAGGGTTCAAGCCTTATTAGGATCCAAGCCTTGTTAGGATCCTAGCCTTGTTAGGATCCAAGCCTTGTTAGGATCCAAGCCTTGTTAGGATCCAAGCCTTGTTAGGACCCAAGCCTGGATAGGATCCAAGGCCGTGTAGAACTAATTTAACTACTTCGGTAACTGAAGTAGTTTCTTAAGTTCCCTATATAGTTAAAGCAGAACACTTAAAAATCATTTAAAGTTGCTGCGAGGATAGTTTAAACATTCTAAAATGCCACAAAACGACAAATCAGACTCTACTGGGTGCTCCTGTTTCCCCTCTTAGGACCGTGCGACAATTTTGACAGCGAGTGTGATAAAACTTTGACAATGGCAATGTGTACATCCCACCGCGAATTAATGGCCAAAAAGTGTCCAAAGATGTGTAACCTATGCGGTAAGCGGACAAGAGTTTTGTTTGAAACTTGAAGACTATATATATGATTGTTTAAGGGAAAATCTAAATATATAACGAAGCAATTAATGTATGGTCCCTCGGGAAACTAGTTAGTTTTTTTTCCTGAGAGTCCTTATGTTTCCCGAGACGAAGTCGGGAAACATCAGGACTCTCGGGAAAACAAAACTGTTTCCCTCGGGATCATACATTAAGTGTATATTGAGTGAGCCATGATGATGTTCAGACACACGGTATATGGTACTAGCACTAGTAATGGCGGCTTCAAATTTGAAGCTTGGAATTGGGTCATCGCTGCCTGAATCCAACCGTTGTTTTTGATATAAAATTAAAGTTTTTTCTCTTCATGATCAGAATGTCCATTAAAGTGTCAACATGGAGGAACAGTAAATAAGCAACAGTGTGTTTGTCTATGTCCATCTGGGTGGAAGGGTCTTGATTGCTCAGGTCTGTGCACTGTAACTTCACTTGATTTTGTTTTCTGTCTTGTTTTAACTCGTTAACATTCACTGATCAATGATGGTAAAATTGAGGAGACAATTAGGGTTATTACGTTTTTCAATTTTCCTCCTCAGTCAAGGAGTGCCCCCCCGGATATTATGGAGAGAACTGTGAAAGTGAGTATTGCTATCCATTCTAAAGGTCAGTAAAAAACGAAAAGAAAAAAAGGAAGGATAACGCATGTTATTGACTGTGCAAAATAATCACGGTAGAACGTTGAGTCACGAAACGCAAATTCATGACAACATGAAAGATGAAAGAAAGCTAGATGGAAAGAAGAAACGCTTGTTCTCCCAATAGCCGCCTATAATTAGAACATTTTATCCCCCGTTTACAAGTTCGAATCTACTACCACTTAGAAGAAAGAAATTGAAGTTCTGCCTGTCCTTTGACGATCATATAGAAGATTTGTGAGAGCAAGGCAATTAAATTAGGTTTATAAGAAAAATATCCTTGATACTGTTAGGATTATAATGTCAATGTGAATAGGTTGTGAAATAATCAAGGTCGCACCAGGAGAGTAAATGAAAGATGCATTTTCAAAAAATGCAAATCGCATTGTCCTTCAATGCCTATGTTGTTTTAAAATACCGTGTTTTTAGTACGCTGTGAGGACCGCGTTGGAAAGGAAACGTGTGTTTGGCGTGTGAGGAATGGGCATGACTGTCAAGAGTATTACATGGAAGTGGATTGTGCGGCAACCTGTGGCTACTGCGGTAAGAAAACTGCGCATACGAAGATATTTTCCATGTTGCTTTCATTGTGAGTATCCACATCAATGTACCTACAATCACTTAAAAGGGGCTACGTCATGACAAAAACTACATTTTGTTTAGCTTAATTCCTTTAAAAAAAAGACCCTCTTTGGGCAGTCAGGGGTATATTTATTACTACTATAGCATAACACACTTTCCCAGGAAAAGCCGTTTTATATACAGTATAACTAATTAATTCATGTACTATTCGACATGCCCCTTACTGAACCCTCATAACCAGTCACTACCATCTCACTTCACTTGAACAATAACCTCATGAAAATCGGTTTCCTTTACTTATCCCTTGCCTCGTGAACTCTGTGTGTTATACCTTTTCTTATAGAACATTAGTGCGTGTGGTATTTTTATGTAAGTAATATGGTTATATCGAGTGAATTTCTGATAAAAAAATATATTTTTTTATCAGTAACTCTATGATTTAATTTATGCAAGTATTTTTTTTTCTTAATTTTACCTCATTTTTGTCTGAATAATTGCAACCACAGATGACGGCAGCAAACTCACTACCACTGCAACCACGCCTGTTACTACCACACCAACGCCCAATAATACACCAATAAGTAAGTGCCTCTGGAGGGAGGGGTGGGGGTGTTACGCCGGACATTACAGGCCCCTCTCTGCGTTAAGTTGTTACGGATATTTACCCAACGAACCTCATAGGAAAAAAAAATGAATGAGTAATGCCCTAAAAACGAGTTTGCGGTTTTGCGAGGAAAAGGTTGAAGACGTCGGCTTTATTGCTCATACGTCGTATATTTTCCCCATATCCTTTAGCAGTGCTGTTTAGAAATGAAAAATGTACATTTCTAGTTGGTGATTCTGATTTTAAGTCTGACATTAGGCATCTAATAGATGGAAGTTATGGATAAAAATCAAACTTAATGGAGGCCTGTTCTAAGTCATAAATTTCTGGCGGAATTTGCACTTGAATTTGGTCAAATCATTGACCACAGATTGCAAAGTGTTACAGGGTTACCATGACTAAAACGTATTTTTTTATAATCTTTGATGTAATTCATTTTGAGTCTTTGATAAAGAAAGCTGAGCGTTCCAAGTCCTGTTAATCTTTTTTTTCAGCTCTTCCCACCACTGTACCAACGACGCGTACGACCGTTCAAAATTTTCCCAGCCCCACTCCAGAAGGTATGCCGAAACGAGAATCTAAATTTGGGTAGAACAACTGGAATTTGACCTTTTGTACATTGAACAAAATTTAATACATACATAACAATTTTGGCAATGCATTATGGGATTGTTTGGTGGCATAACATTGGCTACAGTGCATGATGGGAATGTTGTGTAAAAAACGGACGAGTATGCAACAGCTTTCTTGATTTCTGATTGACTGTAACTTCTATTCAAGGAGAATCTTCGTTACGCCGGGCAAATATTTAATTAGCAAACAGGGCCTGGATTGTCATGTTGTAACAAAAAGGGCTAAATGTTATTTAGTAGAAGTTTAATTTAATTTTGTGTATTCAATGGATTAGTTTGTGTAGCCGACCTCAATTCAAACTGCCCGTTTTGGGCGGGATTCGGCGAGTGCGAGAAGAACTCTGATTGGATGATACCTAACTGTTGCATCAGCTGTAAGGAGCACCAGGCTCCTGAAGGTGAGTTGCCACCAGCAGTATTCAAAGCAGAGGTGTTATGTAAAGGGGACTGGGTTGATATGAAGTGCACAGACCGATCGAATGATGATGTTCACTGACATCCCGGAAACTTTAAGTAATGGTCCTGCTAAAAGGTAGGCAGATGTACGGCAAAACGCATTAAAAAGGTGCGAACAGTTAATTGTTAATTCCATTTAAATCGCCTCATCTCATAATACCCCCCCAAAAAAAAACGAAAATAAAACGTCATTTTTAGACCTTGTCTTTTCCATATCCCTATTTTCTGTCTCCCGGCCAAATTTGGCTTTTGCTCTATGCGCCAATCAGCACCACAAAATTTACTGACACTCTTGCTGAGCGCTATTGTTTTTCTGCATTCTTCTTAGCCGGACCATTACTTAAATGCTATTCCCATGCAGTTTATTCCTCTCTCTCACCATATTAAATTGCTACTTCTTCGACATTATTGGAAAGGTTTTGTAACAGTTTACTTTTGATTTCAGTGCAGCAACTTAAAATGGCCTGTGGTTGAATTGACTCTTCATTTCAATTCTATTGTGTACCTACTTCACTTTTCACTATCAGTTTAAGGCAGAGGTGTTCTACAGCCGATTATTAGCACTATCCTAGGGCTAACATAAGCAGCAAGAGTTAGCTATAGTTAATCGTTTTATAGAGCAATTCTGAAGTAATGATTTAGCATATGTATCGAATCTGTCGGATCGTACCCTCCGTGATCAGCATTATTCTTAGAATCACGCTCAACCATATACAATAACTGTTGATTACTTCACACCAAAAATAACCATATGACGTGTCACATTCTCCTCAAAATTAAACTCTACCAGAGAGTGAAATAGCCTATCTAAGTACGTGAACATTGTTTGTATCGTTTTGTTGTGTTGTAGAATGTAAGGATAAATCTGCAACCTGCCCCATTTGGGCGTACAGTGGGGAATGCGATAATAATCGAGAATGGATGCGAACAAACTGTCGAAAGAGCTGCAACCAGTGTGGAGGTAAGCAGCAAATAAGATTTTGTTTTACTCTTGGCACTTGTGGGGCAGTTAGCAAGTCCTGCGTGCACGAAAGAAATACAACCTTCAAATTTTCCGTGCTACGGTCCCGTGTGGTTTGTGATTTGTACAGTTGGGCATTTGTATAGTGGAAAACTGTTAGCAGAATAATGAAACATTTTTGATGGACGACATCATGGCAACATTATGATAAAGAGAATTTTACTGTACTCCTCATAGACCTCGAAAACGTAAATAAACCATGATCAAACCCAATGAAACATAACCAAATTATTGTACAAATAGAAAAAGGTCTTTCGACGAGAAGGATCTTTTATAAGGGACGGACCATTAGAAAAGTGATGGGGGGCTGGGGAATTTTCAGCTTGCATCGGAATTTTTTTTTCGCTCACTGCTTGTGCAGGAATTTTTTTTTCAGGTGAACCCCTCTGCACGAATTTTTTTTACTACATGTGAAAAAGTCATAATTGGACCTGCATGAATTTTTTTTTACCTTCTTCTTTGCATGAATTTTTTTTTGGCATTTTCCATTGCATGAATTTTTTTGTTTTTTTTTCCCCACCCGTCCCCCCCCCCCCCAACCATCACTTTTCTAATGGTCCGTCCCTAAAAATACAGCACAAATTATAACATAACTATTCCATAACTTAATGTTTCGTTGCTTTTTTTAACAGACCGAGGATTTTGCTACCAACGTTATCGTACGTAGCTATTTTTCAATAAATATCTTAATATACCCTAAGAGCTTTTGTAGTTGTGAATTTATAGGGTATATCCTTTTATAACAGGAAGATGAAGCTCTCTACCTCTCTCTCTCTTCATCCCCACATATATCAATCACGAGCTTCTGTACAATCACTATTCCTACCCGCTTCTTTAGCTTAACTGTTTTCTCAAAGAATGTAAAGACTCAGACGCGAAGTGCCCATCTTGGGCCTTGTTGAAGCAGTGCCACTCAGGGGACAGAATTGCCTGGATGATCACAAACTGTAGAAAAAGCTGTGGACTTTGTCAAGGTAAAAGCGCCCTTAGTTTTGGAAAATCTTCAAAAGTTCAAATTCAAAAGTGTTCTGTGCATTTTTTCGAGATTTCTTCAGTTTGACTAGTTTTGATTTAAGTATCACTGTTAGCAATGCGCTTTAGAGTTAAAGATCAGTTACATCTATGATCGTGATCGTTACGTTGGGCGAGCTAACTAGAAAATCAACTAGGCTAACTTAGCTCCTCAGCTCGAACTTTCCTTAAACCTTATTTTCGTGTTCAATTTTTCTTCCTATTGTTTGTAACGTCTGTTGTTGTATTTTTGTTCTAGAGCTAATAAGGATTGATGGATTAATTGATTGGTACTAACTGAGTAATCGTCGTTGGTTTCCCTCATCTAGGATGTTTGTTTCTACACAGAAATTGACAGCAGTACTTTTTTCCCTTCGAAAAAATTGTCTGTTTGCTCCACTTAAATTTGATTATTGGATTATTCCTCTGTTCACATGTTTGTTTGGTGGTTCAGTTAGACATGGTTTCGATTTGTACCGTTCTCCCCGCGCGCACACAAAAATTAACTCCTAACATTAAAAGTTAAAGCTTAACATTTTTAACCATCGTCTGAAGAGGACCACTGGAAAGTGTTCGAAACGTCGCGATGCACATCCAAGTGACTACAGACAAACGAAAATGTTTACATAACAACTGCAGAATCAACGATGACCAATAGCATAATCCATAGCAATCCCCTTTTTACCTTAATTAAGAGTGTATAACTTACTTTATCAACTTGTTTGATTATCCCAATTTCCTGTATTCCATAACATCTTTACACGAGTTTAGTTTAAAATGGTGGTAAAATACGCGCGACAACTTCCTATTCACATAATGTTCCTTACTTTATTATTATTATTACTGTTCTGAGGAGACCGTGATGTTTGTATCTCTACAGCGCATGACAGATACGAGGAGTGTCCAGCGTGGGAAGCCATGGATGAATGCAAAAAGTCACAATGGACGTGGATGGTGAACCAGTGCCCACGAAGCTGCGACGTACCATGTGAGTCAATGTAATATGTATTACTTTAGCAATGGACACCCACCAGCATACAGCTCCTGAATACACCCAATCGGAGCAATGCTACAATCCTTGCCAAAATTAGTTGGAACGACTATATGATACGAATAAAATAAAAGTTGCTGCTTTTCAATAATTTAAAAAATCCCCCGGCCCCCCTTAAAATCAATGTTGCTGTAGTAATGATGTATGATGACTAAGCTTTGAAATGCAGGTTCACGCACAAGCATCAACCAACACTGATAGGGGGAGGGGAGGGTAGAGAATGTTGCTGTAGTAATGATGTATGATGACTAAGCTTTGAAGCATGTTTACGCACAAGCATCAACCAACTCTGATAGGGGGAGGGGAGGGTAGAGAATGTTGCTGTAGTAATGATGTATGGTGACTAAGCTTTGAAGCATGTTCACGCACAAGCATCAACCAACACTGATAGGGGGAGGGGAGGGTAGAGAATGTTGCTGTAGTAATGATGTATGATGACTAAGCTTTGAAATGCAGGTTCACGCACAAGCATCAACCAACACTGATAGGGGGAGGGGAGGGTAGAGAATGTTGCTGTAGTAATGATGTATGATGACTAAGCTTTGAAATGCAGGTTCACGCACAAGCATCAACCAACACTGATAGGGGGAGGGGAGGGTAGAGAATGTTGCTGTAGTAATGATGTATGATGACTAAGCTTTGAAGCATGTTCACGCACAAGCATCAACCAACACTGATAGGGGGAGGGGAGGGTAGAGAATGTTGCTGTAGTAATGATGTATGATGACTAAGCTTTGAACTGTTGAAGCATGTTCACGCACAAGCATCAACCAACACTGATAGGGGGAGGGGAGGGTAGAGAATGTTGCTCTTTGAAATGCAGGTTCACGCACAAGCATCAACCAACACTGATAGGGGGAGGGGAGGGTAGAGAATGTTGCTGTAGTAATGATGTATGATGACTAAGCTTTGAACTGTTGAAGCATGTTCACGCACAAGCATCACCCAACACTGATAGGGGGAGGGGTGGGGGTAGAGAAATCAAAGATTTTTTTTGTGCGATTTGTGGAAATGGCTATACGTTCCAACAATTTTGGCAACGATTGCAGCTGTCACGAATCCTGCAGCCTTGTAGGTTCATGTAGTCACTGTCTATTTTGTGTCAGCAGAGTCCACTGAGATCAACGACCTGATTGGCTACGAAGGAGCGATACGATACGTTACGATACGATAGACGGTTCTGACTTCATACCAAAAACTAAATGCATTGAGCTCGTAAGAGTCAGGGACAAGTTAACATTATTTTACTTATCAAAAGCCCTAGATAATATATATTGTTATATACCTAGGTAGATTTTCACTCAACAAAACGAGCACTGTGATTGGTTGATTCTTGGTCAAGTGCCCTGATCAAATTCAATTGTATTCCGACCGGGATACAATTGCGCAGTTGTTGCCAGTGCGCCGAATACAACAGCACGTGACCAGTGCATGACTAAATTAAAAATGGCGTCATCTTATAAATATATAACAAAGCACTTGATGTATGGTCCCTTGTGAAACTAGCTTGTTTTGTTTTCCCGAGAATCCTGACTCGAGGACCATATATACATTAAGTGTATATTATTCATTGTCACTGTTTTGTTCATTTTAGTTTCAGAGGTAACGTTTTGTGGTGATAAAGATAATGGTAATTACCAATCCCCCATCACGTGCTCGGCATACATCGCATGTTCAAGAGGAACAACCAGTCACGTGGCCTGCCCCGAAACCACAAAGTTTGACACAGAGACAAGGACGTGCCAGCCAGAAGAAACTGCCTCATGTGAGAAAACTTGCTCGGCAAAAATTGGACCCGGTCAATAGCCGATTTTAATACGATACCGTTGTAACGATAGGATTTCACATGCTATCAGATTTTCGCAAAGAAATTTTAAAGTAGTGAATTAACATGACTATCTGGCGTAAAACACGTGGGTGATTTGTGACGTTTAGAAATTGAAGCAGGAAGTAACAGGTTAGAAGAAACGGAATACATGCGCCCATTTTGAAATTTCATAGCTAATTCTGACAGACGCTTTTAGACAACCTAACTCCGGCTAAATTGAAACGTCTTCGTTAGGTTATTACGTTTTAAGTGATTTTGCGTCTAGCCTGAGTTAGCAACTGTCTTCAGCGCCAGTTGCTGGCATTGCCTATTCGTTAGAACACTTTTCGTCAGTGTAACACTATAACTGTTTATGGGTAGAATGTTTCAATTACAACTTTAGCTCTTTGTTATAATTGATGTAATGGCTTGTGTAACTGCATTCATCCACAGAACTCTCTTGTGCTTTTTTTAACGCTCCAGCGAAATCCCGTTAAGTATCGCAAGATTCGTAGCCAGTGAGTACGAAGACATTTAGCGCTACCATCTAATCACTGCATCCATACAATCAAGGAAAGACAAGTTTCTATGGGAACATCTGGGCTAGACTGACATAAGCCTAACTCGAGGAGATGGAATTGTACATATAAAGTGCCCATTATCGTTCCTCTGTGTTTATGAGCTCTTAGACCGAACTTGAAATCATGAAGTTTAAATTTAACTTATATCTGTATTGACTTTCAATCAAACCAATCTTTTTCATGAGTTCCTTCTAAAAGCCATGTCATCGTCTTGTACACATTTAGCACTAACAGGAGAATCACAGATTTTCTTGACTCGGTTGAATACTGTACCGGGTGGACATTTCATGTGACGTGCTTGTCCGTCCGTGCATGTTACAAAACCCACGCATATTCCGGATATGGTATAGTTCCCGTCCTTCATTTCTGCACAAAATTGAACTTCAGAAACTGCGGAAGAAAATTGAAGACCGCTGATGTAGTAGACTGCATACTCAGGCGTATTTTTGGTCCTAGTTTGTCTATAGTTAGTCTCCTCTACTAACTATGGTTTGTCTTAGTTTGTTTCTCACGTGCTATAGCGGTCATGAAAGAACGCATATCAGAAACACTTGACGGGTTTTTACAAGTAAAAATGAGGAAAGAGATCATAACCGCGTCTGATATGATAAGGGGACAGAATCTATTTTTATCTCGTTCAAGGCTGCGCGGTTTCCAGATGGCGCACTGAAATTACAACAACGTGATGAAAAGGTCTTCAGCCATTGGTCAGTTAAAATAGTTTCCGGATCTAAAAATAGATTCTGTCCCCTTATCATAGTAAGAGAACCCGGCCAGTATAGAAGATACGTTCTCTTACCTCACTTTCTCTTGGTTTTTATTGATATGGCTACAATAGTGCACGTGCTCTGATTGGCTGCTTAGCGGGCAAGATTTTCTTGTAATGACAGGGCATTATGAAAATTTCTTTAATATGGACAAAAGTAGTCTTATTTTCAAAGGAACTGTTTCTTCTGTCACTTCTGGTTTCTATCGCTTGGTCAGGTGTGTTCCGGGTCAGCGGCTATTGAAAAACGTTTCGGTTTTTTTTTCATTGCTAAAAGGGCCATATAATAAATAACTTATTGACCTCGTCCGCGCGGTCATTACAGGAAAATCTCAGATGCTTCGGTGTATCTGTGTCTGATATATTACATAAGTAACCCATGAATGCATACTCGCTATCGCTCGGTCAATGTATCAAGGCCTCGGTCCTAGATTTCCCAGTAATGACCGCACTCTAGGTTAATAAGTAGTATGCATTCATGGGTTACTGATGTAATATATCAAACACAGGATACACCGAGAAGAGAGCTGAAAATACGACGCACATGCAACGGAATATTTTTAGCGACGTTTGAGGTATGTATCGAGGCATGTATGGAGTGGGTGATATAGCTTTTCGAACGAAATTATTTGGAAGATGAAATTAACGATGCAAAACGAGCCGTAGCACAAAAGAAGAGATTGGAAAGAATAGCTAGACTAGATGGTTTAAATCAAAATGGAAAAAACAACCAATTAAATTACAGGTACTCCGCTACAGCTCCGGAAAATGAGCTCCTGTTACAGTACAGTTTCGGGAATGCATCATGTTTTATGTGCCCTCTTCGTAAAACAGATTCTGTTACACAAATGACAATGTAATGTGGACAAACGTACGTGGAATATTTAGCAATTAATGAATGAGGCTGAGTAGGATATGAAGAATTAAGCGGATCAAGGAAGGTGTTATCCACCGAGGCCATAGGCCGAGGTGGATAACACCCTTCCGAGATCCGCCTAATTCTTAACATCCTACGAAAGCCAAATTCATTAATTGCTTTATTATTTATCAAAATATTTTCAAACACTTAAAGGAGAAAATGAGCTTCATTTTCACAATTTTCACACCCACCAGCAATATAACAAAACAACAAAATAACACAAGCTCGTCCCCAGGTCGTCTCGGTTAACGGTGCATTAACCTGCGAAAACGCTGCATTTTTGACGTCATTTCCTCGTTTAAGTCAAAATTCTTCCAAATTTGGTCGTCAGTAACTGGTTATGGTGAATTAAACGTGTGCTTTTAGCCAATCAGAATCGGGGAAATATTTTGAATGAATAATAATACAGCTTAATGGACAGTTATCCCGCATCCAAGTCCAGTTTGCTCTCTTACATTCCCCTTTCACCGCCCAAGGAGCACAGTGTTCATGTTTGTCATAAACTGCAAAAAGTTGAAAAAAAAAATGTGAATCAACAAACATTGAATCAACGAACATTGAATGAGCCAACGACAGCTTTAAGCAATGCACGAAGGAACCTTAAGATCTAACTGGTAATTCTCTTTATTCAGACAAGCACAGTCCCTTACATTTTAGTTTGGAGAATTTGGTGCTTGGTCAATCCAATTGGAGTTTGGCAATGGCAATCCTTTTTGGCAATGTGTTGGTACTATTAGCAGAAGACAGAATCGTACACTCTAAGCTTATCACGATAAATACAAAATCTACCGCCTGTTAGCTATTGCTGGCTACTTCATTTTCCCTCAAGAGGATTTCACGAATCAGGAGTAAGGATCCTATATATCTGATTAGGGACCGTTCATTTTTTACGAGGGAGGGTGGGGCCGATGTGTTTCAGGAAGCACCATTTAAAAATTGCATGATCCCCTTTGAAGCGGTAATTTTTTTGGATGACACTTCCCCCCTCAGTTTCTAATACCATAGAGAGCTGTTTATTAGAGAGCACTAATCAAAAGAAATAGAAGTCAATTTCGGATTAAAACATTATGACATAAAAGTATTGCTAAAATATTTCACGTGATCCCCCTTTTCCATATTTTTTTGGAGTATGGCCCCCCTCAAAAGCAGTTTTTTTCGCATGCCCACAAAAAATCCAACCAGCCTCACCCCCCTCCCTCGTAAAAAATGAACGGGAAGAAGGAAGCCCCATAGTAGCCAACCAGTCAAACGTGAGATATTTTCTGGGAGAAGGTAAAAATTCAACAGGGGAAACGATACATCTAGCAACGAAGCAGTTTTCTACTTAGTCACTTGAAGCAAAAGCTAGATGAATGTACTAAGGAATCTGTTGCAAATGGTTAGTAGACACCTTGGCATATTCCACAGCTTTGTCGACAATTTGTTAACATCCATTCACGCTTTCCCGATGCTACACATTTGTCCTGCAGAGCGAAGTCGGCGCATTTAGGATGATCATCCTTACAAACTGTCAGAAATTAAAAAAAGAAACAATCAAAAACAGAGAATAATCGTTCTCTCACATGCTACTTGACTGAGGAGTTCAGTCTTAATATTGTCTGCAATCCTCGTTTACCCATCTCCCGTTCGTTGCCTAGTAATCACCTTTATCAAAATACATCACAAATCCATAAATGAAATAAACGAAACAAAATACTCTTATTTGCAGGGACATAAAATGACTCAAGTAAGTTGGGCTACGATAAAAAAAAAATTATGTGTACACTCTGACATCAAACTGTTTACCTCAACTAGTAACAATGCAAGTCTCTGAATAGTACGCAATACCCACCTCCGAACTGATTGCAGCTTTTCCTGCAATTTGAGAGCATCCACACTCTGTCTCGCGCACATTCTCCTGCGGAAGCCCACAAGGGACACTTAGAGTTGCTGTCATTGCATCCTTGAAAAAATAAGGGAAACTCTGGCCAATCAGAAGCTATTATGAGGAATACTATCATATTAGGGTGAATTGGCCGTTCTGCTATTGGTCAGATAAGAACATGCATTGTTCATGCATCAAATTAATTTGTGCTGCGGAGAGCGCAGGCCTACGCGCATCGCCTTTACATTGTCTTTACCATATCTGCCTATCATCTGAGAGGATAGAAACAGGATGCGCCCATCCCAATCCTGCAATTCTATTACGCTCTTCGAGCATGCATGGGAAAATAGGGCAAATTCTGCTTGAGGTGCACTATGGGATTCTTCCCCATCGTTTTCGATAATTTTTTTCTCAGCTCTATTGCTAAAAATGGTAACATTTAACTTCTGCATGTCAAAATGTACAGGGAACTGGATGCGTAACTCACTGAGAAATATACGTCCCAAGGAGCCCACTTCATATAATGGCACCGATGGCAGTCCCCACAATGCATTGCATACAAAATTCGTGCCAGTCTTCAACGCGACCACGGAATAGCGAATTTAAAAAACTCACGGTTGTCAATAATTGAGTCCATTAGGCGTCCACAGCTTGAACAGCAGTGTTTCTTCATCCATATTGCTTTCTTTCTGCATTTTCCGTGGGCTGCCCAGCGGCCGCACTTGAGATTTTCATCTCTGCAGTCTACAAAGACAAGGTTAGTCTGGTAAAACAGATTTCGAGACAGATACCAAAATCTCCTTTGTTTAACTGCAAAATGTTTGCATAGATCACAGAAAGTTTTGGAGTAGGATAGTAGATGTAGATGTTAGTAAAAGTACCAGGAATAATGTGCATAATAAAAAGTACGCTGACTTTGCAAACTGAGGAAAGCAATTTTTGAGATGGTGGTAAATTCGTCTTGCGAACTCAGGTCACAATAAGAAATAATAACCAGTTAGTTTGGTTTCCCATCGAGTCCGGATGTTTCCCGAGACGAAGTCGAGGGAAACATCCGGACTCTGGGGAAACCAAAACTAAACTAACCATCCCACTGCGCACGCGTAAATCACCAAAAACTCCCTAGCATTATCTCTATCAAGTAGACACTTACGTATGTGCTTGGATCGTGAATTTTCCTCAGTACGATTGTCAAACAGCTTATCCGGAGCAAAAAGACTTAGGTACAATTCCTTGGATGGCGCTACAGCAAGGACACTGGATGGTTTGTTAACAATGACGTTAGTAGACTCCGCCGGTGTCACGCCAGGAACCGTGACACTGAGTACACTAGCAGGTTTGGTAGGTGAAACGTTTGGTGATGCCACAGGTGCACCAATGGATGGCTTTACTGTCGTCACAATAGGCAAGTTGATTGTTGTCGAATTTCTAGGTCCCTGTGGTATGCTGGAATGTGGCGTGACAGGCATCATTGTAAAAGGCCCGGATGACAACGTCGGCGGTACAGGCGTGGTTACCACGATAGATGGTCTAACGGTAGGGCGTCCTATTAACAGAATGTTGACTTGCTTAATGAACGATAAATGACAAGGTGCATTTATATACGAATTAACATATAGTGCCTGCTAAGACCGTTTAATGATAGAGCTCTGTAAAAGGTTCCATCTATCATCTATAGTCGGACTCCAAGGTACGAAAGACACGACACAGCTAATCATCGTTTACATTCAATCCTGATGAAACGAAATGACTTCAGTTGCAGGAGTGTAAAAGTAGAGAAAAACAGGACGTATGGGTGTTAATTCTACTGACATATTAAATCACTCAATATAATTATGTGTCTGAAGTATGGGTGTTGATCTTGGGGACAGTTTGTCGAATACCACTGCACTATGCAAACAATTTTCTGATGAAATGTTTTCTTATGGCATGATAAATAACTGACGAATTTTCTTTATTGATTTAAATTTATTTATTTATTTATACATTTATCCCACGTCCCCTCGGGGCTTTTCAGTGAACTATTATAATTTTATAAAATATTCTTTGAGTTTCTCGGGGGTGAGATCGGATGTCAGCCTGTAAAGGTGCCTCTGGCAGCCGCTATCAGTCCATATTTGATCTCACATCGGCTAAACTGCAACGCCAGGAACTATGTCCCCTACTCTTCGTGAACAGCGTGTGGGTTCTTTAACGTCCCACAAAGAGAGATCAGCCGGCATTTTTGGGCTCCCTTACGTAGTCGCGGTTGTTTCGTTCTCTTTCACAGCGGCTGGGGCTGGGTGACACGCGTTTCGTTCCAAGCACAACAAATGTCGTCGCCAATAATGCCCCATTGTCCCACGAAGTTATTTACAAGCAAGGGTTGTGAGACGGGACCTACGGCTTATCGTCCTTATCCGAGAAGACAAGGAAGTCTAACCATTTATAGATGTCATTGTTAAGACAGCACTTTCTCCTCAGTTTTTTAAAGACCACGAGTGAGGATCGAACCCACGACATCCAGCACGATAGACCCTTGCTCTACCAACTGAGGTAACCGGTATTCCAAGGGCGCTGTAAAACCTCTTTGCAAAGAAGTGGAACTTTTACTTACCGCAAACTCCACAGGTGGCTGCACAGTCAGCCTTCATGTAAGAAGAACTGCATTTATGCACATTACTCAGTCTCCAGCGGCAAACTTCTTTGCCGACGCGGTCAAAACAGCTGACTGGAACCAAGAGACAAACTGAGATTTTGGAAACAAATAACCTAATCCCGAATTTTTTCCTACTGATCGTGATTCAAAATGAGGTAGCAAACTTAACCTCAGGACAACAAATGCTAGAAACAATTACACTATTGCAATGGGACTCGGCTCCGTTTCGTAGATTGTGATCTGTTGAACGTGATTCAAAACTGGCAGCTAAAAATCATATAAAAAGGAAACCGTGATCAAAAAACAGCTGTGTAAGCAAATAACTGCAACAGTCACTCAATTTATCAACTAATGGCTGAGGCAAACAAGTGGCAACAAGTCACAACATCAAAATATAAATATTTGCCACAATAATTCTTAAGCCTAATAAGACCCGGTTCAAAAGTCGAACTTTTCATGTACCGAACCTAATGCAAATGAGAAAAATCTATTGTTTTCCCTCATACGCAATATATTCGGCACAAGCAAAGTTCGAGTTTTGAACCGGGCCTAACGCACTCACATTGGCAATTTTCTCCGTACATTCCTTCCGGGCAGACCTTCACAGCATCTGTTAAGACATTTGTTTAAACCTCACAACTTAAAATTGATTCTTGTAAAAAGAAACATTATGCAACACACGACATTGACGTATGTCCTTTTTTTAGAATTATTTAACATTAATTATGCATACCTGAGCAGTCCAGGCCTCCCCATCCCGGCTAACATGCGCAAGTACACATTAGAGTGTTTAGTTTTCCGCCATTCTGGCATTCTAAAGGGCATTCTGATGAAGAAAGAAATTAAGAAAAACACAGCAATGTAGTTGCTGAATTCGTTACGCTGCTAGCACCTGTTGCTTTTAAACTTATACACTAATTGCTTTAAATTGTTTTGAAAGTTAATTGTGATTTTAACAAGGCGACACGGCTGTCTACAAAAAAACGGCATTTTCTGCTAATCCACCTATGTTTTCATTTCTCCGGTATTTTTTCTCCTAGTGCGATCAACGTATGAGCCTTAAGCAAAGAGAGAAAGACTGCTAATATAGATCATAGCATTAAGATTATAAATCCTGAGTAAAATTAGTGTGAGATCGAATCATTTTAGTTGTATCTCACCGCACAGATTACACATTTTGGGGCACTTTTTCGCCATAAAATCTTTGAATGCTGTGCACATTGCCAGTGTAAGAGACCTGCCGCACTCAGCATCAAAATCATCGCAGTCTCCTACAAAGGAAAACAAAACAATGAACGTTTTATCACGTATTATAGTTAATAACCGTTAAGTTAAGTCTCTTTACAGCGGCCGCATTCCCCATTTGTGACCGGCACCCCTAACTTTACGTGGATGGCAAATTTATAATCGATCCTTATCTCCTTCAATCAATCACCCAATCAAAAACAATCAATCAATCAAACAACAGCGTCAGCAGCAGAACTTAGAATAATCTCGAAGTGTCAATTTAGCACTACAAAACAGTCAATCCTGATAATCGCACTGACTGTTTGTGAGTGTAATCCCTTTTAAGATTGATTTTCTTTTCGTTTTCTTCTACAGCGAAGATCTCATCCCTTAGTGAAAATCGATTGCTAGATCCTCTCGAAATTCAAGGCAACAATTAATTTTTGCCACTATTAGTCTTTATAAAATGTTCGAGTAATTGCGCGCGCTGTGATTGGTCAGTTCGAGTTCATTATAGCTCCATAAAGCACTCTGCTTACGTCACGCGCGTGCATTATAACTCAACATATGCACGCAAGCTTCGTCACGAAATAAGAAAATGTTTGTTTCTTGCCGCAAAGGGAGCGGTTTTACTTTTCATTCAGCATTTAAGCCAATAAAAAGAAAGCATGTACATGTAAGGAGAATACTTATTTTGATTAATTAAAATTCGCAATCCTTTTCTTGTTTAACATGTCTTTATGTTAATGTGGTGGTTTACATTTTATAAAAGAAATAAAAAACGCGCCCTTCGTGCATTGTTGAGTTATATAAGCACTTGGGAATTTTTAAGAACACTCGAGAAGTGCGAGAAGCACTCGGCTGCGCCTCGTGCTTCTCTATGCACTTCTCTCGTGTTCTTAAAAATTTCCGCGTGCTTATATAACTCAACAATGCACTCGGGCGCGTTTTTTATTTCTATAATAACGTCCTGGCCAAGCGGGAACTGTTGGGTTAATAATCAGACGGCTCGCGCGGACTGACACATTACTATTTCAGCTGCCTGATTCAAACATAGATACAATATCTCTTAATTACGACGTGATAATTAACAGCTACTCACTGAAGTGGATGTGCCTAGTGGTGAAATTTTACCGAGCCGCGAAGCAACGAGGTAAATATCCACCGCTGGCCACCGCTTCTGAGGTGAATAGTGGTTTAAGTATATTTTTCATCATCAACACCATTTTATTTCAATGCTTAAATTTAACAAATTAGAGAAACACACAACCCGCATATAGCAAAGCTAATCGAGGCGTTCTGAGCATAAACTTACAATCAAATTTAGCAAAATAGATTAATAGTAAATCGGGTAAATAAATAAATAAAATAAAAATAATTAGCGTTTACATAGATAGAGCAAGAACATGAAAGAGCATATGAAACATAGGAAAGTAATAATGATTCGTAGAGTGCAATTAATAATAATTGGTAATTTTTTAGATTAACGTTTATACATCAACATAACCCATCCTCATCACCAAGTACCGCAAGTAAAAATTGATGAATTTTCCATAACTTAACTCCGCAAATGGGAAGCGAATTAAGTCGAATATTCAGTCTTGATTTATCAACATATAAGTCACATCAGCAACAGAAAATCTGGTGTTACTTGAATGCAATGAATGACGGATGAACCGTAAAAAGATCACAGATATTCTAAGGAGCTGAATTGGTAAATATGTTGTGCATAAGGGAACACACTGTTTCAAAATAAAGCATATTGAGGGCTAGGGGAAAAATATTAGCGGAGACAAACAAAGGAATAGCATGAGATCTATTCCCAGCTAAGAACATTAGCCGACTGAGACAGAAGCCAATTACTTGGATCGTCCATATGTGCTGTACCCTTGAATCAACCCTTTCCCGTAAAGAATTATTTTTTAGAACAGGCTTTCCAGCGAAAATACATTGTTTGTTTGTTTCGAGGACATATGTAGATGAACATGACTGAACTGCGCTCTGATTGGTTGATTGGTTGTTACGCATTAGGGCGTGGCAAATTTTTCACGAAAACTATTTCTATAAATAACTTTTCATCAGAAAGGGTTAACTCCAAGGGCTTGTAAGGAAATGGACGCTCCTAGTAATCGGCTCCTGCCGAAGAGTTCGTTTTTGTAAGATAAAGATCTTTCTCAAATAAACCTGTGCAGCTTGGCCCCAGGCAGAAATTCCATAGCAAGTATAAGAGAAAATCTGAGAACGGTAAATTTGGATTTTAGTATTTAAAAGCACGGAGTGTCTTAATCGTGCAATAATTCCAACAACTCCGCTGTTTTTAGAGGCAGTATGATCGATATCGATAATCGATATTTCCAGGTTAAGTTTTTGTCAGTGAGCGCTCCCAGGAACTTTGCATAGTGTTTACATACAAGAGAATTATCACTATTTGAGGCATTATTATATATCCTTATATTAATCTTATACACTAAAACAGTGAAATAATGTACTCCACAAAACGAAAATCGCTCGGAAAATGGAGGAGTTCACAAGTGACGATCCAGCGCGACTCGGATCACGGTGAGGGATTTCTTGTTGTAATGACAGCTGCGTCTCTTTTTCTCGCTGACAGATAAAATTTCTGAAGACATTTATTTAATTCTGGTGGCGATATTTCTTCAAATTGAGTTGCAAACTCTTTCTGTATTTGAAATTCGGTAAAAGAATATCATTCTTTGGTTCTTAAGTGAAGAAGTGACATTATTTGGTTACGCAAGATTAACCTTTCTCGTTGGTTTTTATCTGGCGATAAACTCCGGGTTAAAAACATAGACCATTACCTTTAAACACGGCCAAGGACTCAGAGGTAAACAACAAAGGATATTCGGAGTTGGAAAAGTCAATCAGAGCGCACCTTCAACGCTACCTACTGTTTTAGTATATACTAATCATAATTATTTACTTACGACATAAATTCTTGTAGCAAAATCCTTTTCCAGACGCGCATTTGGAGCAAGGTTTACCGACCTCATACGGGAACTGGTCAAGTATATTACCACTAAAAAATAAACAAGTAAATAAGTAAGTAGACAGACATATGAATAAATAAATATATAAATCAATAGATAAATAAATAAATCGATCAATCAACAAAAAAAGAAATAAAGAAAAGGAGAGGAATAAATAACTATATATTACTTCAGACTGACACCTCGTAAATATTTTATGACGTACCTTGGTGTGTAGTCACAGACTACTTCAGTTTCTTCTCGAACCCATGGATGACGCTTTTCGAAAATTTTGTTACAAAACGCTATACCACACCCAAGAAACTTGGTGCTGGCCCAAACAAGCTAAAATGAAGCAAAATAAAAAGAAAGGGACGGACGATTATAGTCAGTAAATGATAGACAAGTACCATGTTAAATAAACTTAACGATAGCGATGACAACGTACATCTTTCATGTTAAACCACATGATCTAGACTGTAGGTTTTAGATTATTATATTTTGGTTTGTATCTTGTATACAACATCAAGCTGGGAACAATTAATTTATATCAGTATATATTGTTGCTTTCGTTCCACTAATTGCGATTTTGCGATGGCTATGCGGCTGGCTAAAAACTACGATATTTTTCTAATTTTCGTATGGTTTTACTTCTGTATAGCATAAATTAGAAAAATAATAAAGACATAGACAAAAAAGAAAGAAAGAAATAAAGAAGATTATTATCTTTGGGGTATATACATATATACATAGACACAGGGTTTGCAGTAGTGCGGTTCACTTTGTTATATTTTTGGTTCGGTCTTAAAGTAATTTTTATTTGAGAATACGGTATTGCGGAATTGCAAAACTGAGCAGTGTACGGTATTTTGAAAATTTATTAAAGCCGTAATTGCTTGCTATTTCCTTTTGTCTTATGTTATCTTATCTATATTTAGGTTACGTTATGAATTCTTGAAAACGCCACACAGTATTAATTAGAACTCAAGCGATAGGACAATAGTTCAGACGTTGCAGCAGCGTACGTATGAACCGCATGTCCCGGATGAAGCGTTATTGAAAACATTTTTCACCTTAATGCTTTTGGCGCATTTGCCGACCCAATAAAAATTAACTCATTCAAAGTTTGTTTCCGACAACGTCATCTCGATGACGTATGCATGGGAGTAATAGGAAAACAGCGCAACAAGACAGTTGAAGTTGACTTAAACGTCTTGTCTTGTAGTTCAGTTGTATCAGTTAGGTTGGATTTGTCCGACTCACCGAGCATGTCGTCCGGCTTAAGTAACGCAGAGTTTATTGGACTGGGAGCCATGGCTATTGTGCTATTGGTTCTAGGTTGTATTTTCCAGTCATTCTCGCTGTTAGTTTTGATCCAACCTGAAGTGCGGGAATTTGCTATGAGTCCATTCTTTTTGAACATCATAATTTCCAACCTCCTGGTGATCATAATCGATTTTCCACCTATCGCAGGAGCCGCATTGGCGGGAGAAAGGCTCCTTTCTCCAGTTTATTGCCAGGTAAGCATGAGAGTTTACGGTGATATACAATAAATAAATAAATGAGTGAAATTATTATAACAAAACCTTCATTATATGCGTACGTCTCGAAAAGACAATCACGACAAAAATAACATGCAATACTCACTTTAAAAAGTTGTTCTTTTAAAACGTTTTAATGGAGAGCAGTCTTATTTTCTGGCAAGATTTGAAGGGAAGAGATTAAAGGCCTTTGTTACCAAACTACATTACACGTTACAGCAACCGAAAAGAACCGGACACGTTAGAAACGACTGAACCCGGTGACAGAAGGAAAGCAAGCATCATTCGCGGCGACAAGGACATTAATGAAAGAATAGTGTAAATACCACCGTTTGCATGGGGTTTTAACAAAGTTTAACGTGGGAAATGGTATATTTTAGTAGTTTCCGTGTAAAAGTACAAAATTCTCATTTCTATGGAAATTCAAAAGAGTAAACAAGCGAGGTGAAAATCCAGAGATATCCTTAAACACATAACAAAACAATGAGGGTAAAATATAGGATATTATCGGTTTGTAAGCTAATTGCGAGGAGAATCACACAATGATAAAATGGAGTAATTTAGGATGGGGCAAATAGTTGACATGTTACATACTATCAACCGATCAGGTCACAAGAACCTCTTTAGAATTCATATAAATCGCGATGATAAATTCTTTGCTTTGCCAGTAAATCTTTTCGGTAATGTTACAAGAGGACGATATATTGCAATTACAAACTTCAATCTCGATGTACATAAAATTGCTGTGAAGCAAAATTCCCTCTTAAAACTGGTTGCCGCCTCAATTTTCCAACAAATTTTAACGGTCAATCTCATGACACTAAAGCGTTTATAACATGACAGTTTGTTTGCGACTTACAAATCAACAGAAGATACGATTTATAGTTTTCCATTACCAGCTGTTCTGGTTAACTATCCTGATTAATCATCTTGTTTTTAATTCCCAATAAATGGCTGATTTTAGGTTGTGGGATTTCTAACTGGAGTGGGCTGTATAACAACTTTTGCCACATTGATGATGAATGCCATACGTATTTACCGGAGGCTCCGCAGCCCAGATGTACCAAACAACGAAAATGGCAATGGCTCATGGCTAAACGACACCATAAAGACGCTCACTATTTCTTGGTTGTACGCTATTGTCACTATGACGCCACCACTGTTTGGTTGGGGCTCGTTTGCTCCTGAGTCTGCGGGAACAATCTGCGCACCAAATTGGCGGGAAACGAGCTTCAGCGGTCGCTTATATTTGGTGGTCCTTTTCACCTTGGCGTTTGTCACTCCGTTGATTGTCTGCATCACACTAGTCACAAAGATTAACCAAAAAATCCGGCAGTTTTCTTTGATCTCCGGGGAGATAAGGGAACAGCTAGAATCGTGGAAAGAGGATATGACCGTACTCCTGGTCTGTGTAGTAATATTTGTGGTCAGCTGGACGCCGTATGCGTCATGCGCAATGATATCTGTGCTCGGCGGTAAAGAATTGTTTGATCGTGAGAAATCGTATGTACCCGGAATTTTTGCAAAGGCAAACAGTGTCTACAATCCGATTATCGCCTTTCTATTCAACCATCGGTAAGTAAGGCTTCGTTTCGTATTAGAATTTTTAAATAACATATGGTGAAAACATGATGCGCTTTTTCTAGAGCAAACTCTAAGGCGTTGTGTCGCGGAATTTACAAGTTCAGACAGTTGCCATGGAAGCTGGCCTCCTTATATACCGGGACATCTTGAAACCAGTTTCCAAACTTCATCGCTTTGTTCGTAATTTGAAGTTAATACTGAAAAAAATGTGCGTGAGTATCAAGGGTCATTTGCTTTCAAGTAAGCTTGGTATTGTCCATTTTTCTTCAACTGACAACTCACTTATATGCACTGATAGTTTATTTCAGCATTAGTTTAGCCAAAGAAATAATTTGCATTAGAGCCGTTTTTAAACTAACATAGTCAAACCAAAACCAAAAAAAAAAATTCATTTCAGACGTCTCTGATCAGTCAAAACTCAAACCAGATACATATCGCAAGACAGGAAAACTAATTGCCCCCGCCAACTCTGGTAAGACAAGTTGCCTTTGTATGTTAAGAAAAAGCTTAAAAGGAAAACGGTTTTTCAGTTTCAGGGCAGCGGCTATTACCCTTCTACGCAGGTGCTTTAAGAGAGCTGATGGAGATGCCGGTGAAGAGTTACATATCGGTTTTTATCCTGACAAGTCCGATCAGGCTGGTGAATCGAGAAAAGCACTGACAACCATCCAACGTAAGTTCGAACCGCCTGGGCGTTCCTCCCACTTTTTGGAAACTTTTATATGAAATTAACCCAAAATCTATATCTCTAATTTTCACAAAGTGAAGAATTCTGGTAAATTCAAAGCAAATCGCGTTTCAACAACTGACGAGTATATTCACCATCAATACTTCACTATTTAGATTAACACTGATATTTCTTTATCCCCAATCCGCTGAAATTAAGGAAATAAAAGCGAGATTATATTTTGAAATGTATAAAAAAAGACAATTACATGGGGTGACTTTTTTCTCACTTCACGAAGCGTGACGAAACGCACTTATAATCAGTAAGTGCAGGAGCCCATCACCCGGAGCCTCCATACACACTATATCCTTGAGTCAACCTTTGCTCGTATCTTTTTATTTTTAGAACAGTCTCAAGAGAATATTTTGTAAGACGCTATCACTCAGGGTTTGTGACTGCGTGTGACGTAAAAGAACAACTTTGTTCTGATTGGACGGTACAATGCATTCGTGAGAATTCGAACGGCTAAAAATAGAAAGATGCGGGCAAAGGTTGTCTCCTAGGGTTTATAAGGGAGATGGAGGCTCCGGGTGATGGGCTCCTGGTAAGTGACATTCCCGCAGCCAAAGCGTGGTTGTAGAAGCTTATTTGTTTTGTAAAATCTTATTACAGAGTTTGCGTTGCCTTTTTATTAATATGAGGAATAGCATTTTATATTTTGTTAATCATTAGTGTTATTGATCGGTAGACACTTCTGCTGAACATTTGTCTTTGTAGCATTATCCACTATTTCAACGGTGACATTGATTGTTTAAATTACCTATTTATTAACCAATCAAATCACTCGTACTTGAGCTGCTATATAGGTAAAAGAAAAGGGAATACAGAGTCCTGTTCTTATATAAGACTAGTGAATCATTTGATACACAGACAGGGTTAGTCTTGAAGTTGGATAATTGTGCTTTTAACAAGTTGGTGTACAAACTCATTTACAGATCCAACAAGCTAACCATTACAATATTGTTCCTCTTAGTAAACTTATCGCGACGGCTCTTGGGTGTCTATGTGTATTTTACATATACCGCGCCAAAATTGTACAGTCCTTATTGCCATAATAATAATGCATGCTGTGAACGAGTTTGCTAAATTTAATTAGTAAAATTCTACTTGTAGACTAATGCAAATGCCGCCATCTGATTGGCTGAGCTACTGCCGTCTATCAGCCGTTAGACAGCACTTGGTTGAAGATCGTTTTCAAAATGGCGATGACTTCGCGCTTTAGTGACGTTTCGCATTAAGATTTATTATTTTAGTATTTTTTTCACCGACACATGATTCGTTTATCATTTTTACTAAAATAATTTGATTATTCGCTCTCAATTTCTATGAGGTGATAGACTCCATAGAAATCTCGAGCTCATAATCTAATTGTTAAGCCTAGATCTGGAAAAATTTTGGAGAATGTTAAATCAATGTTATCTTTTTCATTCAGATTTTCTCTCACTGTATTTGATAAGTTTTTTCCTTTTAAATGATAAAAATACAGTTTTAACAAAGAGCATTGTAAACATGTGTGTGTATCATGGCAAGGCTTCGTACCGGAAATATGGAAAGCGAATAAAGAGACTGATCTAGAAGAGTATTTCCAAGGCATACCAGTGAGAGGATTGTGGGTTGACGGTGGCGAGCTTGCACTGGGGCCTTAAATGAATTATTCTTGATGCACCAGCTTTAGCTATAAGATTTACTGTTCATCTTTTTAATTTGTCAAAAATCGATTCATAAGCCGCTTGTGCTTCATACCTGTACACTCATGTTGTGCCATTTAAGCGTTAGTCGGAATAAAGTTTTAATTTGTGTTCACTGACTCTCACTTTGCATTGAATAAGCTGATTTGCGCGTAGCAAATCAACAGTAGCGACGTTTTTTCCTTTATCTGACTACAGTAAAGCATTAACAAGTCACGTGCCCTCAGGAGCGGATTACTACCCAATGCAGGAGCTCATTACCCGGAGCGTGCAACTCCCATACTGGGTCTGTGAAACGGCGTTTTCACAAGTAAGGTTATTTTTAGATCGTCTCTCCCGCGAATTGGTTTGGTAGAGCCAATCACAAGCTAGTGCATGATTGATATGTAGCATGATAACCGCCCGTAGCGACAACGAACATAGTCGACATCTTCATCGAAGTGTTTGGACAGCATTTCTGACGATAGTCAAGGTATTTACACAGAGAGTAGTAGCTCCGATGAGATAACTGAGACAGCGGAATCAACTTTTTTTCGCGGAAGAGGCTGCTCTAAAAATAACCTTACTTGTGAAAACGCCGTTGCATGAACCTATAGCCGTTGCACGCTCCGGGTAATGGGCTCCTGCCCAATGTCATGACCCTGTTTACTATACCTGTGTGTACCGCTTAGAAGGAAGCTTCGTGTACTGGTTAGGTACCATGGGAGTGGTAAATCGGCCAAACTTGTAATGTTGGCTTTCCAGGAACCAATGCTTCACGCGATCTGCTGGATTGTACAGACGACCCCACTCTCTGGCAAGATTCTGACCTGTCAAATAGAAAGGTCTGAAAGTCCTTAAGGCACAGAGTAAATAAGGGAAGATATTAACAAATAGGGAGCTTAAGCAAGGACGACGACGCCGAGGACAGCACGTTCGGGAAAATGAATTTATTTTTCTCCTGTACAAGTGGCGGCAGGCTTTTTTCAGTTTTCTTTCCATAACTTTTCAAACAGCCGATTTTTTTCCAATTTAACCCGTTCACAGTTCATTACAAATTTTTGTTGGCAATTTTGTCGTTGTGCTTTCGCGTCTTCAATAAAACCTGAAAAATAGTCATTTCACGTCACGCTGGGAAATTTTACTGCCAAATGTGGCCAAGTTGAGTGCACAATATGTTGGTCAGCCGTAACACCCGACACAATACTTCATGAGTGTGACACTTGAAAGGCCATGTGTGTTTGGGCACTGAATATGTGTACGAATGAAGTATTAACCTTCCTGATTCGAACAAATTAAAAATGGCTGCTGTTGTGAGGCTACTTCATTATGCATGCTGTACTTGAATTGTCTTGGGAAGTTCGCGTGTAAACATTTCTTGCTCGGCTACAACATGCGTAATGAAGTAGGGACCTGAGCGGAAATCATTCCGAATATTATCCTTGGTGCACTTACTGTAGGCCGGTCTGAACTATTGTCTCTATGGACAATTTAGATAAAGGAAAAGTGGAGAAGGCTTACGAAGACCTTAAAAATCTTGTGGAGCCAATTACAGAGCCATTTCGGACCATCGAGGTCAAAACATAGGCATCGCGTTGGCCAGTACTACCCCATGATTTAACGCAAAGCAGAGAGATGGTACAAGCAGTTTATGAGAAGATTATCGTTTAGGTGTGCTCCGAGAAGTCCTTGGAAAGTTTTTATAAAGGGGGAATTGCCTACAGAATTATTCCAAATTATACGGACACTTGCGTCAACCACAAACTATGGCTTATTCACCGGCGAGACCAAAAGAAACACAAGAAGGCTGTCTTGGCGTTTACGTCTTTTGCCAGGGCCGGTAAAAAGTCTTTTTAATAAGATTATGAGCACCTCTTACTCAGATGATGAGTTTCTCAAGAAGAAGTTCAAGAATAAGAAGAGAATTGAGGCTATTGTAAATGAGGAGAAGCAGTTTGGAATGACATACGATTTTGATTAGGAGATTTTACAATTTGATTTTTGTTATAGTGTTTGCAATATGCACAACTTCCCAATACACACATCGGTATTTCTGTAAGTTGTACTCATTTCCATGAGTTAAAGAGTACACATTTAAACCATGAACAATAACTTGTACTTGTTGATACAAAGAAAACATTTTGGTTCCTATTGTCTACGATGTTGTAGGTAACTTATAGTAGAGTGCACTCACTTTATCTGTGAAACAAATAATACTAGCTACTACTAAATAGTGTTGATTAGACAACAGGAAACAAAGAAATTAGCATAATTTAACACCTATTTTGTACTGTTTATATTTCACGGATTAAGTGTGTGCGCTCTAATACATTTATTTGTTTTGTTATAAGGTGCTCATGCTAAATTCATGAAATAAATATTACTAAAGATACAGCTTGCTAAATAGTGTAGAGTAAATACACTTAATTCCTGAAACAAACATAGTACAAAGTAGGCGATAAACAATGCTAATTTGTTTGTTCTCTATTGTCTCATCAACACTATTTATTATAACTAGTAATATTTGTTTCACAGATTTAGTGCTTCTACTCTAGCATAATTTAGTGCTATTTGCTGTGTAATTATACGTTCACTGGTTTAGAGGGAGCACTTAACCATTGTATATAAATATAAACACAAGGAATGAGTCAAATACAAATAACTTTTATTCCATTAAAGTCAAATACATAGATATTTTTTTATAATCTCATAATCGGTATATATTGAGTATTTAAAGATGCATTTAAAACATACAAACATAAAATAGTTTTGCATTATTCATTGTTATGATTTCCCGGTCAATAGACAGTATTTGAAAAGGCACAACATCAAAGGCATAACAACTGTTATTGATTGGTTATAAATAGTTAAAATCTGTTATCAATCAGTTTTCCTTTTTTAGAGTAACAAAGGCAATTTATTTGAACTGTAAAAAAGTAATGGTGATAGTACTGCACTGTTTTTACTACAGTCAGTCATATTTCTTTTACAGTTTAATGTGAATAGAACAAGTCTATCTCAAAATTACTTTTTGGCTCTTTTTAGCATATTTGTATGCAGAGCTTTTGAGTATTGATAGATAGATATATACTTTAAGTGGGTATTTTCAAATGAATAAATATAAAGTTAAAAAATAAAGTTAGAAAGCAAACACTAAAAGTGTGTAACATAACTAGTTCAAAATAAAAACAACAAGAAAACAAACTTATTAATTTTTTCCTTCTGCTTAATTTGTGCCATTCAGCTGTCCTAGCTAATTAAAGTAGTACTACTGTTTCATGGATTTAAATGCAATTTTTACTGTACATTTTTATATGTACACAATAGAACAGCAATGAAGCAATTAGAGTGGTTTTTATAAACCCATGAAACAAAAAAGTAATCATAAAAGAGTAATAGCCAGATTCACACAATAGAAAACAAAGTCTTGAGTTGAATGCATGCAAGATTTCCATGACCAGTCCATGATTGTCAGGACAATATTACTTACTTGCTAATTAATTCGGCTCGAATTCTTCCTCAAAGCATTTAATTGCTTTGATTTTCTTAAATATTCTTCTTTTAATTCAGACCTCCTTTGAGCGAGATCGCCTATGGGAAATCGCAGTTTTTCTGTAGTTTTGGTCGTTCTTCGCGGAGCTCTTCGCTTCTTGCTCCCCATCAGCCACAGCAGCACTCAATGCCACCTAAAAATTCACCAATTTTGTGACAAATTTTCAATATTAAATAAATAACAATCAATGTTCTCGAGGTTCGAAAAATATTTAGTAGAGTCAAAAGTGTGGTTCTATGGTTTTAATTTGTTCATAAATCCTACACGAAGGCAAAAAAATAAGAAATAAAACAAGGTACTCACACTTCATATCGATGATTGCTCTTCAGATGTCTATGCCAACTTTGCTCCGGAGCAAAAATGCAAAAAAAAAGTGAAAATATAGCAAATTTGGTACGAGAAGAAAGCTCACGATGCGAAGAAACGATTTGTCTTTGGTGCAAAACAGATAAACTAGCTGCCAGGCTTCTATGGGCCAATAAAACTACAATACCAGCTGCGGATCGAATGAATCAATATCGGCCGAGCTCAATTGTCTCTTTAAAAGACTGGGATCAAGTGGACATTCTTTTGGCTGATAAAGGGGTAGAAATTTCCCACCGTGCGTTGTTGTTTTGCAGAGAACGACAAAGAAATCCACCATACTAGCACTGTATTTTGCACGTGCAGTTTCATTGCTTCGTTCTCCAACGCTATTGTTTGGTGCAATTGTAGTGAAATAACCATTTTTCAGGTTTTCTGGAATA